>JARGCV010000076.1:2107500-2615000 GCA_034064705.1 Bothrops alternatus
AGAGAACACCTGGCATTAGAAAGTTTCAATTGTCAATGTTTTTCCTATTAACCTCAAAGAGAATTTCTATAAAATGAGGTATAGATGGTATTTATCCCCAAATAAATTGGCTAAAATGTATAAAGGATCCCCAAATAATTGCTGGAAATATAAGACTCAAATATCAAATTATGTTTTAGTCTACCTTTGGCAGACTTGTAAAAGAGTTAAAATATATTGGAGGGAAATTAGTAATGTAATTCAAAAAAATTTAAAAAATTAATTTAGACCAGAAACCTTTTTGTTAGGATTTATGGATAAAACAGTGGGAAAAATCATTTGTTTTATTGTTATATGTGATAATAGCAGCATGACTTTTATACGCTCAGATACCCACAATAGAGGAATGGTTAATAAAGATGACAGAACTGGCAATGATGCCTGTTGTAATGCGCCCCACTTGAAGCTAACCGTAAGCATTTATTTAGCCATTGTATTTTTGTGTATTCAAACAAAAGAAACTTCAAACCGCAGGAACCTTTTGGCTGGGATAACTGCCGTGATTTACAAAGTCTTTAGGCAATTGCTCAGATCAAAAGGGGTTTCCTTGCTCAGATCAAAAGGGGTTTCCTTAATTGCTGGCTAGAGTTTCCTCAATACACATAAACTCTTCTCTCAAGCTATGTTTAAAGATAACTAAGTTAGATAAGCAGCAGATGCGGAAATCACTGGCAAGGATTTATAGACCTCTGACAATTAATAGGCAAAGGTGTTATTTTATAGTTAGATATAGGAAACATATTATCTTGTAGTTTTCTTGTAATCTCCTGACCTCCTGACTAAGCAGGAAATATAATCATTGATGAAACATTTTATATTATGCTATTGTAAAACTGCCGGACTCAAACCTTTTTGTATGTGATTTATGCATGTTGTTTGATCTTAACCAAATAAAAATGGAAGGCTGATCTCATTTGAACATCAGTCACCCCAGAGAGAAGTCTTGTCTCGTTGTCTTGTCTCTACATTTGGCCACCGTGTCTGATCCGCATTGAAGCTGCCTGCGGAGGGTAGGGCTTCAACTAGTGATCCCGGACGTGATGCGAAGTCACGTCTTTCTGACATCCCGCGACTCACTACGCCTGGAATAAGGCCCCTTGGGCGCACCTCTACGTGAGTATGGGACAGAGGCTTTCAAAAGATCAGGCTCAACGCTTGACAGAATTGAATAGCTTAGTCAGGAGAGCAAATTTTATTCAGAAACTTAATAATCAGGCTGTTTTCCCTGTCACTCAGAAAGATTTATATCTTTTATTGGCTTTTTTGGAAAAATTTCACCCTACGTACCCAGAGAAGGGGCAATTAGATCTCGCCTCATGGAGACGCATAGGCATTTGGCTCCATACGCCGCCCAAAGCCCCGCCAAATGTTCTAGCCCCATGGAAGGCCGTACTGTCCATGTTGACTTTACACTATAAGAAAGAAGCTGATTTGATAGATCCTCAGACATTAACTAGCTCTGAGACATCAAAAAGAATATTGCAATCAGACTCTAAATTTGCCCTATCAGAAGAACCACCCCCAAGATACGAACCATTGAGCGCCAAGGTTGGGGATTGCACTCAATTGACTAATTCTGATCTGTATTCCATGGCATCAGCTCCTTCTTCTTCTTCTTCTTCTTCTTCTTCTTCTTCTTCTATATGTCTTGAACCTGCCCCTCTCTCTTCCTTGCAAAGGGGAATTGCTAAAGCCAAGGCTGAGGGGGCCATAGAACTAGATGATTTAGCAGACATTGCCGCTTTTCCAGTAGTCATGGTGCCCGATCCTGCTAATCCTGGCCGGCAAAGACCCAGATATGAACCCTTGGATTATAAAATCATCAAAAACTTGAAGGAGGCAGTGCACCAATATGGGATCTCTGGACCTTATGTCCAAGGCTTATTGCGCGCATTTGCGCTCAGCCAGCATGTTCTCCCAATAGATTGGAAGAATATTGCCCAAATGATACTTAATAACACGCAGTATCTACAATTTGAAGCTGCCTCAGGGAAGGACGGACGTTCCTCTAAACCACAAACTGTTTGTCCAAAGTGCAGCTTTCACCTTTATTTTCCGCCCTTGCTAGGGGGGTGAAACCTTCTGACCAAGTTCTCTTGCCTGGCGAGGCAAAGGAAGTTTTGCAAAACGTTTCCTTCGCTCTAGCCAAGGTTTGGGTGGATCGCATTGTTCCCAACATTTCTTTATCTCTCATTCTGAATCACCCCCCCTCAAATCTCTGCTCAGCGCTCAGAACTATATGCTTCTCTTTTAGCTTTTAACCATTTTTCTGAGATTCCTTTCAACCTGATTGTAGACAGTCTCTATGTGTGTCAAGTTATTAACTCTATTTCTGATGCTTACCTGTCTCCCTCAACTGATAGTAATTTGCTTGCGCTGTTTGCCTCTTTGCAAAATTTAATCCAAAAGCGCACCCTTCCCTTCTTCGTGGCTCACGTTCGGAGCCACCAGCCATTTCCTGGCATGTTACAAGAAGGGAACAATGTTGCAGATTCAGTTGCCTCCTCTGCTTCTTCTCTGTCGCCTGTAAAATCTTCTTCACTGTTGCCTGTCAGTTCTGTCCCCCCCACTCCATGGGAAAGCCATGCTTACTTTCATCAGGGAATCCGTGCTCTGGTGCGGCAGTTCTCTCTCTCCTACAGAGAGGCAGCTGCCATTGTGCAACAATGCCCAACATGTAGTTTGCAGGGCCGTGCTGTGCCATTGGGAGTAAATCCTCGTGGTCTTGAACCCACTCAATTATGGCAAATGGATGTGACACAATGTTCTGCATTTGCCCCATGGAAATATCTTCACGTTTCCATTGACACCTATTCAGGCTTTATTATGGCATCTCCCCAAAGGGGGGAGACGGTGAAACATGTCATCAACCATTGTTTAAAAACCTTCTCAGTGTTGGGTAAGCCTCACACTGTAAAAACTGACAATGGCCCTGCCTATGCCAGTCGTGCGTTTGCGCAATTCTGTCAAAAATGGGTGATAGAGCACAAGACAGGACTTCCCTATAACAGTCAGGGACAAGCTATAATTGAACGTGCAAACCAGACCTTGAAAAACATGATTGCAAAATTAGATTTCCCTCCTCCCCCTCGAAATTTGCCAGTCTTACAGAATTTGCTCAACCTGGCTCTCTACACTTTAAATTTCCTGAATGAGTCAGGCAAGCCTAGCCTCTCTGCTGCCCAGCGCCACTTCTCTTCATCAAAAACGGAGCAACGCCCGCTTGTCTATTACCGGCAGTTGCCTGACCCCACCTGGAAAGGACCAGCCCCACTCATAACTTGGGGTCGGGGCTATGCAGCCATTCAACTTCCACACTCTGCTCTATGGGTTCCTGGCCGCTGCATCCGTCCATGTCATCTTCCACCACCCGTGCCTGCTCCGGAGGAGGAGGATGCTACGCTCAGCTTGCTTTTTGGATGAATTGACTTCTCGCTTCTTTTTTGCTTCAGGAAAACATCATGTTTTGGTCCGTTTATTTCCTTCTATGTGTCTCAGGAGGTGCTGCCAGTGAGACCCTTTGGATCTACCCTACTCATCTCTTTGAACTGCCTGGAACATTTGCTCAAATACATTGCTATTCTAACATCAGTGCAGAATTTTGCCATCTGAGTTTTTTCTTTGAACCCTATCAGTGGCTGTTGGAACCAAAACCTTCTCCTGACCGGCTTCAAGTGACCCCAATGACTGAGCCTCGATGGTGGTTTCCCTACCATTCCCAAACAGCCAGCTCCTGTCATCTAACCCTGCATTTGAAAATCTCTCTCACAACTATAGGTCGATATACCTGCAGAGGATTCCTCAATGGCAGTTGGAGGGAAGTAAGCAGTCTGATTGCTAGCCGTGACAGTTTTGCTTTCCCCCCAATTCCTTCCTGGCTTTTGACTGCCTCCACCATCAGAAAACGCAATTCCTTCCAAAGACGCAGTTCCTTCCGTCTAGATCATCCGGCCGCCCAGACTCTGCATCACAATGATGTTTTCCCCCTTCGCTCCAAACGCAGCTTCTCTGATCTTCCCTTTTGCATCTGGTCTACCAAGGTATCTGATGGTCAGCCCTTTCAGTTACGCACCATGGTCAATAGTGCTTGCAAATTGGTTTTGGGGGTCTTTCCTCCTATTTCTTCACATCATAAGAAGTGGATTTGCTCCAACAGATCTTTGGATTTTGTTCAACACGCACTGGATTTATGTGGGGATAAAGTCCCTCTCCGTACTTGTTCTTGGGCTGCTTTTATTTTGTGGACAGGAAATTGTGGGACTCATAATTTTTTCAATAGTCCTTTGACATTTCAATGTAATGATTCTTATGTTTCTTCTTTACCAAGGTATTGGGAAGGTCTCTGTACAGTTTATATGCAATCTCCTGATAAAATTTAAAAAATAGGGAACCAAGGCATTGTTCCCACCCCCCCTTCCATGATAATGACCACCCCCTTTCAAGCTTTGACTAGCAAAAGACCCATCATCACCCCAGCGCTGCCTATCGTGCCCCCTCCTCGCAAGCCACGAGCTGCTAGGAAACCATCTGATGATTGTAGTCAATGTGTGGTTAAGGTTCGTGAAGGCGATCAGGTAAAAGAGACCCTGGTTTACTTTTCCCATCACAAATGTCCTGGTGAGATGGTCCCATGTAAAAAGGGGAATGTCACATATAGTTATTGCAAGACCACAAAAACATGTTATGATCCCAAACACGATCCGGAACAGATGTGGCTTCACCTAAAGTCTCAAGGTAAAACACTGTATCAACAAAGAATATGGTCTCTGAATACACCTGTCTCCATTATAATTGATGTGTGTGAAATAGTAGATTGTGGCCATTTAACAGAGCAAAGGGAATATGCTGTCAATGACAAGTATATTTGTCCCATTAAGGGGTCATCGGGGTGTGGGTATGGTAATTTATGCCCCTATTGGAGTTGTGTTCACTGGGCAACCAGTCTGTGGGGAAGCACAGTACCTTATGTGTGGGATGCTACATTGAGCAAGGTAGTAGCTACTGCAAACTGTAAATTAAGACATTGCAACAAAATTAATTTTACCATCAAAGGGTTCAACACCATGACTGATCTATATGGCAATCAATTTGGAATTGGGATAGATGGATGGGGCACAGATCCAACTGGAATATTCACAATAGAAGTGCAAAAATTTATGGAAGCTGAAGACCAAATCACCCATAATTTTTACACTGAATTCTGGAAAGAAATGAAAAAACCTATTGAAATCCCGGATGTTGCTAGGAATCTGTTCATAGAACTAGCTGGCACTGTAGCTCAAGCTTTAAATGTTACAAATTGTTATGTGTGCGGAGGCACAAATGTAGGAGACCAGTGGCCGTGGGAGGCTGCAGAGTGGGATATTTCCAAAAAATATAACGCCACCGGGCAACCCCCTCACTTAAACAATAGTGTGTGGGAGTTACGGCAGGCATTGGTTTGCCGCTGGTGTGTCCATAGATTTGAACACAGCACTCCGTTGATTGGTGACAGCCTATGCGAAGCAATGATAAAAATTAACATCTCTGATTCCTCAGTCTCCTTTTGGCCAAATGCCTCAGTTAACAACGTTCCATTCATGTGGCCATTACCTAATGAAACAGCCATGTACAATTGGCCCACAGAATCTGGAGAAATGCTCAATGCGTCCTATAAAGGCACATGGAAAGCTCCTCCAGGATTATATTGGATCTGTGGAAAACGAGCCTATTCCCACTTACCTGAAAAATGGACTGGCTCTTGTACTATAGGGGAGATACGCCCAGCTTTCTTCCTAATACCATTGGGGGAAGGTGAACGGCTAAACTACCCAGTATATGATACTCATCAAAGAAGGAAACGTTCCCTGAATGTGGACGTTCCCATATACGAGGACCAGGAATGGAAGGGCAAAATATGGGACGCTGAGGAAATCATAAAGGTATATGGCCCCGCCACCTGGGCTCAAGATGGCACCTATGGGTACCGAACACCCATCTATATGATTAATCGCATAATTCGCTTGCAGGCTGTGTTGGAACTAATCACTCGTGAGAATGCTGTAGCTTTAAATCTGATAGCAAAACAACATAGCCAATTAAGAAACGGCGTATTTCAAAACCGCCTAGCCCTTGACTATCTGCTAGCTGCAGAAGGAGGGGTCTGTGGAAAATTTAATCTGTCAAACTGTTGCCTGCAAATTGATGACAATGGGAGAGTCATAGAAGAAATAACTCAAAAAATTGTGCGCTTGGCCCATGTCCCACCTCAACAATGGACAGGGATATTGGATCAAGGAGGTTTTTTGGGTGGCATTTTCAATAACTGGAGGCAAGCCCTATTTATGATAGGAATTGGGTTTTTGGGTTTAATGTTTTTGCCTTGTTTAATTCCCCTGTTACATTCTGTGATTAGCAGTGTGGTTGAGAGTGCTGTTCAAAAACAAGCACTGCACATTTGGGACTTAGGGGAGAATTTGGGAGACTCCTACATCATCCCTGAGAAGGAAACTTTGTTGCATTCCGAAGATGAAGATAGCTTCTAAGAAAAAAAAAAAAATAGCAATTGTTGTAATGCGCCCCACTTGAAGCTAACCGTAAGCATTTATTTAGCCATCGTATTTTTGTGTATTCAAACAAAAGAAACTTCAAACCGCAGGAACCTTTTGGCTGGGATAACTGCCGTGATTTACAAAGTCTTTAGGCAATTGCTCAGATCAAAAGGGGTTTCCTTGCTCAGATCAAAAGGGGTTTCCTTAATTGCTGGCTAGAGTTTCCTCAATACACATAAACTCTTCTCTCAAGCTATGTTTAAAGATAACTAAGTTAGATAAGCAGCAGATGCGGAAATCACTGGCAAGGATTTATAGACCTCTGACAATTAATAGGCAAAGGTGTTATTTTATAGTTAGATATAGGAAACATATTATCTTGTAGTTTTCTTGTAATCTCCTGACCTCCTGACTAAGCAGGAAATATAATCATTGATGAAACATTTTATATTATGCTATTGTAAAACTGCCGGACTCAAACCTTTTTGTATGTGATTTATGCATGTTGTTTGATCTTAACCAAATAAAAATGGAAGGCTGATCTCATTTGAACATCAGTCACCCCAGAGAGAAGTCTTGTCTCGTTGTCTTGTCTCTACATTTGGCCACCGTGTCTGATCCGCATTGAAGCTGCCTGCGGAGGGTAGGGCTTCAGATGCCTAAGTTAATGGCCCTTGGGAGAGAAAAATCATTGAAAAATTCATCTATAATTGGAAGCCCTTTACAGACTTTTTTCAGGAAGTAGAGAAAAATCAAATTTGAATATATGGATTTGACGAATGTTAAAATTTAAAAAGAAAAAAGATATCTTTTTATTATCCCTTTTGGGGGGGATGAAATGGACGTTTTATTACAGTCTTAAACTAAGGATAAGTGCTCTGTATATCCACGGAAAAAGAAGTTGGATGATTCTTTGTATATATTTGTGTTTTCCTTTCTTTTTTTACATATTTTTTCATACTTCTATCCCTATTCTTTTTTTACTCTTTATCGCTTCTTTTGATTATTAATTCATGTTGTTTTTTATGTGTATGCTTTGTAAAATGCAATAAAATTATTTGAAATTAAAAATAATGTTGCCTAAATTTGCTACAGGGGAAGCTCATGATGATGACCTTGTCCAAACAGAGACTACTATGCATTTACAGTGGGCAGAATCCAGGCCATTGTGTCAAAAATTCCAGGAACAATCCATACAAAAGAGATTTTTAAAAACTCAATTAGTACCAATGGAATTTTAAAAAAGAAAATGAATACAGTACAGCAATTCAGAGAAAATGATGTTTAAACAAAATGGAGGGGGGAGAGGAATAGACTTTCCCATGTTAAACATCACAATTTGTGATAGTTGGTTGATTAGTTAGTTAGTTAGTTAGTTAGTTAGTTAGTTAGTCAGTCAGTCAGTCAGTCAGTCAGTTAGTTAATTTAAAAAATAGAATGGTACAGGCATGAAGGTGCAGAAGAAGGGTTTCATTAGTGCTGTTGCCGGGATGATATATTTAAAGACAATTTATGTAACATCACAGAATTTCTGAATTAAAAATTCAAGATTACCCAGCGATACAGACTGCATAAAAGTCAAAACTCTGAAAGGGCCAAACTTCCATTAGTCTATCTGGAGAGCCAGCAAGGATCTCATCATCCATCCATCCATCCATCTTCTGTACACATTGGTTCCCATTCCTTTCATTGATTTTTTTAACTTTTTCAAAATATTTCAACACAAAGATATTGATTTTCATTTTAACAATAAAAACAGATAGGGGGAATATAACACATATTGTTATATTCATTATTGTAGTCCATTATATAATTTAACTGAATAAAAATGCAAATTGCAAATTTGCAAATGCAAATGTTTAAAAGTAAGTACACTCCTACATATACCACTCCCTCAAATATCTAAAATTAGAAACAGGTGCATCAGATCAGGTGCAAATGATTAAAACTTTTAAAATTGCTCTCAGGATCACCTGATTTTTTATAAATATGTTTTACTTCATTTGAGTTTTGTTTCATGTTTTATTTAAAGATATGGGAAGAATTGTGCAATGATCAACCATAGAGAAACAAAATCAACACGACACATGCCTGAAGCATCACTCATACTCACAGTTCTTTGGAGTTGACATCAGAAGCAACTATTCCTTTCCTGGCCATGAGCCCAGTCTCTTCATTAACATGCAGAAATTCCAGTCATTGAAAAGGATCAATCACATATACAGTAGAAGGGCACCCAAGGTCACGGACAGATCCAAGAAACTGACTTTACCTAAAGGCAGATAAAAATCAAGATTGGCCCTCAAGGAAGGAGCTCAGAGGTTCCAGTATTCTTGTTGTAGTCAACATAAAGATATGTAGTCAACATAAAGATTTCTCAATGTCCCATTTTTAAATACTAAGGGCCTACTCCAGTGTATTTAGGAATTGATTATGTGCCACTAAGTCATTGTCAATTCTTAGCAACTATATACAAAGATTTTCTCCATAACAATCTATCCCTAATCTGGTCTTCCAAGTCTATCAACACCCATTACCATTGTAACTAAATGCATCACCTTACTACTAGTTATCCTCTTCTTCTCTTTCCTTCTATTTTTCCCATCATTAGTGTAGGAGACAGAAAATATAGCCCATCAATTCATTAGATTTGATAAGGCCTAAGTAACATAAAGAAGGCCCCACAAAGAAGACCTGAATCAAAGTTTCTAACTAGGATGGTTTCATAATACAAGAGAACTGTTTGTAATCTGCTGAGCTGTTGTAATTTGTATAATATGATTTTGCAAAGTAGATAGTTTTATAAGTATATTTGGAACAAGAACATTGTAACCGTGGGAAATATGGAACTGAAAGTAGCAGATGGATGAAGGTTTCAGATGTACACGGGTTTGTGTGTAAAGTAATGGTCAGCAAGAAAGAACAAGCAACTGATTTTGTAAATGTTGCAAGATAATGTCCATTTGTGGGTGGCTGTTAGGAAAAGGGTATAAAAGATAGAGCTCAAGATCAGCTCATGGCCACTGGCCTATAGCTGTCCTTGCTGGACCTGCTATGTCACTGGACCTCATTGCAATGAGTTAATAATGTGAGTGCTGTTGTGTTATTATGTTTGCTATGCTCCAAATTATTAGCAAAACAAACCTCTGAATCTTAAAGTAAGAATTATTGCTTTGTGTTGCTGTCTCTTGTCTTTTTCATTGGGTTTTTCCACAACATTAGAGTCTTCTTCAGAGAACTACATTTTCATTTCACATTTATTGGAAACTCACTCTCTTGCCAGGGGACTCATACAAAGCATACTGCAAAATTATAACCTTACTAAACTTCACTTTCCAGGATCCTGGGTCTGGTTCCCACCAAATACCATGCAATCTGTTCCAGCTTCTCTGCAAGAAAATATGGGGAAATAAAAAGGTCTTTGTTTAAAAATGCTAAAATGGGTTCATTGATCCTCTTTGGAAATTCCATAATTAGAGTGCAACCATAGAAAAAGCTCTCTCCCTAGCAGAGAACTACTTCATCTGCCTTTGGATTGGGGAAATATGGAGGAGGTCACAGTAGATACAAATGAGAGAAGGCATTTCTTCAAGTAGTAATGTGTGAGTTGAATTCAAACCAGTTCACTATTCTCTGTTTAATTTTAATTCATGTGAACAAAGTAAAATTTCCTTTAAGTTGAGTGTAAACTTTGTGATTTTATGGACAGATCTGGGTGTAGTTTTCTTGGAAACTATAGAGAACTGGTTTGTCACTCCCTTCTTCTGAAATTCATTTCTTCTTTACTTTCCAGTCTAGAGCAGTGTTTCTCAACCTTGACAATTTTAAGGCATGTGGACTTCAACTCCCAGAATTCCACAGCCAGCATTGCTGGCTGTGGAATTCTGGGAGTTGAAGTCCACATGCCTTAAAATTGTCAAGGTTGAGAAACACTGGTCTAGAGTAACCAGGTCCTATGAGTGATCCCTCTGTATTATGCTTATGTGTTTTTGTTTTACTTTGGCAATTAATTCAACAAAATACTTAATGTTTAAAGCATGTTACCTTCCCTGAGAACATGACTCTCTGGAATCTTAAATACATAGCATTTTTCTTTAAATCAGTCTCTGAGGGAAAAAGTATGTTTTTCTTTTACAGACAAAAATAATATCCAAAGATTCTAATGTTAGTTTAGCATGGCAAAGAATTCACATAAGTAACTAACACATTTCCATGTAAAGGCTTGCACATTATTTGTTTAATAGGATTTTCTGAATTTTAAGCAGGAAAGAAACATCTATTTAAACCAGGGGTTCTCAACCTTGGCAACTTTAAGACTTGTGGACTTCAACTCCCAGAATTCCTCAGCCAGCTTTGCTGGCTGAGGAATTCTGGGAGTTGAAGTCCACAAGTCTTAAAGTTGCCAAGGTTGAGAACCCCTGATTTAAACCATCTGAATCATAAGCAAAAGTTGTCCATTTCAGACAGCTAAACTGGCTTCAACAAGAGTTCTTTTATATTCTTCCTAATCCTAATCTAACATTTATTTATAGTCATATCAAATGTTTAAAAAACATTAATGAGCAAATCTTTTCAACCTATATAATTTCTCATGTCAATTGACCATATTAACTTTATTTCCCTTCTTAAAGTGAGGGAAAGCTAAAGGAGGAAGCTATAATTTTAATAAACCCTTATTTCATGATCCTCCCTGGGTCAGAGTTCTACAGATATTGTGTTACCATATATTAAAGTCAGGGTTAGTGTGAAGAAAAAGATGTTTTCTGTCAGTAGTTATGACTTTCGTCTTCTCAAAAGATCTTTAGCTGTTCCGTCCACAGGATTTTCCTTAATTTGTCACAGTTCTAAAGCAGAATAGGTTTCCGCCATCATGGCAGCATAGTTTATGCCTGCATATTTTTCTGTCAAGTCAAGAAATGGTGGATAGCACATTAATTCAGCTGTGAAGAACTAATCTCTAATGTTGAGCCAGTTGAACAATATCAAAGTATGTTATCTCATTGTTCAAAACAAGAAGGTAGTGTTTTAGGATGAGTAACATGTAACGCTATCGTAATTTTTGGTATGTACTGATGATACTGGGTCTTTATAACCCAGGGCAAATTGCTGGGAATATTCATTTCCACCAGATCCTGGAAGAAGCAGGTAAGAGGGGGCATTGATATATTTGGAGAGTGACAGTGCTAGAGAATAGCGAGAGGTCCAAAGAAGCAAAATGGTCATTAGATGGGAGACCCTTGATTTTCTTCTTTTAGAAGTAGCTTTAGCATGTGAATCTAATCCTTCCCAGTGACATCAGTTCAAGAGGGACTATCTAAACCAGTGGTTCTCAACCTTTCTGAGGTTGAGACCCCACTTGCCCCGCCCATGCGCGCCGCGACCCCGACCCCGCGCGCAAAAAAATTTTTTTACATTTTTTTAAAAAAAATAAAAAAAAATAATGGCGGCCGCGACGGGCGGATCTGCGCCTGCACAGATCGGCCCGTCGCACACGCCGCGCATGTGCAGATCCGCCCGTTGCGGTCCGCCATTTTTATTTTATTTTATTTTATTTTTTTTATTTTTTTTATTTTTTTAAATTTTTTTTCCTAGCGCGACGGGTGGATCTGAGTGTGCGTGGCGCGCGCGCGCCAAAAAAATAAAAAAAATAAAAAAAAATTTAAAAAACTTTAAAAAAAATTAAAAAAATAAAAATTAAAAAACAAAATGGCGGCCGGCGGTGCCCGGCGACCCCCGCGAAATGGTGTCGTGACCCCAAATGGTGTCGCGACCCCAAGGTTGAGAACCACTGATCTAAACAAAGGGGTAGAAAACGTCTTCCAGAAAGAGGACTATATTTTACCATCATTCTATCTTTGTGTATGAGGATGTATAGTACATGTTTCTGGTTCCCCAAAAAAAAATTAAAGGAAGAATAAATCACGTGGAAAAATGAGGTAGGTTACAAAAGAAAGAGGTCATCTTCTGAAAATATACCCCCCATTTTTCCCCCAAAATTGGTTGTTGGCTAATTTTGACCAGAAGACTTAGACCCTTTACTAATCTAGTGAAATACATCTTGCCAATATACAAACAAGGTGTTGTGAGAATCCTGAAAATGAGTTAATTCAGTAATTCAGCTATATATTTTGTTCCAACACAGCCATTTAGTTAACAAGTCAGGTAATTAGATAATATAAGCTTTATCCTGAGGCACCAATGGTTGATGAGGAAAAATCAAAAGACCTGGATATTGAAAGGAAAAAATGAACGGGGTCCATGGAAGTGGTCATCAAATAACTGAAAAGTTTTCACATAGAAGAAAGTGGAACAAAGTTGTTTGCTGTTGTTCCAGAGGGTAGAATTTGGAACCAGCAGATACAAATGATAAGAAATTAGGTTTTCAACTATATCTTGGGAAAAGGTTTTAATGGCTGAGCTGTTCAATGCTAAGACAGCCTCAGGAATCAGGAGCTGTTTTTCGCTGGATTCATTTAAGCAAAGGATGATTAACCATCAGTGAGATGAAAAAAGCAAAGTTGGAAGAGCACTGAATAGTTGTGGTAACCACTACCAGCCTTATCATATCATTAAAATAAAAGTAAAGGACATCTATTTGAGATCCTGTGTGATATAGTAGCTCTGGAGAAAGCCAGATTAATCTGAAAGCAGCAGCTTTCCTAAATTTTTATGGAAAGAAATTGATTTAAGGATGACAAGCTCTATCACTTGAGCTCTTAGAGAAAAAGTAGGATATAAATACAGGGACCATATGTCCTTCTTTTTATAAAGCTCTGTTCTTCATTTCAGATAGCTATCTTCAAATTTATTTCATCTAATTATTTATTTTCTTGGTTTTGCTCTTGAATTTTTCTTTTGTGAAGCAAAGTTATATACATTTTTTTAATCCTCATGAACCTCTTCAGATATGTCAGTTTTTCAGGTTGCCCTTTCTTTCTTCCAAGAAAATATGTTCTCTGTACATATAAATCTAATGAAAACTAAATCTCTAAGATGATTGTCCTTTTTCCTATTGTGTTCCTGCCATGGTTATCCAAATTGTATGTGAGAGACTAGCACTTGTGTGATTGAAAAGACAGCTCCAGAATGTAAAAAATGATTTGGGATTTGCCATTCAGATGGCCTGCAGCCTAGGTCCATGTAGATTTAAAGCCATTTTGTGAACTTCACCATAATTGGTTCTAATTATGTAGAAGAGGGAATGATGGAGCCTGGGGGAGGAGTGAAAAGAGGTATTAACCTAGAATCCCTACATAGCCACAAAGTCCACTACCACCCCCTTGAGTGCCACTGTCTCTTATTTAACTCTAATCAGGTGCTGACCATTAATTGAGAAGATTTCTGTGCCTAGGCTTTTAGCAATAAATCAATTTAATTGAATCTTCATATGTGAACCTGGTCTTTCACACCTGACAGACTACTCGTTTTGGTTGTATTGTACCCACTGCTGTCATGCAGATATCACCAGATTGCCTCTTAGAGTCCATGCCTTGATCTAGAGGCTGTAAAGAACTGACATTTCTAGTTTTTTATGCCTTTACTCTCTATGTTACAGTTTACTAAACCAATACCAAAAGATTGAGATTGAAGCAGTACAACTGTTGTCCCAAACTGACTGGAGCTGAACTAGTTTGGAGGCCTTTCAGATCGCAAAAGAAGGCAGCTATGACTTTTTCACCCATTTTACTCATTGTCTGGTTTCTTCATCTGACTAGATTGCAAGGTGAGAGGAGATGTTGGGGAGGTATGTGGGGGAAGGCATATTTAAGGATATGTAAATCCCCCCTTTTAATTCCTCCATGGCTTTTAAAGGAAATAAAAGTGTGTGTGAGATAAGTAATAAATGCACAGAGGAAAAATCACAAAGTCAAGTTGTAACTGCAACTGTGCAATTGAAGCCACGTCTTGATGTGTATTTTTTTTTTAAACGAATGGGCCTTTGATTATATTGCCATGCCTGTAATCTTGACTATATGACTCCCCAACCTCGGACACTCCTGCTCTTTTAACAAACTTTTAATTCTTAAATATTTTAATGATCCTGATTTTAATTTAGGGCCTTCATTTTAATTGCAGCATTGTTATAATATTTTTAATTCATGTTCTTTTATTGTTGTACATAAATAACACTTCTACAAACAAAAGACCAGGATATAAATTTAATAATGCATAAAATAATAACATTACAATTTCATCACAGCATGTCTTCCTAGAAATTCCTCATTTACGCAGCCACAAAATCTAGACCTGATTACATTCAACCAAACTGACATATCATATGCTCTTAAACCATAGTTAGGAAAGGTTACTGGCTCATGACAATATCTATTGTAAACAGAAATGTGGAAAACCCATTACTATTTCCCAGACAAGGAAAAAAGGAATGAAGATGGATGGTTTTAGATTTAATTGCACTGGGAAAGAGAGAGTGATAAATATTTGGACAGTCAATTATTAAGCCAACAAAGTCACATATAAATGCACCACCCATTTCCGTTCTCAATAACTTTTTATGAGACTAAAGGTAAAGGTTTCCTTGTCCAGTTGTGTCTGACTCTAGGGGGCAGTGCTCATCTCCATTTCTTAGCTGAGGGAGCCAGCATTGTCCGAAGACATTTCTGTGGTCGTGTGGTCAGCAAACTCTATATGCTGAGGCACACAGAATGATGTTACCTTCCCACAGAAGTGGTACTTATTTATCTACTTGCACTTGCATGTTTTCTAACTGCTAGGTGGGCAGGAGCAGGGAAAATTAATGGGAGCTCACACTTGAGTCTCAAACCCGGACTGTCAGCTTTCCAGCTAACAAGCTCAGCATCTTTAATTGCTAAGCCACTAGTTATGTGCTGTTAGATATTTGATTGCTGTACATTCTCCAAGTTTAAGTTCCCAATCAGATATTTTCAGAATTGTATCAGTCTTCCAATGTTGAACAAAATTTATTCTGACTGTTTTAGCACTTTTGACCATTATATATATTATATATACATTATGACTGAAGAGAGTTAAGAAACTCGAAATAGCTATATCAGAAATTCCCTTATTTCTTTGTCAACAATTTTAAACAACATATATATATATTTGTGCTTGCAAGATGGCTCTGGGTTGAGCTGAAACAAGCAAAAGGAAAAAATGATTCCTTCCTCCCATATTTGGGTTTACAGGGTGCAATCTAAAAAAAAAAAAATAAACACTTGACACATATCCTTACTCCCTGACTACTGACAAAGAGGGAGAGAACTTGTGGCTCAATAGGTTAAAGCATCTGCTTAGCATGCAGACTGCCCAGGTTCGAATCCCGGAAGGGTGAGTTCTGACTGAAGAGAGTTAAGAAACTCGAAATAGCTATATCAGAAATTCCCTTATTTCTTTGTCAACAATTTTAAACAACATATATATATTTGTGCTTGCAAGATGGCTCTGGGTTGAGCTGAAACAAGCAAAAGGAAAAAATGATTCCTTCCTCCCATATTTGGGTTTACAGGGTGCAATCTAAAAAATAAACACTTGACACATATCCTTACTCCCTGACTACTGACAAAGAGGGAGAGAACTTGTGGCTCAATAGGTTAAAGCATCTGCTTAGCATGCAGACTGCCCAGGTTCGAATCCCGGAAGGGTGAGTTCTGACTGAAGAGAGTTAAGAAACTCAAAATAGCTATATCAGAAATTCCCTTATTTCTTTGTCAACAATTTTAAACAATATATACATTATATATATATAATTTTTATAAATTAATATTTATATATAAAATTAAATAAAACTACATACAAAAATGAATATATTTGTTTATTTAATTCAGAACTGAATTAAATAAATTTCTGAGGGACTCCTGTGTATGTGTTTGTCAACAATTAACAATAAAATAAAATAGTAAAATAAAAAGAATCAAATTATGTCTCATTCTTCAGCAATTGGAGAGTATTGTTATGTTTACTTATTTTGGCTAGGACCCTCCCAAGCTAGAAGGTGAGGGATGAGTGTCTTAGGAGCTCACCGTTTTATTATTCTTCTGGAAGCAGTTTCATACTGCTGCGCCCTTTGGTATATTTGTGTGACATCACAATGCATATACAAAAAGGGGCATGGCTTGTGTTACAAGACCACAGTGCTGCTTTGATCATTCTGCCCTCCCCACCCCTATAGGGCCCTCCTCTTGTGGGTATTACTGAGCGCAGGCCTCACTGGGTCTCTGAGAAGGAATAATGTATTGGAGGCATTATTTCCATCCACCACATTGTTTCTTTCATGATGCAAAATAGAGAAAGGATCACTTGGTGTCCTCTTTCCATCTCAATCCTGCATCTATTGCAGTAAAAGGGTTACATTTAGAATAATCAAAGCCACTCCTTTGGGGACTGTTTATGTTAATCATCCACAGCATTGGGCTGGGTGGCTTTGAGAAAGTTCTGTGCCCTTTATATAAATATATAGATAATGTTTGTTTCTCTGGGTGTGTTAGCCTGCCCTCTGTCCCATTTTCCTAGTTAACCATTTTGTTTTACTTTTGCTGATGTTTTAATAAACATTAAGCTATGTTTTTGCCAGCTGATCTGAATGGCAGGTGTGCTTCCTCATATAAGGAGGTAGGAAGTAAGTGAGAGTGTGCTGGGTGCAAACTGAACTGGAAATTATTCACAGTAATTTTCCAACATATGGAAGTCTACACTTTGACATCTAACAAAACGCGAAACACTATACTGTAAAGCCGAACCATACAGAGACTCCCTTGACCCACAGTGGAAAGCCATCAACAAACAAAAAATGATAACAGCTCTCTTCAAGTAAAAATAATAAAATGAGAAAACATACAGGTAGTCTTTGACTTATAATTGTTTAGTGACTGACTGAAGTTACAACCACATTTTAAAAAGTGACTTACAACCAGTCCTTACAACTGTTACAGCATCCTCACAATCAGACGATCAAAATTGGGCCACTTGGCAACTGGCATGTATGTATGATGGTCACTGCATACCGGGGTCATGTGATCACCATTTGTGATCTTCTGAAACAGATTCTGACAATCAAAATCAGTGGGAGAGTTGGATTTGCTTAATGACCATGTGACCCACTTAACATCTGCAGTGATTCACTTAATAATCATGGCAAGAAAGGTTGTAAAATCAGACATGAGTCACATAATAATCCCCTTGCTTAGCAACAGAAATTCTGGTCCCAATTGTAGACATAAGTTGAGGGGTACTTGTACTTTAGTAGCTGCAGGGTCAGCTCTTCCCCTGGTTTTGAAGTGCTTCTTGAAGTTAGAAGAAAAGATACTGAAATGGGCAATATAAACTAGGTAGGACTAGAGTCCATTTTAGCCCATTTGTCCTCATTAGCCAGCCACCTTTTAGCTATTGGCAATCTGCAATAACTTGTCAGAGGTATCAATGTTTCAATACCCCAAGAATGGACTGTAACCAGAATCTCTTATTACATTTTACCCCTTTTAAAATCCCTTGTGTTTTTTATCTTATGTATTTTCTTTTTCCAACAGGCGCTGCTGACCCAGAAATAGGTAGGAATTTCTATGTACCCTAGAAACTTTCTGTACAAATTGGCACTGGGTGGTGAAAATGAAACCTTGCTTGCCTTTTACAAAATCTTAGATATGTTATTATGTTGCTTCTAACACAATATAATCTTCAGAACCATTGCTACAATTCCAGTTGCAGCTTGTCAATTAACAAGTTAAACAAAGAAATGTTATAAATAAGACATAATATGAAATAAGGAGTAGGTTAGCTAGGTTGCTCAACAGTGAGACACTGGTGAAATGGGCACAGCAGTGCCTGCATTTTCTGTGTCATATGAGAAGAGCATATCTTCCTTCCCCTGTCCTTACCACTTTCTACAGAGGGACGATTGAAAGCATCCTGTCGTACTGTATTGTATTACTGTTTGGTTTGGAAGTATTACTGTTTTGGACAGGAAGACTGTGCAGAGAGTGGTAAGGACATCAGAAAAGATTATTGGAAGTTCAATTCCTTCTATCCAAGACATGGCATGTAAACAGTGCTTGACCAGGGTCTGCAATATTGTTAGGGACACTACCCATCCTCTTCATGACCGGTTTTCTTTGTTACCTTTTGGGAAGAGGCTTCATGGTGTCTGAAGCAGAACAACTAGATTCTATAATAGCTTTGTACCATATAGTATCAACCTTTTTAAGTTTCAAGACCCTTTTTTCTGCTATGTATTCAAAATGGATATATGTGTGTGTGTGTGTGTGTGTGTGTGCACACGCGCGCATTTGTATGTATGTATGTGTTTTGTGTATATGTATGTGTGTGTGTGTGTTCTTTTGAGAGCAGGCATCAGAATTTCATTTTTAATGTGTGTCAGTATATACATAAAAAAGTGACAACAAAAGTTATATTATAATATCTTACAATGCTTTGTTCTTTGACAAGTAATTCATTCTTCAACCATGATTGAGTTATCCTCTTCCATGTTAAAGAAGAAACCAGGCTTTTTCTTGGGATTGGATCAAAATCCATGTATGAATTAAGTCTATTGCTGATCTAAACACAGGGTGGATCACATACTGAGTCGAAAAAGTATATAGATATGCATATTAAGTATTAACTTGTTCCTCAGGAGACACAATCATTGGAAATATTCTTCCAAAAGTCATACAAAATCATTCAAAAAGAGATAATTTGTTTCTTTCAGGGTTTCATCTGTTGAACATCAGAGGTTTGGTGGAAAGTTCCCTTTTGTTCTTATTATAATCCAAAATCTAAAACATTTTTTTTTTGTTCCCTGTAATGTTCAGGCAATGTTTAGAAAGTGGTTGAAAGACAGTGACTGGCCAAAGTGATCCAGACGCTTCATGTATAAGATACAACTAGAACTCACAATCTCCCAGTTTCTAGCCTGATGCCTTAACCATTACACCAAACTCCTTCTCCCTCTCCTTCTTTGTTTCCCTTGTCTCTTCTATTCTGCTCTTTCTTGGCAGGTTGTAAGAGGTCACTAATCTCTCCGAGAATTGTTGGAGGCCAACAAGCCTCTGAGGGGTCATGGCCCTGGCAAGCGGGCCTTTCAGTACTCAACATAACTTTTTGTGGTGGCACTCTCATAGACAAGCAGTGGGTGCTGACAGCCACTCATTGTTTCATTTGGTAAGTTACTGAACTGTAAAGTTAAGTGAGAAAAATAGATAGATTCTATTGTTATGATGCTGATCTTTTTAATAAACTAAAGTTTCCAGGAAACAGCTTTATTATGGTTTGTTACATAGCCAGATGTTTACACTGGCTTTGGCATTTTTATCCACCTATCAAGTGCTTCCCAAAGACATGGAATAGGCAGATGTTGTTTGATGATGTTAAAGGTATTGTTGCAAGATATAATCTGTTCCAAGTAAAGCTGCCTTTTGCAATTGACCAATGGTGATTTTGTCAATGCCAGTGGTATTCAAATGGTCCTCCAGATGCTTTGAGATTTATTTATTATTTATTTATTTATTGGATTTTTATGCCGCTCCTCTCCAAAGGACTCGGAGCAGTTAACAACATGAACAAAAAACCAACATCACAGCAACAACATCATTGCACACAAGGTGGCTATTACTATTGGTACTACCTTCACTTTCTTTTGCCAGTCGTTCTATTTCTGTTGGCAGGTCTTTGTATTTAGTGATTTAGTGATCTCCAGTTCTTTCTCTTCTATTCTGCTGCCTACAGATACTATCACCTCCACTATCCGGACTTTTTTGTCTTTCAGAAATGTTCACAGAAGAGTCAAATGAAGACAATAGCATTGTGTCAGGGCTATCCTACTGCCAATCCTTTTGTGCTTGCATTACAATTAGGGATACATATATAAAAAGACCCCACCAATGCTTTTGTCATTTTTTACCAAAGCTTCAGATCCTGCCTCAGTTATACATCAATAAAAGAGTGTATTACTGTACACCAGCAGCAGTCCCCAACCTTTCCAGCTTGGTGGCCCAGCACAGGGTGGGGGGTGGGGGGGGGGGTGGAGGGAGGTTGTGAGTGGCAGGTGCACACATGCACGCACAACTTCATTTGTGCAAGTGGCATGCATGCACACACACCCTCCACTCATGCAAATGGAGCTTCAGGTGGGAGCAGCAGGCACTTGCACTCGTGTGTGAAGCTCTACTCCTGCAAATGGAGGGTGCTTGAGTGAATGGTGCTTGTGCTTGGCATGAGTTCAGCTTCATGCATGTGTACACATTTGCCTGCTGCTCATACATGTAGAGTGTGCCCATTTCTCCCATGGCCCAGTTTCAAACAGGCCACAGCCTGGTAGTGGGCCACGGCCCATCGGTTGGGGACCCCTGCTGTACACAGTGTCACTGGAGGGTACTTTCCTATTGCATACTATTTAATGTACACTTTTTGATACTGTATGTGGAAATCAGAGCTGGCTTCAGATTAAGAGTAAATAGGCACTGGCTTGGGAAAGCCAAAACTTAGGGGTACCAATGCCGATAGTTCCAAATAATTCTATAAATTCAAATCTCCACACTGGCAAGAAGTGAAGCTATCAATCAATGTGGGCTAGGGATACCATGTAACCCTGAGCCAGCACTGATGGAAATAGTATACAAATGAGTAAATATTGTTTTTTCCTGCCAAACTCCAACAAGGCTGTTGGCATCTTTAAATGTGACTGAGTTGGATATGAGGAAACATGCTGAAATTAAATGCAGACAAGATGTGGTGCCTCTGGCAATGCAGACATCAGGAATTTTTTCAGCAAATGTTAAAATACTGCAATAGTCTTAATAGGTCTGCATCCATAGATTGTGTTGTGAGTGTCCCTGGACCAGCTTGGGAAGTATCAGAGGATGAGGATCAGCAGCCAGGTTCCTCTGAATGTGTTTCCCTCCCGGCAGCCGAGGATCAGCAGCCAGGCCCCTCTGGGTGGTTTCCCCTCCCGGCAGCTGAGAGAGATAATGAAGAGCTTTGTATGCATTCTGAATCAGATTCTCAAAATGATGACTCAGATTTAGAACAAGAAGATAAATGGATTAATCCGAGGTTCCGAAGGTTTGATAAGCGAAGGTGTCAGTTAACTGGAAAAAGGAAGTAATTGGGGAAGTGACGTATCGGACACTATATTAGAGGGGGGAAGTAGACTACGCCCTTGTTACGAGCAACGTTTATCAATGAGAGGTTTGGAAACTTTTGCAATGCTTTGAAAGTCTGATGTTTTGAAAACCTAGCGAAGGATAATGAAGTCTCGGACACTGTGATAAAGACGGAGTGAGTAATTGGGAGGTTTGGCAAGAGTTTGTTGTAATCTAAATGTAAATACTGAGTCTTAGATGTGTTTGCCAGCAAAATGTCTACAGTTGGCTTTGAAATGACTCCTTTTGAAATGTGTTTAATAAATCTCTTAAAGACATTTACGTCGCTTTTAATGGGCTGAGAGAGAAACCAGACAGAACAGATTGCTCGTAACACTTAAAACAGAAAAGACGAAAATTAATCCGAGCTTTCAGTGACGTCATGGAGGAACTCCTGGCTGCTAACCCGGCTCTGCATCTATTAGTTCAAAATCTCCAGCAACAAATTGGACATTTGCAACAGCAAATTCAAGACGCAGCAGCAGCACCTGCTCCAGCCCCCCCTCCCAGAAGAAACAGATGTTACTTAGCCTTGCCTGATAAGTTTACTGGAGAGCGTAATAAATTTCCAGCTTTTTTAAACCAATGCAAAACATTCATTGCCTCAGCCCCAGCAGATTTCCAGCTCGATGAAACGAAAGTAGCGTTCATCTTAAGTTTACTATCTGGGCCAGCTGCTGATTGGTCGTCTCCTCTGATAGACGGACAAGATCCTGTTCTGCGCAATTATGCAGGATTCTGCCAGCTGATGGAAAGAGAATTTGTTGACCCCCTTCGTAGACAAAATGCCACCCGGCGGATACGCGAGCTACGTCAGGGATCGCGCTGCGTAGCGGAATATATATCAGATTTTCGCCGCCTAGCTCAAGAAATTAATTGGAATGATGAGGCTCTCATGGAAATCTTTCTAGATGGTCTGTCTTCCCAGATCTTGAATGGATTGAAAGTTACTGAAATACCCACAACCCTGGATGCATTATACCAACATTGTTTGATTATTGAAGCGCGAACGCAAGCCATGGATGCCCGCCTAGACAAACAGATGGTTCCAGTCACCGGAAGTGCCAAGCCAGTTCCTGCACCACGCAGAGGATTCCAGACCCTATCTATCGCTCCACCCATCCCGGCACCCAGACGTATTTTCCAAACAGGACCGGCTTACACTGAGAGGCGCCCTGCACCCATGACCAGAGATGAGCCCATGGATCTTGGTGCAGCCAGATCTCGTTTGACCGAGGCTGAGAAGGCAAGACGGAGAGCTGAGGGCTTGTGCCTGTACTGCGGAGAGATGGGTCACTTCGTCATGGCCTGCCCCCAGAAAAGACGTGGTACGGCAGGTCCTACTCCTGTTCCAGCTCGGCCTCCCACTCAGCAGTTTCAAGCCACCTTGCCGGGAAACGGCCAGAGCCCGGCCTAATGGAAACATTGGGTCGGGCAGGCGCCAAACCCAGTTCCAGTTCCGCAGACGACGACCCCGGTCCTCCGAGACATCTGATCCTAGCAACCAATATACTTCTGGGAAATCATGCCCAGGGCATTCCGGCCCACGCCTTGTTGGATTCTGGAGCCACCACCAATTTCATGGATGAAGCTTTCGCTCGTCAGCATGCCATACCTTTGTGCTCCGTGAAGCCGCCTATGTTGGTTGAGACAATCGATGGGCGTGAATTGTTGTCTGGACCGATCCAGTTTATGACCCAGCCCATACGCCTGGTCATAGGACAACATGAAGAAGCCATCCAATTCTATGTTACCAAGGGACTTCATTTCCCCTTAGTTCTCGGCCTAGCCTGGTTGAGAACCCATGATCCTTGTGTGGTGTGGTCCCAGAACTTTGTTTCATTTCCCAGTTTGCAATGCATAGACCACGTACGCCAAGTGTGTGCAGCCCAGCTACCATCCCACCCTGACATCACCTTGCCGGCCGACCTAGCGGACTTTGCAGATATATTCAATGAGAAAGAGGCAGACCAATTGCCTCCGCATAGACCATATGACTGTGCCATTGATTTGCTACCAAATGCCAAGCTCCCAAGGGGACGCCTTTACTCCATGTCAGAACCCGAGTTGGCCGCATTGAAAGACTTTGTGGACAAAAACCTGGCCAGGGGTTTCATTCGTCCCTCTTCCTCGCCTTTGTCAGCTCCTGTGTTATTCGTGAAGAAGAAAACCGGAGATTTACGCCTATGCTGTGACTATCGCAAGCTCAATGCCATCACGGTGCGCAACCGGTACCCTCTGCCTTTGATTCCTGATCTCATGGACCGTCTCCGATCAGCGACCATCTTCACCAAGATAGATTTAAGGGGTGCTTACAACCTGGTTCGCATTCGAGAGGGGGACGAGTGGAAGACCGCGTTTGGAACCAGGTATGGTCATTTTGAGTATACCGTTATGCCCTTTGGACTCACCAATGCTCCGGCCGTCTTTCAACATTTCATGAATGACATCTTCCGGGATTTATTAGATCAATTTGTGGTGGTTTACCTCGATGACATCCTGATTTACTCCCCGTCACGAGCCACTCATCTTCAGCATCTCCGGCGAGTTTTGCAACGCTTGAGAGAGCATCACCTTTACGCCAAGTTAGAGAAATGTCAATTCTATCAAACCACCATTGAGTTTCTGGGACATGTGATTTCTCCACAAGGCATTGCCATGGATCCTGGCAAGGTTGAGGCCTTGCAAACCTGGCAACCACCGTGTAAAGCAAAAGATGTCCAAAGACTTTTGGGATTTGCGAACTATTACAGGATATTTATTCCGAGATTTTCTGCCTTGACTGCGCCCCTTACTCGACTGTTACGGAAAGAGCAGATGCCCTGTCCCGTAAACCTGAGTATCTACAGGTCAAGGATCCCTTACCGCTTCGAACCATTCTGCCTATCGAATCGATCGCAGCCGTGCATGATCTGGTAGATCTACGACGACAGATTCGGGAAGCGCAACAACTAGATAACTTTGCAATACGGAAGAGACAAGAGGTGGGTCCCGACTCACCTTGGACCTTGTCCGAGGGACTATTACGCTTCCGTAACCTGTTATATGTTCCAGCAGGCCCACTCCGGGGTCTCATCCTGACTCAATGCCATGATAACCCTGCGGCAGGTCATTTTGGTTTCTTTAAGACTCTTCACTTAGTGTCTCGGACTTTTTGGTGGCCCAGACTTCGCCATGATGTGCAATCCTATGTGAATTCCTGTGTACGGTGCCGTCAGGCAAAACATGCCACAGGAGCCCCTCCGGGATTATTACAGCCTTTACCCACGCCGGAGAGACCCTGGGGAGTTATTTCCATGGACTTCTTGACTTGTCTACCTGTTTCTGCCGGCTACACCGTTGTCTTTGTAGTGGTGGACATGCTGACCAAAATGGCACATTTCATTCCTTGCCGAAGAATACCGACAGCCAAGGTCACTGCTCAGCTGTTCATTCAACATATCTTCCGGCTACACGGTTTGCCTGACAAAATAGTGTCCGACCGAGGAACCCAGTTCACTTCGGAGTTCTGGAGAGAACTCATGTCTGCGCTTCAAGTCCAAGTTAATCTAGCCTCCACGCATCACCCAGAGACTGATGGGGGTACAGAGAAAGTGATTGGCATTCTGGAGCAATATTTGCGTTGTTTCATCAACGACCAACAGAACGATTGGTCCAAATATCTCTCCGTGGCCGAATTCGCTTTCAACAACTCTCAGCACACTTCCACTCAGACCACCCCGTTTCTTGCCAACTACGGCTATCATCCCAGATTTTTCCCGCTCACGCTCCTCGATTCTCCAGTTCCAGTTGCAGAGGACTATTTAACCGAACTGCAGTCAGTCCACGAGATGGTTAAGCAGCACTTGACTAAGGCCAAGGAAGACTACAAGCGGGTTGCAGACCGCTCGCGTCGCGACACGCCGCCGTTAGCTGTTGGAGATCGGGTTTGGCTCTCCACCAAGTACTTGTTTCCAGGGAGAATTCACCGCAAGCTTGATCAACGTTTCCTGGGTCCTTTCCCTGTGGAGACGGTCATCAATCCGGTGACCTATCGTTTGACTTTGCCTAGGTCTTTTCGTGTACATCCCGTGTTTCATCGCTCCTTGCTTGTTCCTGTCAACCCTGATTCTCCGCTTCGACCTCCTGATCCGGGCCCGACAGCTCGCCGTGCTCAAGTTCCTGTTTCCCGGTTGGAGGTGTCCGGCATCCGAGATTCCTGATGGCTCAACGACCGCTTCCAATATTTGGTTGATTGGACCGGGGGTGGGCCAGCCGCTGGCTGTTGGGTCGATGCTCGCGATATTGAGGCTCCTCGGTTAATTTGGGATTTTCATTCTGCGTTTCCCTACAAACCACATCCCCTGCGACGGCCCCGGGGGGAGGGGCCTGCGGGGGGGGATAGTGTTGTGAGTGTCCCTGGACCAGCTTGGGAAGTATCAGAGGATGAGGATCAGCAGCCAGGTTCCTCTGAATGTGTTTCCCTCCCGGCAGCCGAGGATCAGCAGCCAGGCCCCTCTGGGTGGTTTCCCCTCCCGGCAGCCGAGGATCAGCAGCCAGGCCCCTCTGGGTGGTTTCCCCTCCCGGCAGCTGAGAGAGATAATGAAGAGCTTTGTATGCATTCTGAATCAGATTCTCAAAATGATGACTCAGATTTAGAACAAGAAGATAAATGGATTAATCCGAGGTTCCGAAGGTTTGATAAGCGAAGGTGTCAGTTAACTGGAAAAAGGAAGTAATTGGGGAAGTGACGTATCGGACACTATATTAGAGGGGGGAAGTAGACTACGCCCTTGTTACGAGCAACGTTTATCAATGAGAGGTTTGGAAACTTTTGCAATGCTTTGAAAGTCTGATGTTTTGAAAACCTAGCGAAGGATAATGAAGTCTCGGACACTGTGATAAAGACGGAGTGAGTAATTGGGAGGTTTGGCAAGAGTTTGTTGTAATCTAAATGTAAATACTGAGTCTTAGATGTGTTTGCCAGCAAAATGTCTACAGTTGGCTTTGAAATGACTCCTTTTGAAATGTGTTTAATAAATCTCTTAAAGACATTTACGTCGCTTTTAATGGGCTGAGAGAGAAACCAGACAGAACAGATTGCTATTGACATTTTTTTAATTGTTAATACTTACAGGGTCCCTGAAGGCTTTGACAGAATTTTTGTGGGGCTAGGTGGCCACCAACTCATGAACCCTTCAAATAACTCAGAGAAATTTGCCATCCAACAGATCGTTGTTCATCCTAACTACACAGCTAATGACACTGTGTATGACATCGCTTTAGTGAAGCTAAACGACACTGTGGATTTCACCAGTTATATCTTACCTATGTGTCTCCCAGAGTCTTCTGTGGAGTTCCCTGACAATACCAACTGCTGGGTCACTGGATGGGGAAGAACACAATCTAAGGGTGAGGAAAGTGGGAAGTGTGTTTTATGTGACACCTTTTCATCCTTTCACATCTTTCATCTGTGGAACTTTGTATGTTTAAAGATTACTTTATTTGCTTATGACACTAAAGTAACTTGAAGTTACTTTAAGGACCAACAGGACATACTTTAATTCATGAAGATGCTGGAGAGTGTTCCAGATACAAACCTGAGAAAACAAGACCGTTATTTTGCATTGACACTGAGACCGAACTAGAGTTTTGCATGAATTACTGTGTAAAGTTACACAGTAGACTTATAAATCAGAAGGAATCTGATAGGACCCTTTTAATGTAGTAAATGTTATTAAATGGCATGAACTTTCATTAGATGCATGGAATAACCAAAAATTATGTAGGATTTAAATTGGAATGAGGCCAGGTTAGGGGCAGGGTTGAAGCAAAGCAGAGCATTGAGTGGGTTTAAAAGTCACTTTGGCTTACTTAAAAGTAATAGGTTCTTCTTTTTCTTAAGGTTCTTTTTAACTACTTGCTGTTCCTCTATTTGTATGGTCTGACAGTAAGAGAAATGGCTTAGCATATTACATTGTAGAAACTGCAAAAATAAACGGCTGAAATTCATAGTTAATTCAGAAAAAAAAAGAATCAGCAGTAAGCTCAAGATAGTGACAGTAGCTAGTGGAACCTCTGGCCACTAAAACCCATACTAATAGCACCAGCAAAGCTTAATTTGAGTTGTGTTCCAGACATCAAATGGGGCCCTTATTTCCAATGGCAGAAAAAAGCACTAAAATATCTGAAGGGCTGTTTTGATTTCACAAAAATGAGTTGAGTCACCACATCAAAGCAGAATTGGAGAAGAAATCTGGGACCCAACTGGAAGCAGCAAAGCAAAATAGGTGGCTTCCAAGTGCTCTTTAATATTTCCAGAGGTACAAACTGAATCAGTTTGCTCCCAAACTTTAATTTGCAAATTTGAACTGGATCACACCAAATCTCAAATCTAATTAATTAATTCAGGCTTATTCACAGAGGCCTGATTACCTTTAAACAGGTTTGGTTTTGAAATCAAATCACAATCAAAGCAAACTGGAAGTCTGAATCAGGTCACAAACTGGAATCGATTGATTGACTTGAAGTTTCTCTGATTTTATGCACACACCAGTAACTGCAGAACAACAGGGAGCAAGTAAAGATATAATGCCTTTGGGTTCTCAGTTGGCATTCTTTTCATCCTAAAGATCTACACATAATATAGGGGATGGGGTGGGATGGAGGACCACAAAGCAGGTTAAATCACATCATGGAGTGGTTAGGCTGCTTTAAAGGAGGACTGTGGCATGCCTATTTTAGGGACTACCCTTTATATTTCATGTGTTCTCCAGTTCAAAATAGTTTATGTTGGTTTCCATCAACCAGACAGCTTGGAGAGCAGATATAATCACAAGACTGTGTCTTACGCATCCCTTAGTCAAACTTCTAGCACTTCAGCTAAATAACTGGCAGCTGTGATCTCATATCGTTGTATATGTAATAATGATATGTGTAGAACAAAGTGGTTGGAAAATTTTAGTCTTCCTTGTTCCATCATAATTTACTTTCATCAGAAAACTAATGTGCCTATATTTCGTGTCCTCTCCTGTCATGTTTTGGAAGAGAAGAGCAGTAAAATTTATGGGAAAGAAATAACACTGTCAGGTCTGCCATCTTCGGCTTGGCGCCTTGCTGGCATCCTGCCATCAAAGCATAGGAGGGATGAGGGGGACATGGGGGGAATAAATGGGCAATCAACCTGCATGTGTACATTTAGTTATTTAACAAAAACTAGTATGACAATATTAGATATAGACAATAGCACAGTTTCCAGCTGAATGGATCTGATGTTTTCAAAAATGTAGGCACAAATATAAAAATATCCCAGTGGTCCTGAGATACAAGGCATTTTCATTCCCAGGAGATACTTCACTTGTGAAGTTACAATGTGTATAGTTGCCACAGTTGTCATTGCACTTATCACTGGCTCTGTTAGCAAGAAGGCAGGGGGTAATGACATCTTGATGAAGAGCAGGAGAGCTCGGAACCAGTCTGTGCTACCACCCAAGGCCGTGCACCCTGAGAAAGAATATTACCCTAAACACCTCAGAATTCTCAAAACATCTAGGTGGATTCTTGTTGGCTGAAGATGGACTAGTCATGGGGGGGAGGGCTGGGATGTGGGGAAAATTTCTGTATCTTTTGAACATGGGAAAATTAGTTCTAGGCTGACTTTACTGCAGCCAGCATCTTTTAGTAAAATAATCTATCACTTCAACCAAATGGAGTTGATGTCTTTCTTTCCTAAAGGATTGGATTAGGGCAGGTCTGACACAACACTAATATTTACCTCCCTAAAATCATTAAACTGAATAGCAATTCTGTCTTCTGACAAATCTCAACAAGAAAAACTAAATTTGTTCTTCAAAATGAAGTTGAGGAATGTTGAAGGTTTGGCACAAAAGTTACGGTGAACATAAACTCAGTTACTTGTTCTCTGCATTTTATAATACAACTCTTTCCTTTCTTTGCAGTGGACCTGGAGCCTCCCCAAACCCTTCAAGAAGTGGAGGTGTCTATCATCAATACAGACATACGCAACTTTGTCTACAATGAGCTCAATATTACAATATTGCCCCATTCCCCTGTCAGGCCCGGTATGATCTGTGCAGGTAATTTAGAAGGGGGCAAAGATTCTTGTCAGGTAAGATGTTCAAAAGCTTAGCTAAGATTGCATGACATAAGACAGTTAAATTTGTAGTGATTGAACTTAGGTAATGTATTAAATTGGATTAGTTTTAATCTTGGTTGGGTGGTAGGGTTGCTAAGGACCTGATAAGGTACATGACATTAATCCTTATTGTTACTTTATGGTTCCATGTATTGGGCAATGAGTATTAAGTAAGTAAGTAAGTAAGTAAGTAAGTAAGTAAGTAAGTAAGTAAGTAAGTAAACAAATTAAGTTTGTTGTACCAACCTTGTCAATGTTGACATGGAAAACTTATGAACCTGCTCATAAAGGATGCAGAGTTCTCCATATGTTCTCAAGAGCTTCTTTCACTGGGGGAAGTATGGGTTCAGTGCTCTTCAAAATCCCAAAATAGGTATGGGAAATCATCAGCAAGAGGCCTTATATAATGTCCAGAAAAGCTCCTCAAGATTGGGCTCCTGAAATTTGATGGTAAGCTTCACAAGGATTTTCAATCAGTGAGATGATTCTTGCTGTATTTTACTAAGACAGAAAACAGAGAAGCTAAGCCTCTGAGAAACTTAATGAAACTGTTCTGTTCTGTGTGTTGGTAAGGCATTGAGATGAGGCAGGAGTAATAACAGTTGTTACTTTATTAAAGCTTCAACAGAACCTCAACAGAACAACAAGATGGCACATATCTCTTTTATACCCTTTTGCAGGGACAGCGTCAGCCAATAAATGCAACGTATTTTCCCACTTTGCACATGCCCAATAAGCTGGAGACAGCCTGTCTGGCCTGGGCAGCCACGTGGTCTGCCCGGGTCTCTCTGCAGCTTCCTGCACCTGCTCTGTTAATCATAGGCCCAGGACATAACACCCCTCCCCTCTTAGTTCAAAAAAACACACACCACTATTTTTTTAACTACACCAAAGTTATTCCTTTGACCGTGTTCTTATTTCTAGAGAAATACTAGGTCTGCCTGCTTACAGACACGAATCTTACACAACCTTGTAAGAACTTTGGAGGGCCTCTGGCCCACTCCGACCATCTCGGAGCTGCTGCAAGTGCCCATTCTGCAAGCTCACCTGCCAGGCTCAGCAGACCGGGACTTTGAGGCCCAGTTGAAACAGGCGAACCCTCATCTTGCTGACAGGCCTGGCCCGGTAGACCCAACCCTTTGTCCATCTGACTTCGGCTGGCTCTTTCCGGTAATTCCAGACCAGAGTTCCTTGGTGGGGTGGAATTCCCCAGGTCCGCAAAAGACCCCTGTTGGGAGCACTGTCCCATAGGCACAAGGCCTGCAGTAGAAGTGGCATGAAAAGCCGGTTGCATGCAATGTCACATGGACCCAGTGCCAGAGTCAGGAGCCGCCTTGTTGGCAAAACCCCTATTTGCAGAGTGCAAACCCCCGCTTTCGCAGAGAGACTGAGATCCACAATCGTGATTGTGGTCCTCCTCCCCCCTGAGAGCAGAGTCAGGAGCGGAAAGGTGACTAGGTAGCCTCCATTGCAGCTGGTCAATGTGCCGACGCAGCACGCAGCCATCGTCCAAGGCCACTTTGTATGACAGTGGCCCTGTAAACTTGCAGACCATTGCTGTCACCCAGAGATGTCCAGGTCCATAGTTCCTTGTCCAAACCGGATCGCCCACCTGTAGTCTTCTAGGTGCCCACGGCTGTGACACCTGTGAAGCCACCCGGTCTGGGTGCAACCTGTCCAGTTTGGTAATGAGACGGCGACCCCAGCGGAGTTCAGCTGGGCTCTTGCCTGTAGCTGTGCAAGGTGTGGTGTGGTGGCAAAGGAGAAAATCAGCTAACCTGTGGTGCCAGGTCCCGTGAGTGAGCCTCTTCAAGGTGTCTTTGGTTGTGTGCACCATGCGCTCAGCTTGGCCATTGGAAGACGGATGAAAGGGTGCCGAAGTAGCATGATGAATCATGTTGGCTTGCAGGAAAGCCTGGAACTCTGAAGAGGTGAATTGAGGCCCATTGTCAGAGACAAGGACATCTGGCATATAGGCGAAGATCCCTCTCAGCACCTGGATGGTCCTGGCAGTAGTCGTAGTGGACACTGGAATGACCTCTAGCCATTTAGAGTGACTGTCCACAACAATGAGGAAGAATTGCCCCTGAAAGGGGCCAGCGTAGTCGATATGAACCCTTGACCAAGGAGCATGTGTGTCCTCCCACCTGTGTACAGGAGCCTGTGGCATTTCAGGCCTAGACTGTTGGCAAACGTGGCACCCCTGGACCTGGGTCTCAATCTCCTTATCAAGCCCAGGCCACCAGAGATACCTGCACGCAAGAGCCTTCATCCGGACTATGCCCAGATGTCCCTCATGCAGAGATTGCAAGACTCTAGTCCTCAATGAGGTTGGGATCACTACCCTGCTACCCCACAGGACACAACTCTTAAAGGTGGATAGCTCATGCTTCCTTTTCCAGAAACTCTGGAAATTAGTGCCAGGACACGTGTCAGGCCATCCTGACAGAAACCAGTTCAACACGCATGTTAGCATGTGATCAGTGGCTGTTTCTGCAGCCACATCCCCTGCATTGAGGGGAGACTCAGGCAAATCCTGGATAGCCAGGATGTGGTTAGCTGGAGCAGGATCTGATTCTACAAGCTGTAGAGGCAAGCTACTAAGGCCATCTGCATGGCCCATTTCTTTGCCTGGTTTGTGAACCAGGGAGTAATCATATGCAGAAAGGAAAATTGACCACTTCAGCATTCTAGGAGAAATTATGTGTGGGGTTTGCTTGTTCATTGTGAACAACCCCAGCAATGGCTTTTGGTCTGTAAAGACCGTTAAGTGGTGACCATACAAAATGTCATGGAACTTTTTTATGCCAGCCACTATGGCCAAGGCTTCTCTGTCTATCTGTGCGTAATTACGCTCTGCAGAAGACAGAGTCCTTGAATAGTATGCTACAGGAACTTGTGTTCCATCAGCCTTGACATGACTTAAGACAGCCCCAATCCCATAAGGGGATGCATCTCAAGCTATACACATTGAAATGAGCGAGAATAGAATTTGAAGACAACAATGCCTTGACCTCAGCAAAACTCCTTTCGTGGGCTTGTGTCCACTTCCATGGAGCCTGTTTGTCCAAGAGCCGGTGTAATGGCTCTGCCACTGCAGCCTTGTGAGGGAGGAAGGAATGGTAAAAATTTAGAAGCCCAAGGAAGGCTTGAAGCTAGCTCTTCGACTTGGGACTTTGGGGCCTGCTGAGTCGCTTTGAGCTTAGATTCAGCAGGATGGATGCCTTTGGCATCTATGCGAAACCCCAGGAATTCAGTGGCAGTTACTCCAATTTTGCATTTTTCCTGCTTAAGCTTCAGCCCTGCTTCGCGGAACCGCAGCAAAACAGACCAAAGCCTTTCAGCCAGGTTTTTGAGTGATTCCCCTGCAATGAGGACATCATTGAAGTAAGGGCAAACTCCCTGAATGTTACGGCGCATACGCTCCATCACGCTTTGAAAAATGCCAGGGGCTACGTTAACCCCGAACTGCAGTCTTCTGACTTTGAAAGCTCCCCGGTGCATTATGATGGTCTGAGCCTCAGCCGTTGCATCATCCACTGGTAGCTGTTGATAGGCCTGAGCCAAATCGAGTTTGGCAAAAACTTGGCCTCCTTTAAGTGAGTCCAAAATGTGGCTCACCACCGGCACCGGATAAGAGTGCTGCTGTAACGCTTTGTTTAGCGTGCATTTATAGTCAGCACAAATGCGGACTTCCCCGTTGGCCTTGAGTGGCGTGACTATGGGTGTTTCCCATGGACTGCTATCCAGAGGTTCCAAAATACCTTGCTGTAGCAGTTTATCCAGCTCGGCATTAATCTTTTGCTTAAGCGCAAAAGGCACCCGACGAGGCTTAATCCTAATTGGTGCAATGGAGGGATCTAACTGCAAAGCATTGGGAGGCCCCTTGTATGAACCAAGCTCTGGGCTGAACACATCAGCAAACTCCTTGCAAACTTCCGCAAGGCCTGCCGTTTGCAAGCTGTGTAGCCCAGTCACTTGAATCCCAAGTGCCTTGAACCAATTGAGTCCGATTAGACTTGTGTGGTCACCCTCAACCACGACGATGTCCAAAAACCCCTAGCAATGCTTACGCTGCACTCTGAGCGTGGCCTCCCCTTTCACACTGACTCGGGAATTCTGGAAGTCAGTGAAGATAAGATCCTTTTTTTTTTTTTTTTTTTTTTTAATTTTTTATTAATTGAACACATAAAACAGTGCACTGTGAAAAGTGCCCTCCACCAGACAAAATACAAACATTAACAAACATTAATCCCACCACCAATATGGAAGATTCAATTTCTATTACATATATACTTCTCAACTCTGGGTTACATTATTCATACTTTATAGAGTGACTGAATTTTATTCTTTATTTTTGCATCGCCTATTAAGTTCAACATATAATTTTTTACCTTTTCCCACCGCTTCATCGTTGCCACCAATTTACCTTCATTATAATTGTGTAATCTAATTTCCATTATTTGATAGTGAATGTGATCTACCATGTACTTACACCAATTTTGTATATTCCAGTGAAGATAAGATCCGATGGCCTGAGTTTAATTCTCTGGCCGCTCCTATAGCAGATCTGCTTGAGGGTTTTCTGGGAAATGATTGACAGAGCTGAACCTGTGTCCAGCTCCATCGTCAAGGGGACCCCCTGCAATTTGACATCAAGACGCAGCTTCTTTTTTAATGGCCGGTGAGCCCCTGTTCTCAAAATGCTCCTGTGGGACGCGCAGAAGCCCACCCTATTTTGGCTAGGGACCCTGATACCTTTCTGACGCAACTCTTCCGATGGACGGTCTTTCTTGTGACCCAAACAGATGGTGGCTATGTGGCCTTGCTGGCCACACGCCCAGCAAGTAGCAGAGTGAAAACGGCAGTCTGAGTGCTTGTGGCGTCCTCCACATCCGAAACACCGAGGGAATAGAACTGCCTTGTCAGACCCCTTGTCAGCTCGCTCTTGGGGCCTTCTCTCTGCTGGCTGCTGCAGATGGTCAACCTCATTTTCGGAATCCAGTTCAGATACCTCTCGAGCAACCTCTTGATGGATGGAGCCTGAACTTGTAGGGTTCTTGGAAAGCCGCAAGGCCTTAACAGCTCCTCCCACTGCTTCATCGACCGTGATCTCCCTTAGCGCATCTTGGAAGGAAACATCTTCCTTCGCAAAAATCTTTTGTTGCAGCTCTCGGCTCCTCAAGCCACAAACTAGCCGATCATGCAGCCATTCTTCTAAGTGTTTGAATTCACAGGGCCTTGCAGCCTGCCGTAGAGCAGCAATAAAGTCCACAGCAGACTCTCCTGGACGTTGGTCCCACTGCTCGAATGCATGACGCCATGCAATCACCAAAAGCTTTGGTTCAAAATGCTCTCTTAACATTTTCTTAAGTTCTGTATAAGCGATGGATTCCAACGGTGCTGGGGTGACCAGGTTCTCAGCAATATCAAATGTCTCTTGCCCACAGACACATAGTAACGTTGCGGCTTTGAGCCCGTCCTCCCAAACTTGGTTTACCCGAAAGTAGTTTTCTACTCGGGCAACGTATGAACTCCAACGTTCAGGGTGCGCTGTATCGAATTCGGACAGACGCCCAATCTTAGCCATCATTCCTCCTTGGTGGCCTCATCAATGCCTCGTGCTGCTCTGGCTTGCAAAGGGGTTCCAGAACGAATCTTGCCGATCTCTCCTCCAGCATTTTCGTACTGGCAGGCAGAGTCGCACAAGTCGGAACGCCGAAATTCCCAGCCCTTCGGCCTTCCGTGGTGAGTCAGCCTACTTTTCTCTGCAGCACAATCCCATCCTCATCACCAAATGTTCTGTTCTGTGCGTTGGTAAGGCATTGAGACAAGGCAGGAGTAATAACAGTTGTTACTTTATTAAAGCTTCAACAGAACCTCAACAGAACAACAACAAGATGACAATAAAGGTTATCTTATCTAAAAATTAGCCAAACATTTTCTGATCTGCCATCTCCAGTAATTATAAAGAACATAGGACAACATAACATATTGCACTGCCCTGCATAAGATCAAACTTGCTCAGCCATGTGTTAAGAGACCAAATCTTTAAAATGAGTTCTCCGGAATAGGGCGGCATAGAAATTAAATTAATAAAAAAAATAATTAATAAAAAAATGCATTACTGGCTCAAGTTGCTGTTGTCCAAACATTTTTGACAGGAATTCCTATGAATTCCTATGAATATGAATCCCTAACCAGATTTAAAGTCCAAGACACTTAAGAGGGCTGGCCCATCCATATCTGCTTCCTTTGACTAGAGGAGGAATAGTAATTATTGGTATCATGGTATCCTTCTGCGACGGCTGGGGGGAATAGGAGTGGGGGGCACCGTGTTACGGTGGTTCTCCTCCTATCTCTCTGGTCGGTCGCAGTCGGTGTTAGTGGGGGGGTCAGAGGTCCACCTCTAGGTCACTCCCTTGTGGGGTGCCTCAGGGGTCGGTTCTCTCCCCCTTACTTTTTAACATCTACATGAAACCACTGGGAGAGATCATTCATCAGCATGGAGTGAGATACCATCAGTATGCTGACAATACTCAGCTGTACATTTCCACTCCTGCCCAAATCAGTGAAGCGGTTGAGGTGATGTGCCAGTGTCTGGAGGCTGTGAGGGTCTGGATGGGCGCTAACAGATTGAGGCTCAACCCTGACAAGACAGAGTGGCTGTGGGTGATGCCTCCCAAGGACACTTCTATCTGTCCTTCCATTACTCTGGGGGGTGAATCTATAAACCCCTCAGAGAAGGTCCGCAACTTGGGAGTCCTCCTCGATCCACAGCTGACATTGGATCATCATTTGTCGGCTGTGGCGAGGGGGGCATTTGCCCAGGTTCGCCTGGTGCACCAGTTGCGTCCTTACTTGGATCGGGAGTCTCTCCTCACAGTAACACATGCCCTTGTCACCTCGAGGATTGACTACTGCAACGCTCTCTACATGGGGCTACCCTTGAAGAGTGTTCAGAGACTACAATTAGTGCAAAATGCAGCTGCGCGAGCAGTTGTGGGCCTTCCGCATTGTGCCCACATTTCACCAACACTCCGCATGCTGCATTGGTTGCCTATTGGTCTCCGAGCCCAATTCAAGGTGTTGGTTATCACCTATAAAGCCCTTCATGGCATGGGACCAGGATACTTACGGGACCGCCTTCTGCCACATACTTCTCTACGACCGGTGAGAGCACACAGGGTTGGCCTCCTCCGGGTCCCGTCAGCGAAACAATGTTGTTTGGCGGGCCCTAGGGGGAGGGCCTTCTCTGTTGTGGCGCCCGCCCTCTGGAACCAACTGCCCCCTGAAGTCCGCGTTTCTCCGACTCTCCCGGCCTTCCGGAAAAATCTAAAAACTCATCTTTGCCAGCAGGCCTGGGGATGACTGTGGTTGATTGTTGAATTGAATGTGTGTTTTTTTTATTGATTTTTTTTAGATATATTTGTTTGGGTTTTTTATGGTACTTCACTGTTATATATATGTTGTTAGCCGCTCCGAGTCCCCTGGAGAGGAGCGGCATACAAACCCAAATAAAATAAATAAAATAAATAAATAAAAATAAATAATAAATTTATATGGCTTTCAATACAACTGTGTAACACTTTGGATTTCATTTTGAATAGGAGTTTCAGAGGACCTAGGATAGCCAGGTGATTCTGGGAAAAGATGTGACTGCTTTAAGATGTTGTGAATAGGGACTAAATTCATACTCCTGAATGCCCCAAAGCTGCTTTTGGGAGACTGAGTTCAAACTGTTGGCCAACCCTAGCTGTCATCCAGTTAAGGAAAGAATAGGGTTCATTTAGAAGACAATAGTAAACATAGAATTTAGAACATACATAGTTTTAAAAAATGATCAACATAGATGCAGCTGTATTTACCATCTTAGAAGCAGTATTTTTCTTTCTCCAACAATGCATCAAATCTCGTTCACATTTTTTAATTAAAATATTGGGTCACCCTTATGGTTCTTCAGATGATATTTGATCATTTTTTGTGCAAGAGGATGTGATTAGAAACAATTACAAGTAGTCAGTAGTAAAGTAATGAGTATCAATAGTAGTTTCCCCCACAATGGCACAGCGATACCATTGATTGGTCTTTTGAGGCAGCAAAGGAAATATTGTTACCTTGCATGGATGTGCTTATGTTTTGCAGGACAGTTAACATCCTGTTATTTGTTAATGTTAAATATGGTTAGCTTTTGAGGAGAGGGAGACTTAGTGTATGATGCAAATCCAGTCCCATTTTACTGTGTTATTAATCAATATATTGCATTAACTCCAAAACTGTGTTTGATGAACAAGCAATTACTGATGATTCTCAGGCTAAAGTTGAGATGTTTGGTTAAAGGAGTACTTTGCTGCAAGGAAATTTGCATTTCAATTTCTCAAATCTGAATGAAGCAGCCTTCCTATAAACATCTGATAACATACATCTTTCTCTTTCTAGGGTGATTCTGGAGGACCTGTGGTTTGCAAGTGTGATGGAAGTGAAAATTGGCTCTTGACTGGGATTGTGAGCTGGGGGTTAGGCTGCGGCGTAGCCGGTGTGCCTGGTGTCTACACTTCAGTAGCACACTATTCTGATTGGATCCAGCTGCACCTACCCCACATAAAATTTTCAGAGTGCTTTTACTAAGTGAAGTTTTCAGAAAGGAATGATTGTGCTAGAGCTACTGCTGTCAGAAGCCACTGGATTTAACTGGAATCAACTTACTGTAAAATTTGTAATCTATAATTTTATTTAATTATTGTACTTAATTCCCATCCCTTTCTTTCCTTTAACTTATTTTAATAGGTGATTTTGTTTGTTATTGTATTACTACTGAATATTTTTCCTTATGCTGCTGGTGGTACAGAATAAATCTATCTTTGTAAAATTTCACTCTGATGTAACATAACAATAAAAGCAATGTTTACTATTTGTAAACCCTTTGAGAGATTTAATTCAAATGATTAAAAGGTCTGTGACCAGACCAATTAATAAATTCAGCATGTAGGGTACTTTATAATGAGCAGCTGTTTAATTCCCATCAATATATTGGATGTGGCAACTGAAATAATTATTCTGTTCTTCCTTACATCCATTGCCATTGGTTTGGTTTTTGCAAAAACAGAGCACTATATTTTCATTGCTACTTATAATTTCATGGTCTAACGTTCACATTTTTTTTCTGTGACTGTGCAATCACACGTGGTATTGAATAAATATCGGAAATTGTTAAAATTTATTATAACATTATCAAACTCACAAGATGCCCAAACATACTCAGGACTTTTTAGGTTTGAGCATGCACTTATTTTTATTGGAAGTCTAATTGGCATTGTTATTCAGGGGTTTTAGTATCTCTTGAATGAATACTTTATTTGGGGAAATTATTCATTGTTCCTTGGTATTTAGATGCAGAATGTAAATTCTTGCTTTTCTTATTCACTGAGGAGTTATAAAGAGGCAGATTGCCCATGAAAAGGAAAGCAGTTAAAACAACTCTATTTTCCAAATAGTTTTCAAGAACCTAGGTTATGGCTTAGGCTGCAGACATCTGTGAATTTATTTTTTATAATAATTATTATTTTATAATAATAATAATAATAATAATAAAGTTGGAAGGGACCTTGGAGGTCATCGAGTCCAACCCCCTGCTCAGGCAGGAACCCTACACCATTTCAGACAAATGGCTGTCCAGTCTCTTCTTAAAAACTTCCAATGTTGGAGCATTCACCGCTTCTGGAGGCAGGTTGTTCCACTGGTTAATTGTTCTAACTGCCAGGAAGTTTCTCCTTAGTTCTAGGTTGCTTCTCTCCTTGATCAGTTTCCAACCATTGCTTCTTGTCCTGCCTTCAGGAGCCTTGGAGAATAGCTTGACTCCCTCTTCTTTGTGGCAGCCCCTGGGATATTGGAACACTGCTATCATGTCCTCCCTCGTCCTTCTCTTCATTAAACTAGACATACCCAATTCCAGCAACCGTTCCTTATAGAATAACAGAATTGGAAGGGACCTTGGAAGTATTCTAGTCCTACTCCCTGCTCGAGCAGGAGACCCTATACCATTTCAGATGAATGGCTGTCCAGTCTCTTCTTAAAAACCTCCAATCATGGAGCACCCACAACTTCTGAAGGCAAGCCATTCCAATGGTTAATTGTTCTCACCATTAGGAAATTTCTCCTTAGTTCTAGGTTGCTTTTCTCCTTGATTAGTTTCCATCATTGTTTCTTGCCTTCTGGTGCTTTAGAAAATAAGTTGACTCCCCTCTTCTTTCTGACATCCCCTCAAATATTGGAGCATTGCTATCATGTCTCCCCTAGTTCTTCTTTTCATGAGACTAGACATACCCAATTCCTGCAACCGTTCTTCATGTGTTTTAGCTTCCAGCCCTCTAATCATCTTTGTTGCTCTTCTCTGCACTCTTTCCAGAGTCTCAATATTTTTTTTATATATTGTGGTTTCCCACAGTGGCCAACAAGATATCTTTAGGATATGAGTACATTTTCATATTGTGTTGGAAATAATCCATTTTTTTTAAATACCCCTTTAAATGAAGGAAACTGTTTCCCAAGGATTGTTTTTATCTTATTTGTTTCCTTAAATTACAGCCAATCAGACTGGGAACAGATTTTGTTGGGTGGTTGTGTGGCATGGTTACAGTGACAGAGACCATAGTAGAAAGCCATATCTTGTGGATCCCATCAGTTGACAATGTTTCAGGCAAGGGACCTGAAGTGTGTATTACTAAACATTTAGGATGCTTGAGTTACAGTCAGAAAGACTTTCTCTCTCTCTCTTCTTAATGAAATCAATGCAATAATCATCATATTAATAAGCAAACTCCACCTAAGAGATTAAAATAAGCCAAAATTCCTTGAAGCTACCTGCAAAGCAATGCAGTCTGTTAATGAATTTCTATATCATCTTTCAGTTACATTATTGCTTCACTTACATCTGAAGTTTTAGGTACATATTTCAGATATAAATCACTATTTGTTGAAGCAAACAACATTTAAATTCCTGACACTTTATCATGATGTCCTTGGAGTACAGTAATATAGATGGAGTCATTATGTACACTAACAACAGAATGTATTTTATTTAAAGCTTTTGTTCCCTTTGATTTATGTTGTTGTTTTGAATAACTTTCACTTTTCTGTAAGGCAACACCACATATTGTTGGATGGTGAAAGTGCTTTCATTTGATTTACATTAACATTGGACTCTCACCACAGGGTTTTTGCATTTTATTAATTTGCAAAATATTTGGAGCTTATTTTTTATTTTAATTTTAATTTTGAATAGAAATATCCAGATCATATCTTCCCTGATTATTTATATATTCACTTTGCATCAGTGTTGTTTCCATGCCAAGTTACACACAGCAACAATGTATCAGATTACAGAGAAGGGTGGCTGATATCTGGAAAAAGACTATTTGGTAACACGCAATTTTTAGTTGAAAGCTTTTTTAAAAAAGTTTGATGAAATTATAATGACTGTGGAAAATATTCAGATGCATGTAGCTCTTGATGAATTCACAAAAGGAATGTGATTTGAAAATTGCAGACACATTGGAAAGAGTTATGGACTGTATAGACTTAGAACTAACTGAGTTGATTGCATACACCTCCCTGAAGTTCAGGTCTGCATTCTTTTACAACAGCAGAAGCTTGATTGAATAGAGAAGTGATAAATTGATTTTCCCTAGGAGAATTGAAGAAGATTGGGGAATGGATTATCATACAATTTGTTCTGTCTGGCCCCTCTCAGCTCATTAAAATCCACATAAATATGTCTTTAAGAGGTTTATTTAACACATTTCAAAAGGATTCACTTCAAAGCACGCTGCTGGCATTTTGCTGGCAGGAACGGCCAAGTCTCATTTATTTACATTTAGATTAAAACATGCTCTTCCCACACCTTCCAATTAACTCACTCTTTCTTTATCACATTGTCCAAGACCTCATTATTCTTCCGTAGATTTCCAAAACATCAGAAGACTGAATTCAAACGCACTGCTCCAGATATCAGGCTACTCCTTGATTAACGTTGCTCGTGACAAAGGCGTAGTCTCTCTTTCCCCTTCTAATATAGTTTCCGATACGTCACTTCTCCCCATTACTTCCTTTTTCCACTTAACTGACACCTTCGCTTATCAAACCTTCGGAATCTCGGATCAAGCCATCTATCTTCTTGATCCAAATCTGACCCCTCACTTTGCGAATCTGACCCAGACTGCCTGTAAATCTCCTCCCTGTCTGTCTCAGCTGCCGGGAGGGGAAAATACCCAGAGGGGCCTGGCTGCTCTTCCTCGGCTGCCGGGAGGGGAAAACACCCAGAGGGGCCTGGCTGCTCATCCTCATCCTCTGACACTTCCCAAGCTGGTCTAGGGACACTCACAACACAATTGGAAACCATTTTCATCTGTTAGGAAGATAGGCCGATTGTGGAGATTAAATTTATTATATTTAAACAGAGGGAGGGGGGCGGTATAAAAATCTTAAAATAAATAAATAAATAAAATAAACAATTGATAAGTGATGATATTAAGAAACAAACATGGATAATTGATCTAGGCCAGGCATGTCAAACTGCCGGCCCGTGGGCCGGATGCATCATGCCAAAACCAAGCCCACCCCATTGCTGGCAATGGGGAAAAAGTCACGATACATTGTGCGACGTCACGTGACATCACAAGTTTGACATGCCTGATCTAGGCTGAATTATTTTTAACTCTTGGAATGATTTGGGATAGATAAGAAGCCGTGGTAATTTTCTATGAGTTGATTACAATAACAATTTGTTAACAGAGGGTTTTGAAACTTTAACCTTGCTTTATTATTATTATTCATGTAAAGTATTTTGTCATTAATATAGTATATAGATGACAGGTCAATAATTTGCAGATAGAATTAGTAGTTTAAAAAATTGAGGGGGCTGTTTTGCAAAGGGTGGGAAACTAATATTGTAGTAATGTATTAATCAGTATTTAACTAAGGGAGATAATATGGATATATGTGATGGGTTTTTTAATGCACTTTTTTCAATGCCTTGTTTGCTTTGTGTTTATCTTTGTTTTTTTATTCTTGGTGTTTTGTATTTTAACTTTTTTTTCAAATAAAAGTTTAAAAAAGCTTTTATTCATAAACATAGAAATGGAATCGTAGGAATGGATGGGAACTTGGAGGTCTTCTAATCCAACCTCCTTCCCAAGGCAGGAGATCTTATATCATCTCAGACAAGGTCTCCTGCCTCAGACAAGGCAGGGGGTTGGACCAGAAGACTTCCAGGGCCCCCTTTCAGCCCTATGATTCTATGTCTTTGTTCCAGTCAGCTATTAGGAAATGAAAATTAATGTTCTTCAGTATATACATTGCTTACATTTCCTATTGAATGAACAAATGTGGCATTTTCTTGTGCAGGTTATATAATGAAGTAGCAGGAATTTCTAAGAAAACTGGTTTAATATGAGCAAGTAGCCTGCTGATGGAGGTTAATATGTGTTCCTGCTTGGTAACAATGCCCAAAAGCTGAAGCTAAACCAATTATGAGAACAATGAAGCTTTGGTTGCTCCACTGTGGTGTTCCACAAGATTTGGTCATCTCTCCCATTTAATATGTATTATGAAAACACTGGGACAGATATCCAAAGGTCTGGATCTATCATCGGTACGTGATGATACTTGATTATATATTTCCATCCCAAACCAAGCCAGAGATTGTGAGGAAAACTTTAACCTGTGCCTGGATGCCATGAAAAGGACATAGAACTGGGCATTAGGCTTATTTGTATTAATTCAATCTTCACTCCTGCTGTTCTTTCTATCTTGGGTGCCTATCAATAAAATTATATGATAAATCAGTGGGTGTAAATCAGAGGTCTGAGTGTCTTCCCTCTTCAACCTGTTGGGCTGGTAACCAGAAATTACAGGCTTCACCGTTGCTGCTTTTTTCTCATAATTCAAGGACTCATATTCCTTAGTTACATCAACCATCATATGGGGGGGGGACCCATGGTAGCTAAAGACGGCCATGCAACAATGTACTTCTGTCCCATAATGTTCATAACATAGTTCTGGGGGGGGGAATGTTGATTTTTAGTTTTACTGATTTTGTTGCTGAATGTTATAACAGACTGATGTTTGTACCAATAATACATAAAAAAGCATGAGCAAACAACTACAGTTATTCCTAATTTAATTACTGCCTTGGACAGTGATTGTTTGCAGTTACAACAGTGATGAAAAAGTAACTTGTGACCAATGTCTACATTTATGACCTTTTCGGCATCTCTCTCTCTGTCACATGTTCACCATTACAGTCAGTTAATACATGTTGTCCAACCCACCTCTTTTCTTTTTCTATCCCTCACAGAGGAAAAATAGTCTTGAACAAAAAATGTCTTCCTGAGCTGCTTTGCTCCACAGCATAGCAGGTCCCTAAAAAGTGCTAACTGCATGTTAACAAGCTCAGTAATTCAATCTTAATTAGCCAGCTGACAATCAATTTTTGCTTGCTTTCTAAACAGCTTGTAGCAGGTGCACTAGACAAACAGCTGGTGCTAGCACATTCCTTTCTATGTGTATTCCTAATTGTATACCTGCTTACTCTATTATAACCCATTCCTCACCAATGAATGTAAATTAAAAAAATCAATTCACTTCTTACTACCGGTAGTTATCCCAAGATTTGCATGAGCATTCCAAAGGGAGTGAGATGAGGAAAAGGCTACAAGATTTGATTTTTTTAGCCGACTTCCATGTGAGTTACATTCCAGAAAACTTCTCTGCTGTTTGTGCTCACCCAAAAATTTGAGGCCATATAATTCTGATTCTGCAAATCAAAGGAAAGCTGAAGTAAAATCCTAAGCACATTCACAGTTATGTGTCTCTTCGCTTAGCAACCATTTTGTTTAATCACCATGTTGCTGGTCCCAATTGTGGTTGTTAAATGAGGACTAGTTATACCATCCAGGTTTAGTGCTTGTTTCATCCAGCATGTGATATATTTATTTTTTATTTATGAAATTTATTTGCTGTCCATCCAGCAACTCTGGGAGGCTTACAGCATAAAAACATTAAAGCATTAAATTTTAATTAGTCAATCACCTCCAATAAGAAGCTCCCTCAAGCTTTTTGCATATACCCATATGAAAAAAATAATAATTACCTCCACATTATCCGCAGTCAAACCCTGTGAAGCTGGTGACCAGTCTCTCTCATCCCTTAAGAAATGTTGGCCATTCATCCATGACAACCTGCTTCAACTCACTAACATTCAAGGATTTTCTAGCATGAACTAGTTGATTCAAGTCCTGTCACATTTCTATAGCAGTGAGGTTTGCCCTTGAACTGGTCATTCTAAAACATTGACTTTATTCCTCTTTATGTCTTCTCTTGTAGGTTCTTAGAATACGGTGCAGTGCACTGCAGTTTTCTGATGAAGCAACAGCTAATGATTTGAAAACCAGCTATCAACACACCCCAATCAACATCTAAAAAGCTACTTACAACAGGCACTATAAATATCACACACAGAACAGCACAAACTCTGCTAGAGTGAAGATCCCTGAAGATGGGCTCCAGTACAAGTCTGGGAACTCAGAAGACTAAAGCTCTGATCCTGGTGATCAACCCAGATTGGATCCTGCAACATTATCCTGGGACAAGTATCTTTGTGAGAAATAATTATATCGATGTAGCCCCAAAAGTTCACCTTTTAACTCATTGATCTACGGAACATTTCTCCTTTGACCAGAGTAGTGTTCATTGTTCACTCAGATTCTCATTATTGTCACTTGGATATTTGAACTTATTTTGACCTCATCTTTCATTGTTTTACTCAGATAGACCTGCAAGACAATGCAGGAATAGAGGAGTGCTAAAAAATGTCTATCTCTAATTTGGTATTTTCAACCAGAAAGTAACAGGTTACTTGCAACTGAACATAGGGAAGTAATACCTGATTTCTACTCCCCCTAATTGCATGTCCCAATTATGCTCTTAAAATCAGGTCAAGTCATCAAGTCAGAAACCCTGTCAGAGGGAACATTTTCTTTCTATTATAAAGTTATTGGTGTTATGTACCTGGGGAAAAAAACCTAACAGGCCTGTCTCATAAAGAAAAGGACCCCAGTCTGAAGGAAAAAGGTGTGCCTGCAATAAGTCTTCCTTGATTCTGAGTACTCTAAGAGTTTGGACTCTAAGGGAATAAAAATTATATTTTAAAAACTTAAGGATGACTTTTTTTAACATGTATTTTAATTTTATTCAAGACAAAGTTAAAATATAAAACACAATACTCCAAAAAAAATCCAAAAAAGAAAAAAAAACACAAAACAAAACATTTAAAAAGGTGGATTAAAAAAAAGACCAACACATATATACATATTATTGCCCCTAGTTGAATACTGATTAATACATTACAGCATTAGTTCCCACCTCATGCGAAACAGGCCCTCCCAAAATCTATTTGACCTGTTTTCTATATATTCATAACAAATAAACAGGAATAATAATAATAATAATAATAATAATAATAATAATAATAATAATAATAATAATAAAAGTTTCAAAATTCTCTGTTAATAAACTTTATTGTAATCCACTTGTAGAAAGTTTATCACAACATCTTATATATCCGAAGTCATCCAAAAGTTATAAATTGTTCATCCTGGATCAGATATCCACATTTGTTTCTTAATGCCATCTCTTATCAATTGTTTAATCAAATATAATAGATTCAGTCTAAGGGTGACTTTTCTAAATGAAGATTGGGAAACTTCTCATATCTGCATAAAGTCATGTTCTCAGAGCCATGAACTCTTCCTGGGCCATTTGTTAGTCAGAGTGTTTGCAGGATTTTCGTGTTAAAGAAATCCAGACGAGACGAGTTTCAGAGTTAGAAAAATAAAGTTCTGTTTATTGTTCAAAACGGTTTGCAAAGCGTGGTGGGACTCTTACCAAGCACCTCACGGTTACAAGGAAAAAGCCACACCTTTACAGAAGCGTTAGCAGAATTTATAGTTAGTTAACATCCCACCCCCTTATCCATACGTCACTAGCCCACGTGTTCCAATCATATCTTACTATCACAAATATTACCTTATATGGCCTACTTCCTTATATGGCTATTTTTACCTATTTCCTTATATGGCTGCTTTGTGTCCCTTTTCTATTGGCTAAATCCTACTTCCCTATTCTCTGCCTAGGCGAACACTTTGGGAAGCATGGCTATGAGTCATGGAAAATTTTAAACCTTTTGAAAATACTCCATTTTGGAAATACCCTCCTCAAACCCAAAATAACAATGAAAACACTTTTAACAAGGTGGGTTTATTGCAAATATGTAGCTAAAAGGCTCTTAACACTTCCCTTGAACCCTAGCTACACTACACAAGGGAGGCATGCTTCACAGTTTGAGAGACCCTCACATTATGCCATATTGGGGTAGACTGCTGAATCTGAATCATCCTAAGATTTTTTTTGTGGAAGAAAAAGCTGCATTGTGTATCTAGTACATTTCCAGCCTATAGTTATAATGCACTAATCTTTTTGACTAACAAGCCATAATGTAAATTGGACATTGTCAGTTAAGACTGTTTGAGATGTGTTTGAATATTAGTAGCTCGGATTGGTTGTTGGGCTGTTGGTTTGATCTCCGAGATTGGCGATTTGGCTGCAAATTTTTTGTCTCCATTCGGGGGGACATCTTCAGTGTGCTTTGAATTGTGCTCATCTGTCAGAGCCCTAGCCTTTAAATACCTTTTTGTGTGATGTAAATTGGTATGGATGTTATTTGTCCGGATGTTGCTGAGTCATGGTTTGGTTTCGGGCTGTTTGATTGGCTGGTTGTTGCTGCTGCGTCATAGTCCTTGTATTGTCTGTGTGATGCAACGTTTGGTTGCCTTTGAGTCATGGTCTGGTTTCGGATTGTTTGGATGGATGACTGTTGTCGAAACATGGTCTGGTTTCTTGGGGGGGGGTTGTGATTTTTGCTGTGCAGTGGGGTGCCTGTTCATTTTAAATCTGCCTTCGGGATTGCGGTTGAAGTAATTATTTCATTCTCAGCAGTTGGTATGGGTCCATGTCAATGTGTCTGTTTATTGACTTATTGGTGGAGAACCAGGCTTCAAGGAATTCTCTTTCTCTCCTTGATTTTGCTTGGGTTACAACTGTGGTCTCAGTTAGATCAAACTTGTGTTCTTCTGAGTCTTCGTGGATGGACATGAGGGATAGTGGGTCATGTCTTTTGATAGCCAGGGAGGGTTCATGCAGTCTGGTAGATAGTTTTCTTCCTGTTTGGCCCACATAGTTCTTTTCACAGTTGCTGCATTAAGTTGCTCACAATTAAGACTGTAGAGATTCAAAACTTCCATGTTCTGTCCTGTGCGTTGGTAGGCATTGAATAGTCAGAGGGTGTTAACAGATAAGTCTTTATTCAAGTAAAACAGAACAACAACAAAATAGCTTCGCCCTCTTTTATACAATCTCCCTGGGGCGTCACCAGCCAATCATTGCAACACCCTTTCCCGCTCAAATTGCAGGCTTATTCATTCCTTGCAACTGCAAGGCTCCGCGGACAGACCATGTGGTCTGCTGATTGTTCGGGTGCAGCTCCCTGCACCTGCTCTCAATTAAACTCAGTACATAACATTCTGTTTCCTCAATATTTTCTGAGTAGCTCAGCATGCTGATGAAAGGACTAGAACAGTGGTGGCGAACCTATGGCACGGGTGCCAGAGGCGGCACTCGGAGCCCTCTCTGTGGGCACATGTGCTGTTGCCCCAGCCTCGCCTCCCCCCGCGACCCCTTCCTCTCCAGCAGTCCCCCTGGAGGAGAGTCACCCCTGAGCAAGGCCCATGCGGAGCAGCGCAGCCAAGGACATGGCAATCAGGCAGCGTAGACAAGACTCCGTCCTCACACCCCATTGTGCACAGTTGATGCTGCAGGGCGCGGGCAGAAGGCGTGACTGCCATAGTGCTGCTGGGCTGCCTGGGCGATCTGCAGCAAGCCCTGGAGGTGGTGAGTGGCCCTCCAGGCAGGCAAGGCAGGGGATGGGGGGCGGGGCAGGGGGTGGAGCGGCGGCGGGGCCAGTTTTTGGGCACTCGGTCTCTAAAAGGTTCGCCATCACTGGACTAGAAAGTTCTTTTTTTCTAACAGGCAAGTTTTCCCAACATAGAAACAGTGTCATCTTCCCACAGTCAAATGTGGTACAATTCATACTACCCAATATTGCTTGATAAACTTAACTGAAGTAGAATATCAATAGAGATACTTGGATATTTGCCATTATCTTCAGCTCCATAGACAGTGGTCAGTTCAGCAATCTCTGCTAAACCGTAAACATTGTGTACAGAACATAATTGTTTGGATTCACATCGTGTGCTAAGCAAAGCCCAAACTACATCATGCACCAATAAGTTGTGTGGCCCCAGTTGATATTGATAATGAAAAGCAGGGCTTTTTTTCTCATAGAACGCCCAGAACAGAATTCCAGCACCTTTTTTGGATAGAACCTTGTAGGGTAGGCAAGGCGGGTTGTATGACGTGTGTGAGTTCCGGCACCTTTTTTTTTTTTTTTTTAGAAAAAAAGCACTGATGAAAAGTACCATAAACACTGTGTACAAATTACAATCATTTGCAGTGCTTTTTTTCTAAAAAAAAAAAAAAAAGGTGCCAGAACTCACACACATCATACAACCCACCTTGCCTACCCTACAAGGTTCCATCCAAAAAAGGTGCCGGAACTCCGTTCTGGGCATTCTATGAGAAAAAAAGCCCTGGTCGTTTGCATTCACATCTGGTGGTAAGCAAAACTCAAGCTACATCCGGCACCAATGACTTGTATGGGCCCACTTAATATTAATAATGGAAAAGTATATTGGGCGGCCTAGAATCCATGAAAGCTAGATAAGGTGCAAATGTTTTAAACAATTTTAAAATCCAGACTTAGAAGTGCTACAATGCAACAAAAACATACAGTAACAAGTGGTTACATATATATATTTCACCACCAGATGGCAGAATATGCCTTATTGTCTTAGATCTTATTTGATCAGTGGGATTTTCTGTTCTCAATACAATTTCCCTCTCTTTTCCCTACCAAATTGGTCAGTATTTCTTAGTACTTGACTCTCACTGGTACAGATGAAACACTGCTTTTCTGAAGTCTGTAGTGGAACTTAAGCAACTACTTCATGATATATAAATCTTGTATCCCCAAAAGAACCTGACAAGATCAATCACTTGGTCAACAGCTTGCTGAAAATGTATCACAAGAAAAGTACAAATTCATAGTGTTGCTGGTACAGATTTAATGTATGGAGTGATTGAGGGTGCGTATTTTATAGGCGGGTTGGTACAAAAATCAGCAAAAGTAGAGTCACCCTGGGGAAGTTTGAAAGTCCACTATTTGTATTTATATTGTTTTGGATCCAATCTAGGTAGAAAGGTACTGATGTATAGACGCCCACTCGGTTGGGTTGAGCACAGCCTTCCCCCCAACTCACCACCCCAGCCAGTGTCCAGGCCCCATTGGATTTGCAGACTAAGGGCCCTCTGGAATCACCCTATGGAGAAAAAAGAGAATAAAGGGAGTTACCTCCTGATAAGAAACATTCAGTGGAATAGGAATGAGGTTCTCCAACTCTATCCACATCGACCTAATCCATGGAAAGAGCTGCTGTGCAAAACACCATGACATTCTCAATTTTTTTTAAAAATTGCAGGTAGTCCTCGAGTTGCAATGGAAATTGGGACTGGAATTGCTGATGTGATTGTGAAGTGCAATGTCACAGGACTGCATCATTTAGTGATAGCAATCCAAGCAGTACCAGTTGCTGTCATAACCCCAAGATGTGCGGGTTAAGTGAAAAGTGATGGGAGTCCTAGGTAAGGAGCACAAAGGGGTAAGGTGCCATGGGGGTGTGTGGGTGGGTGAAGCTGGGCCATTTGCTGTAAAAATGCAAGGATATAGCATGAACTCAGAAGGACGAGAGATGTGCATTTGCAAAGCCTGCAAAACAAAGATAAAGGAAGAGGGAGTGTGGACAGGTGGGACCCCTTTCAATGTAGAAAACAAGAGCTGACTGTCAGGCATATCAAACAAGACATATTGCTAAGATAAGGAATAGGGCTAAGACAGAGCCAATAGAAGACTTGCTAAAAGTTTTCTAGGATGCCTGTTAGTTAACTTTTAGGAATGGGATTGAAGTAGAGCCAATAGAACACTTGTTAGATAACTTTTGAAGTGTTTATTAGTTAAGACTTAGAAATAGGGATGGCATGGAGCCAATAGAGGATCCTTTAGATAACTTTCAAAAAGCCTTTTAGACAATGTGTCTTAATCCCGCCTTGAAAAACTGTATAAAAGCTCGTTGAATCCTTTGTTCTGGGTCCTGGCATTTTGCTGGCCGGGACCCCTTTTGCTGAAGAGCTTCAATAAAAGGAAATCAATCCTGCACCTTGTGTCTGGTAGTCTTCATTGGCTTTGGCACCAGGCTAAGACCCAAATTTGGGGACAACAGGTGAGGTTGGGGAAAGCCCTCAGAGGGCTGGCACTGCCTGCATGTGAGTTGTGAGAGGTGGGAGGGAGAGCCTTGGAGATCTGGTGATGATGCAGAAGGCTGGAGAATGGATGGCACTCCAGGTGCCAATACAGGAAGTCTAGGGAAACTTAACAAAGAGAAGAGACTTGCCATCTTTCCTGCAAAGGGAAGTTGCCAAGAAACTACCCAGATTTTTTTCAGGAAGTCAGGAGGTAAGATATAGCTTAATTTGAAGAATTTTACCGAACTTGAAACAAATCATGTCCTTTCTGTCCTCCTATATCCTAATTTTGCTGATGGTAGCATACCAGTTTTAATTTTAAAATATTTTTAAGACAACTATTTATCAACTTTGCTGATGGGAAATATCTTGTAAGAGGAGAACTTGTACATATTATTGAAAGAGAACTTCAACTTCCTTAAAACTAGCAAGTTTTCGTCATTTGAAAAAAAGTGGAAAGAATTAGAGCAGAATTTTATATTCTACTGAAAAGGAAGTCCCAGTGGATTTATTGGCATTTATTATTTTTGGAAGATTACAATTTATTGCCATTTATTATATTTGGCATATTTGTTTTTGCTCTCAGTGAAATTCCTGAGAACAGATTAGTTAACTATTCCTCTTCCTGAGTAGAAAACCCCACTGAACCTTGAAGGCAAATCTTGATGTCAATCAGCAATTGATCTCCATTGTACAGGAAGAGTGACCACATGCATTTTCTGGATGTCAGTGGACTACACTTTTCATCTGTTTTAAACCTTTAGAAGCCCATCCTTTGTTTACAGATGCTGTAAAAATATAATTGAAAAATCTCAACTCATGTTGTAAAAGTGCATCTCATATAAGGAATAACAAGCAGCAACAAGCAACCATAAATTCCAAAGTTTGATAGTAAAAATGAATATTAAAATACATGTAATAATTTCCCCATCTTCCCTCAACCTTGTTGCCAAAGGTGACTGGGACACGGAGTGGGTCAGAGATAATTTATATTGCTGTCCCTCACTTATGATGGGAATCTCTTGATAAATACACATAGACCACATGTTAAGGAGGATAGTGCAGCACTGTGAATTTGAATCCTCCCAAATGCTTTGGAACAAGGCGGCCATAGAGGTGGCCCATCTCCGTAATTGCTTAAAGCAGCTGCAGGAAGTGATGCAGTTGCTTTAAGAAGCTGCAGATCAAAGCTATTTTCACCCTGTCAACCCAGACAAGATGCACACTCTGGCAGGCTAGCTCTATTGTAAGGTTACATTAATGATCTTACAAGTCTGAAAATATCCATGGTCCCTTCTGAGACACTTGTCATGCCCCATTCATTTGGAGGGCTCAGCTACCTCTTATCTGATTATTGCCTAGTACAGGGGGTGTCAAACTCAATTTCATTGAGGGCCGCATCAGCATTGCGGTTGCCCTCGGGGGGGCAGGTGGGTGTGGCCTAGTGGGTGGGCGTGGATGGAGTGGGTGTGGCCTATTGGGTGGGCATGGCCAGCTCTACATTGTTCACGTCAAGGGTGCCTGTGGGGGCCTGGACAGGAGTGGGACAGATCTGAGGGTCTCTGGCAGAAGGGGGTGGGACCAGGGCAAGTGCCAAGGCATGGTCCACTGGAGGAGCCTCACCTCAGGCCATGCGGGGGGGCTGGATGGTGGTGCAGGCTTCCCAGAGCCCTGGGCAGCAGAGGTCAAATGCCCCGCCTGGCCCTCAAGCACCCGCGGCACCAAGCCCAGCCCCACTTACCCAAGGGGGCGCCCAGCTGCACTTACCTCCTCCTCAAGGCTGCTGCTACTGTGCTTGCTCTCCTTACCCAGGTTCCTCATGATGGGTACGAGGGCAAAGTCAGAGGGTGGCCCATTCCCTCTCCATGGGAGGAGACCTGGCTTTGTATCCAAAGTTTCTTTAGCAATAGGATGGGAGACACCCAGGATAGGCCAGGAGGAGGGGGCAAGGGGATGGTAAAAGGGCAGCAGGGCAGGACTAGGGCAGGACTTCCCTCAGACCCTTCCTCTCCTTCTTTCCTTCTTTCCTTTCTTCCTTCCTAAGTACAGAGTGGTGGGAAAATATTTGAGATGAGGGAGAAAAACAGGCAAGAAACGCAGCTGGGGAAGCGTCACACTTCGTGAGGAATGAAGAAATGCACCATTGCCTGGAAGTGGCCAGCACATGGCCCTCACCTACTTCACATATCTGACTTGGTGAGCTCTGGGGGAGGGGATGCCATGAGCAGCGTGAGAGTCAACGTTACCTACGCAATGCCTCCAAGCCCCCAGCCTGCCCAGTTTTGGCAGGCAGCGGGGCGCTCTCCTCACAGCGCCGAGAAGTTGAGCCAGGCGGTGCGAAGCTTGCCAGCTTTGCACCATGCTGCCTGCTGAAACTGGGCAGGCTGGGGGCTAGGCAGCATTGCACTTCTCATCAGTTTTGCGCCACCTGGCTCAGCTCTTGGCGCTGTGAGGATAGCGCCTCGCTGCCTGCCGAAACCCCTCCCCCGGAGCCCATCAAGCTGGATATGTGAAGTAGGCGAGGGCCATTTGCTGGTCACTTCCAGGCAATGGTGCATTTCTTCATTCCTCACAAAGGATGACATCTCCCCAGCATGCACCCAGGGGGCGGGGCCAATGCGGCAGGGGCTGGTTCCTCACTGTTTCCAGATGGTCTTGTGGAGCTAAGACTGAATGCGTTTCAGCATAGATAGCTACCACAAAATTGTACATTGGCTTCCAGCCAGCCTGGGCCAGGGCCAAGGCAGCGGGGGCTGTTCCCTCACTGTTTCCAGGATGGCTTCGCAGGCCACATGAAACCACTTCACGGGCCGCATCTGGCCCCTGGGCCTTGTGTTTGACATGTCTGGCCTAGTCTGTGGCACTTCTTCCTGTCTCCCACATACCATTACACTCCCATTGTAGTCTGAAGCCCCTCTTGGCCTTGAGTTACAAGGTCCTAATACTCCTAAGTACTTAAGCTTTCATAGATTTATTCTGGCGGAGTTTATTGTGGCTTTGCATATTATGCTAACCCAGCCCCCCCCTTGGTGGTATTATGATTCAGTGTATTGTAAAAAAAAAAGGTTAATTCTTTAAACAGATTAAGCATATTGTGTGATTGCAGCAGGAAGGCCTACTCAGAAATTAACACAACTGAGTTTAACAAAGCTTTTTTTCTAGGTAAATGAAATTAAATGACAGACTGCTCACAGACCCAAACTTACATGATCATTGAATAAGATTTCTTTTTCTTTTTTAATTGGTTGGAACCCCTTTTTTTTCTTGCCCTTGCAGAGGATAAAAGAGAACTGATAATTGGGAATGGCTTCTTTAAGATAGGAAAGAAAAACTCTATGACTGATTATGTCTATACCAGGACCTCATACTTTCCATCAGCTTGAGGGTCCCAGCAAACTTTGCATTGCATTTCAAGGACCACTCCTGAAAAGTGGTTAAGGCCAAGCTCATTTTTTGTTTTCAGGATTGAAGTTTCACATTTTGCCCCAAGGCACCTGCTACCTATAACCTTTCTTCCCCACAACTTCCTATGCAAAAAAAGGAAGATGCGGATGGATCATATTTCTTAATCATCTCTTTGAATAGTGATGGCCTCTATCTTTATGTTCAGGAAGACCTGCACCCAAGTATAGACCACAAGTAGTGCAGATGTTTTTTTTTTATGTGTTTGGAAATATTTTATCATTGAAGAGATCCAGAGGTGGAGGTTACTTTTAACCTGGAGAACCCCGAAGAAATTGTGGACCATATTTTTGCACCTTTGGTCTTTTGAATCAGTTTAACAAATGCTTATAACAAATGCTTAATACATTTAACTCCTTCTCAGGACAGTGAGGATATAGAACTTTATTTTAGTTGCTTAGGACTTTATATTTACATGTCATTTTGCTTCTCTAAAGAATAGGTTTTAGAATATCCTACCTGACAGGCATCCTTTCCACCTTCTTTGTACCCTGCACAGATCATATCAGCCTTGACAAGATCAGTTTGTAACTGATATCCTTTGCTTATATTACAGAGATTGTTGCAAGTATTACGATCTATGATAGGTACGTCCACTTCCTGAAGGATTTTGGGGGATGCCAAGTCTTCTGTAGAAGAGAAAAATGGGACAATTTTCATTCCCAGAATGCAAAGATAACAGATTTATGCACAATATATAGACTTCCAGATGTTGCTAAACCACAATTCCTAGCAGTCCCAGGCAGGAAGATGAGTGATGAAAGATTCTGGGAGACATATTGTATTTCATCAACATCTGGGCAGGTTTATAATGTGTACTTATGCTGTGGAATACAACTTGCCACTTGTATAATCTTGTTTCTTATTGTATATTGTTGAGAGTCATGAAAAATTGCACTCCCCATATTTTTTAAACATATGTATTTAAAAAAAAGACTTCCATTAATTTGCCCTCAATGATGTTTCAGAAAGGTTTTTGCTGACCTTCCCAAACTAGTACTCTAACTACTTCCAGGTAAGTGCAAACAACTCATCTGTACTTTGAAACCTACCACTCTCTCTTCCAGTTCTCCATGTAATGATTATTTTGATGGATATCTGCCTATATACTTTGGTTTTCCGGTTCCATCACTCTTCTTTATTCAAATTAGATAAAACATTTCATAGAGATGGACTTCCTCACTCAGATTACTCAATGACAACTCCCATAAAGACTTCGCTATCTATGATGCAACATGCATCAGGTCATTGTTGAGGAAGATTATGGAAAACCTTTAAAATCCACATAGAAAAAGCAGCCTCAGCAGCTTTCTTTTCCCAAATAACAAATGTGTATTATTGAAGAAACAAGCAAACAAACAAGCAAAAAAAATCACATATAGTCCAACTTTCTGGGTCTCTTTAAGAACAATTAAAAATGTTTCCTTCAGTTTTCCTCACCTGAATACCCAATCCGTCCCCATCCAGTGACCCAGCATTTTGTGTTTGCAGGAAACTCCACAGAAGATGCTGGCAAGCAGATGGGAAGGATATACAGTAGTCATTGAAAGTCACTGGGGAAATCAGCTCCACTAAAGCAATGTCTCCAATGGAGCCATCTTGCCATTGTAGTCAGGATGGGAGATAACACGTTTAATGGCTGATGTCACCATATTAGTAGAAGGGTCCAAGAGTTTATAAGCACCCAACTGTACTTCATAGGGTGCTCTAGGGCTGAAAGTTGAGAATCAAAGGTGAAATAAAGCTTATGCAGGAGTGTTTGCAGAATGTGGTAAAAAAATCAAGATGGTGGCTGTGACAGTATGATCTAAATTCAGTTTTATGTGCTTCCTGTATAATATATGGTCCCTATTAAAAAATGAGAGCAGTTTTGAATGTACCCTCAGAATTGCTATTTTGATTTTTAAAACCATATTTGTGAATACCCTTGAAGCTAAAAACTCATTAACTCTTTAGTTTAAATTACTTGTTGCGTAGCTCAGTAAGGTAGTAGATTAAGTCTCTTGGATCCAATTGTGCCTGGAAATCCATTTCTCCACCACTGCAAAGTTATGGATAGGTTATTGCTACTTAGGAAATAACTTTTCTTGGCTGCAATGTCTATTATTTGGACATCATTAATGTTCATTATCAATGTCCATCATATTCCATTATTTCTTGCAAAAAGTCAACAAGACCCTTCTCTCCCTGGATTTAAGCTTTGTTTTTTTTCTCCAAGTTTTTTATTAATTTTACAATATTACATTTACATATTTGAAAAGTAGCATGGTGGCTGAGCACAGTAATTCCATTACATTTGAATATCATCAGTACAAATCTCAAAGTATTACAACAACTAATTCCCTCTCTTTCCCCCATAATATCTACTGTCATGTTCGAACCAATACAGTTCTTATTCTATCAATCAAACAAAAAGTACCTTTCTAATATTCATCAATAATCTTCAGTCTATACATATCTTAATTAATTTGACATTCCACCTTTTAGAAAATAACCTAGTAAGTTTTTCTTAACTTTGATTTCCCATTGATATTTAAGTTTAACGTTTAATCTTTATCATTTCCAGATTTTAAATGATCCCAGTTTCTAAGTCTCGTATCTCACATTTGGGGCTAATATTTTTTTTCTTTTCTTCCTTCTACTTCCTTTCTTTCTTCCTTTCCAGAAAGAAAAAAAAATAAATAAATAAAAATAAACCAACAACATTTGTACCACAAACCCATATACAAATTTAATCATTAGTATTTATACTTCTAAGTTTTACTTAACCTTTGTCTCAACTCATAACAATATCTTAAATTCAAATCTTAGTTATTTGTAAACATTCAAACTTTTAGCCAATCGGTAACCTGATGGTTAATTTTCCCTTAATATTTTAATTTAACATTTAATATTTATTTTTCCAGATTTTTAACTAAACACAATTCCTTTATCACAATTCCTCATACATTCTAATATTTAAAATACACACCTTGTATATAAATTCTACTATCTATCTTACCAATCTAATAAGACAGTATAATATTCTTATTTCAATAATATTGTTAGAGAATTTTAGTTTCTCTGTTGGTGAAAATAAATCAGAAGCTCTCACAGCTGACTGCATTTAGCTGATTCAAATAACTTATTTGTATTCATATCAAAATATTTACAATACCATACATTCTTCTTTACAGCAACATAGCACAATGAAGACTTCTTACAGAGAGATACAGAGACAGACCTGAGACAGAATAAAAAATCCAGCTTCTAACTCAATACCCTTTTTGCACAGACTCAGTAGCACTTTTCTCACATTGGCTGACTGAGTTACCACATGACTCTTCCTGCTCATGAATATTCCAACACTCCTCCCTTCATGACAGGAAGAGACATCAGACCTATTGACTTAATACATTCTCCATAGTGAACACCACCCAATGGTTTAGTCATCATGTCTGCCAAATTATCCTCAGAAGAACAATGATGTAAACTAATCAATTTTCCTTTTACAGCTTCCCTGACATTACAATACTTAATGTCTACATGTTTACTTCTGTTCTTCACCCTGTCACCAGTTGCCATTTTTATACAGGCAGCATTGTCTTCAAATACCTTTACAGATTCTTTTACATTAATATTTAAATCTTGCAACAACTGTACATACCATGTTACTTCAGAACACAATTCAGATAAAGCAATAAACTCTGCTTCCGCTGTTGAAATAGCAACAGTTGTTTGTTTTCTGGACTTCCATCCAATCAGAGTCCCTCCAAACAATATTATAATCCCAGAATTTGATTTCCTTGTGTTTATGTCATTTGCATAGTCACTATCGACATAACACTTTAATTTCAATTCCTCAGTAATCTGTATTTGAAGACCCAAATTTATGGTTCCCTTTAAATATCTGAGAACCCTTTTTACACCCATCCAATGTAACTTTGTAGGTGCAGCAGTAAAACGACTCAAAATGCTTACTGCGCAAGCTATGTCTGGTCTGGACCACTGTGATAGATATAACAAACTCCCTATTGCTGAGTGATATATCTCTTGATCACAAGTTTCACTTAAACTATTATAAAAATCCGTACTCATGGGTGTGGGAGCAGTATTGCTATCTTTCATATTATATTTTTCCAATAACTGCTCAATTTTTCTCCTTTGACTGAGAATATAACCACCTTTTTCATTTTTCCGTATCTCTACACTGAGATAATTTTTTATTTCTCCCAAATTCTTTAATTCGAATTTCTTTCCTAATTTATCAGCAAATTCCTTGACTTGTGATGCATCCTTTGTGATGAAGCAAAGATCATCCACAAATGATAACAGTAGACAATTCCCTCCTTGTAACTGTCCAGTATATATACAATTATCAGCTTTGCAACTCTTAAATCCAAGACCCTTTAAAGCAGTATCTAAAAAGATATTCCAGTTTCTGGCTGACTGCTTCAGCCCATAAATAGCCTTGTTTAATTTATACACCATGTTAGGCTTTGCAATTTCATACCCTGGTGCTTGGATCATATACATTTCTTCCTCTAACTCAGCATTGAGGAATGCAGTTGTGATATCAAAGTGCCAAATTTTATGCTTATATGCCGCTGCCAACGCCAGTACTAATCTTATACTCTCACTTTTCACAGTTGGCGCAAATACTTCATCGTAGTGCACATTCTTTAATTGTGAAAAACCTTGTGCCACTAACCTGGCCTTATACTGTACATCATTATTTGGCAATACCTTTTTCTTATATACCCACTTACAACCCACAGCTTTGGTTCCCTGTGGCAAAGTCACTGATTTAAATACTTCATGGTCTCCCATGGATTTCATCTCTTTATCCATGGCCTTCCATCTTTCTTGTTCAGCTTTTGGTAATGCCAACACCTCTTTATAACTTCTTGGCTCATACCACACATTGTAAACCTTTACCTTGCTGGCAGAATACCTGTCAGGCAGAATTCCTTTGTTACATCGCTCTGACCTTCGTGGTATTAACTGCTCCTGTGCCTCAAGTCTTTCTGGTTTCATGTCTTGTTCAGCCTCTCCTCCCTGAACATTGACATCTTCAATAATCATTTTTCCATCATTAGATGAGTTATTGTTGTTAAATAGATCACCATCATTAAGTGAGACATACCCAGAATTTGCATTAATTCTGTCCCAATTTTGTTCTGCAAAATTAGCAGACCTTGAAATTACAATTCTTTTACTTCCATCGCTAAAGCGATATCCTTTTGACCCTGGCTCATAGCCCACAAACCTGAGCTTTCTTGCCTTTTGCTGTCCCTTTCTTCTGATTGCCTTCAGAATATGTACCCATGCAGTACTTCCAAAAATTCTCAAATGTGCCAGTGATGGCTTTCTCCCATATATAATGGCATATGGAGTATTATTAATGGAGGAACTCCACAGTCTGTTAACTATATAATTGGCAGTCAATATGGCTTCTCCCCAATATGACCTGCTCATACCAGAATCCTCTAATAATGAATCTTTCATTGTTTGCAAAACACCATTCCTTCTTTCAGCTACACCGTTCTCTGCTGCTGTGTAAGGATTTGTACGTCTGTGTCTTATCCCCAACTGCCCCAACCATTGTTGGAATTTAGTTGACATAAATTCAGTACCTCTGTCAGTTTGCAACTGACACACTTGTTGTCTGTACCTTCTCTCTACAAAACATACCCACTGTTTGAATTGTTGTGGCACCTCTGTCTTTCCTCTAAGCAGGTAACAAAAACCATACCTACTGTAATCATCAACAATTACCAGTGCATACTTTGCTCCTCCCAAACTGGCTTGCATAGGTCCCACCAAATCTGCATGGACCAGCTCTAGAGCTCTTTTTGTTTGTCTTGAGCTATATTTACTAACTGGGAATGCCTTTGACTTCGATGCTTTGCATACTGCACAGTCCAAATATGTTTTGCATCCCTTCAAATTTAGCCCTTCTGCAAACTCTTGCATTTGCTGCAAAACCTTAAAGCTTGCATGGCCAAATCTTCTATGTAGAAGATGAACACACGAATCGTGCTCTGCAACATTCTTAAATATATGGGAACATTGAACCTTTTGTCCCTGCAATACAAATAGATTATCTTCCTTTATGCCTTCTGCACAAATATTCCCATTCCTTTTGATGAGACACTTCCCATTTACAAAAATGGTCTCAAAACCTTGTTTGTCTAAATTAGACGCACTTAACAAATTATGTTCCATCTCAGGTACACAAAGCACATTGGTAAACTTTGATTCCAAATATGGAATTTTTATATTGCCTTTTCCGATGACTTTTGCTTTCTGGCCATTTACCAAAGCCACAGCTTCTTGTGCTACTGGAACAAACCTGCAAAATAATTGAGAGTCATTAACAATTGTTTGACTTGCCCCACTATCTATTAGCCACTTGTCTCTGTTGTTGCTATAGCAAACTTTTGCAACACCAAAATGTTCCTTTTGCAAATCAGTCTTCTTTGCTTGCACAGATGTCCTTCACTGCAAATTGTTCCTCTGAAAACAGTTCCTTTTCAGATGTGTGCTTGCACCACAAATGTAGCAATTTTTCTCTTGCTGGGCCCTCTGCTTGCACAATCTTTCCTTTGTTGCAACTTGGTCCCATCTGCTGCTTGTTCCTTCTCCGGAGACTTGCAGTCTGGACTCCCTCCTCAGGAATTTCACCTCCTCGTGGCTGTTCCTAAAATGGTGCTTTTCTTCTTCATTAAGCAAACATGCCTTTAATGCCTCAAAATTTAAGTCTTGCTCTTTTTTACACTCAAATATAGCAGAAACTGTGTCCCAGGTTTTATCTAAACTGTTCAACACCAATAAAACCTTCTGGGACTCAGGGAATTTAATCCCACATTGTTCTAAGTCCAAAAATAAACTTTATTTATTATTTATTATTTATAATTAAGAAATCGAATAAATAAAAATAAAAATAAACTTTGCATTTTATTTAAATGCTGTTCCACAGATTCGCCTGGTTGCAAACAGGCCCTGTAAAGTTTTCTTGACAATTGCACTATATTGCATGCAGAAACATTCACGTGCACAGCTCTCAACTTCAACCAAATCTCCTTTGCAGTCTTTAAATTTACAACATTTAGAAATTGTTCATCATCTAAATTCAAGACGAGATAAGCCATTGCTCGATCATGACTTTTCTGATCAGCAGCTGCAAACACTTGTGGTGGATTTTCTACGATATACCACAGCTCTTTAGCTTTCAGCAAACATTCCATTTTTGCAGCCCACACAATGTAATTTTTCTGGCCCAAACGAGGCACAGAGGTTTCCTCAAATTCCATTGCAGCCATTCTGCTAATTCTGCCTTGTTCTTATACTTTCTAAACACAGGCAATTTCTTCCAGCTTTAAATTACAATGCAGTCCTTAGTAAGCTCTGGGCCCATAACCTGTTAGAGAATTTTAATTTCTCTGTTGGTGAAAATAAATCAGAAGCTCTCACAGTTGACTGCATTTAGCTGATTCAAATAACTTCTTTATATTCATATCAAAATATTTACAATACCATACATTCTTCTTTACAGCAACATAGCACAATGAAGACTTCTTACAGAGAGATACAGAGACAGACCTGAGACAGAATAAAAAATCCAGCTTCTAACTCAATACCCTTTTTGCACAGACTCAGTAGCACTTTTCTCACATTGGCTGACTGAGTTACCACATGACTCTTCCTGATCATGAATATTCCAACAAATATCTTGTGTTCAGAATACATATTCTATCGATTTAGATATATTCTATTTTAGATCTCATGTATAGATCAAAACCCCAATCTTTTTCAATCTTATTCTAGCTTTTTTTCTCTGCCAGGTCATTTTTCGTATCTTTACCTTTAAATCATCAAAAAAAATCTCCTTGTATTGCTGTGGCTATTGTTTGATGTTGATTAGAGCGTCCAGTTGATGTTTTCTTAAGAGGACTAGTTGATTTAGCTGATAGTCTCTTTGTTTTTCCAGTTCGATGCAGTTGTCCCGAAGTATTTATCTTCTCTTTCATCTGTTTTTCTTTTTTATCTTCAAATTCCTTCTGGTTTATAAGAAAAGTCCTTTCCTTGTTCTCTATTATCAGTTTCTTTTTTGTGTTTTCCATTGTCTGTATTTGTTGAGTATCTAAGTCTTCTGTCATAGCATTTAGTTGTTTCACTTTCTCTATAGAATTCTGTATAGATAATTCTTTGGTTGAAGTCATAGTTTGAGTTTGCATATCCAGACTTATACATAAAGTTTGGATCATCGCTTTTAACGTACAAAGAATTTGTTCCTGTATTTCCTCTGTAGAAGAAATCCATTCCTGTTCTTCTTCCATTGTAGTATATTAAACTCAAAAAAAGAAACTTACAGTCAGAAAGTCCACCAAATGGGGAGCTGAGCTCAGTTTTTTGCAGAAGGTGTTTCAAGGTTGCTTTATATCTTATCTATTTTCAAAGCTGTCAACAAGTTTCTTGAAGAATAGCAGATTACATCTCAGAGTTAGTTGGATCTTTTTAGTTCCCCCCCCCTCTATTTTAAGAGGAAAAAACCCCAAATCTTCAATAGTAATTAAAGTGAAAATCAGAGAAAAAAATATAGAGAGTAGAAAGTTACAAATCTTATAATCCACCAATTTTAGGAAATAGAATTCCAATTAGGATCCCAGTATTTTTCCAACGTTTTAAACTCCCGAGTGGTTAATTGCGCTGTTTCTGGAGGGAGGGCTAGGATCCCCCTTCCCTCACCACGGGGAAAGTACTTTAGCAGCTTATGCAGGTAATTAAGTAATTAGGATGTAAGAGAGGCAAACCTCACCCAGTCCTGTCCACGCTGCTTTGAAGTTGCCAGATGGTAATGTGCTTCAGCTGTTAGCAGCCTAGGGACAAGCCATATTTCTATGGCCGGTCCTTTCGTCCGCCGGTTTGGAGGAATCGCCTGCTGTGACGGGAGAGTTGCTGCTCTCCCACGATCCAGCGAAAGTCTCTCCTTGCTGGTCGCCTCTTTGGGGCGACTTTCGGCCCTTTTCAGGGCCCCTCAGTGATGTGAAACTGAACAGGGAAGAGAGAGCAAGTCTCCCAGCTGTCCATGGCGGCCACGTGACGAACCAGAAGCCCCTGGATTCAAGCTTTGATTCAATCCTTGTACATGATCAATTATGGTGAGCCAATGTATATTTCTTTTGTCTTTAATGCAGCCAAAGGAAAAGAGCTATCTGCTGAAAGAAGTGAAATACTGTATTTTAAAAGCTGTGAGTGGTATAATTGTTAATATGTTTTATTTTTTTAAACAATAATATAATTGTTTGAATCTGCTTTTCTCTGGGATGTTTTCACTTTATTTATTTATCAAATGTATTGGCTATCTATCTTACCACAGGATAACTCTGGGTGGCTTACAATGTTAAAAGATAAAACGGTATAAATAGAATTCTACAAAAATATAAAAAATACAAAATACTCTTTGAAATGCCTTTAGTTTTAACCAGTGTTTCTCAACTTTGACAACTTTAAGATGTGTGAACTTTAACTCCCACATTTCCCCAGCTAGTGTCAAATTGATGCCAAGGTTTAGAAACACTGATTTAAATAGCAAAAGCATTGCATTTGGCAGGACTTTGCAAAGCTTGATGTTTGCTCAGGCTCAATAATGAATAATGAAGAATAATGAAGGTTATTGTCTTCTATTCCTCTTTTCTAATAGTCTGCCAGTTTGCTTCCACAAAAGCTGGGATTGATTTATGTCATCGGTATTTGAGGCTGAGACCTCCACTTCTGTTTACTGTATAGAGCATGAACAGACTGGAAGATCTGTCTCACCTAAATTTACTTGGCTAATTTCAGGGAGTTTCAGAGGGTGTATGTGACTGACCCAGTTTATTTTTCTGGCAGTATACAGTAGCTTCAGCATCTTTTGAGCAACTGCTGCCCAAGGCAGTCTTGCTGCTCTGCCTGATGGGAAGACACCCAAAATTATTCTGCTTTGCCTAACCAGTGGAACAACCTGCCTCCAGAGACGGTGAATGCTCCAACACTGAAAGTTTTTAAGAAGAGACTGGATAGCCATTTGTTTGAAATGGTATAGGGTTTCCTACCTCCTGAGCTGGGGGTTGGACTAGATGACCTCCAAGGTCCCTTCCAACTTTTTTAAAATAATTACTATAATTATCATAGTAATAATTATAATTATTATTATTTTCCTCGATTGCCTGACCCCCTACTTCTTGACACCCACAACTCTGATGACAGATTCATTCAGCCTAACTTCCAGCTGGTTCTGGAGCAAAGCTCGACCATGCCTGTGTGTAGTGTCTATTGTCTACTCACAAAAGAAAGCAGTGAGCTGCAGAAACTACCCAGTTGGAGTTGATGAGGGAACCTCCGCAAATCGGTTTGTTAGCTTGAAAAATGCTGGCTTGCCAGGGCCATGTCCCTTCAACAGCTGCCTGCCCTCCAACAATCTGTGATGTCACAGGCTGCCCGCAAGCTGGGAGGAAAGAAGGATTACAACAAGAAGAATATCATGACCATCCAACAACATTTCTACTGGCAAAAATATTATCCCTTTTAATGTTAATTTGCTTTAAAACATTTCTATTAATATTCCACATTATACATGAAAATGTTGCCTGGATGCTGTTAGAATGCAGTGCCTATGCCACACAACAGTGCTGGAAAACTTTGGAAAATAAAGGATAGGGTGCTCAGAGCCGCAAAGGTGGGGCAATGTTGCAAAGTGGCCAGAACCACATCAGGCATGGCGGACTTATGAGAGTTTCTCTCTTCTTTCAGTTTTATCATTTGTTTATTAAAACAATCTCAAATCTATTTTAGGGTGTCCAGTAGTTTTGTTTTGGAAAAACCATTGTTAATTTGCAACAGTGATGAGTATCTGTAGCTCGGGTGTAGGATGAGGGTGAAGATTCGTTCTCTGAGCTTGTGGGTTGGTTTCTGAACATTTTGTTACCAGGCTAGGTAACATCTTCAGTGGAGTTTAGGGAAAGTCAGGATCAGTGTTCTCCTGTTTATAAGGGTGTGTCGAGTGAGGGTCTTGTGATGGATCTTGTGATGGGTCAGGTGTGAGTCATCAGTGAGATGCTTGGGATGGGTCTTGTGATGTGGAGGTTACATCAGGTCAGGATCATTGGGAAGTGAACTGCTGGGGGTGGGGTGGCTTGCATGGATTGGTTGAGGGTTGGTGCTGTCTGGTGCAGAATCACCAGAAGGGATTCTGAAGGCTGGAAAAATGGATTTGGGCTGGATGTAGCTTTGGAGCTATTGGTTGTCCACATACAAATTTGATAAATGGTCCCCCAGTGTTATCAACTTAAGGGCTTTTTTTGGTGTTTGACAGTGAGTACTTTCAGTTACAGCTGGGAGGGATGGAGCAGTAGTCCATGCTTTTAGTTGCAAATAGATTGGGAAAAGTGGCTTTAGATTTAATAGTTGGGCTCATTAGTAGCCAAAGCTTATATTTTTAAATTGTATACTTTGGGGTTCATCTAGGCCACAAGCAGAATTCTTACTTGTTTCTGATCTCAATTATTAATGTGTTATTATGTCAATGTGATGTGTTGGTCCTGGTTAATATTTAGATGGGACACCACTAGAACATCCAAGACTCTGAACTCGATTGGGAAGTTGAGAAAATGTCCTAGAAGAAGGCAAAGACAAATCCTTTCCATGTTTCCATGAGAAAACCACATGGATGTATTTGGGTAGTGATCAGCAGTCAACCGTGGGCCATGAGAGTCTTTATATTGTATGTCAGCAGAATATCTGAGAAGAATAATTAGGGCCATTAACAATATCTGTCACCCAAGAAAAATCATCTAGAAGTGTAGCTGGATCTCTTAAGTCTGTATCATCCCTAATATCATATGCAATTTAATATCCATTTCTTCCTGTGTAGAAAGGTTTTCCATTGAACTGTATTGCCTACCTGCTTTTACTCTAACAGCACCTGAAGAAACAAAAACAAAAGAAAGTTATTTCAAAGATAGAAGAGAAAACTAAAAAAAAAAGAACTGTATATGTACACTCAAAAGAAGAGACTTTGGTTGAAAACTCTTCCCAGTTATAAAATTAATAAAATTAAATATGCCTGGCAATCATATTACAGGTTTATATTTGTAGCACAAATATCAGAGTGCATGCAATGCTGCATTTCAACTTGGGTGTATCAGAGCTTGGTCTTTAGGTTCTTGATTTTAATTTTGTAACATGACGGTAGGAGAGTGTCCATCTGTAGATTGGATGGTGGTGCATCCCATGTTAGCTTCTTCTGGCCTAAGGACTATAGGATCCCATGACTCTGGGAAAGAGTAAATGTATTTAAACTTTGGACTGAAATACTCTCTTCATGTTTGTATAAGTGTGATTTATTCATTTAACTACAGTTCAAAGTTACAATGATGTTGGGAAAAGTGATATACAACCTATTAGATGCCCTTGCCGTGCTGACCCAGTGCCTGGAGGCCGTGCGGGTATGGATGGGGAGAAACGGACTCAATCTCAACCCCTCCAAGACCGAGTGGCTGTGGTTACCGTCGTCCCGGTACAGCCAGCTGATTCCATCGCTGTGTATTGGGGGCGAAACAGTGGCTCCCACAGGAAGGGTTCGCAATTTGGGAATCCTCCTGGACTCACGGCTGTCCTTAGAGGACCATCTGACGGCCGTGGCCGGGAGGATGTTCCACCAGGTTCGCCTGGTGCGCCAGTTGCGTCCCTTCCTAGACCGGGACTCGCTACACACAGTCACTCATGCCCTCGTGACCTCCAGGCTGGACTACTGTAATGCTCTCTACATGGGGCTCCCCTTGAGGTGCATCCGGAAGCTCCAACTTGCCCAGAATGCGGCCGCGCGGGTAGTGATGGGAGCGTCGTGGCGCTCCCACGTAACACCGCTCCTGCGTGAGTTGCACTGGTTGCCGGTGGTCTTTCGGGTGCGGTTCAAGGTGTTAGTGACCACTTTTAAAGCGCTCCATGGCATCGGACCCGGATACTTACAGGACCGTCTACTGCCAGCAAATACCTCCCGCCGTCCGGTACGCTCCCACAGAGAGGGCCTCCTCAGGGAGCCGTCAGCCAGACAGTGCCGGCTGGCGACCCCCAGGGGGAGAGCCTTCTCTGTGGGAGCTCCCACGTTATGGAACGAGCTCCCCCCCGAACTCCGTATAATAACAGATTTACGCACCTTCCGTCGGGAACTAAAAACATTCCTTTTCCGACAGGCCGGCCTGGCATAGAAGCTTCGGTTCCAATAGGGTCAAAATGTTTTAGGGGGACTGAGTATTTTTTAAGATTTTAAATTTTGTATGTTTTGGGTTTTAAATGGGATTTTGGCCAAATGATTTAATTTATTTTTAATTATTTTAAATTTTGTATATTTATATGTTTTTTTAAATTTTAGGCTGTACACCGCCCCGAGTCCTTCGGGAGAGGGGCAGTATAGAAATTTGATTAATAATAATAATAATAATAATAATAATAATAATAATAATAATAATAATAATAATAATAATAATAATAATAATAATAACAACAACAGAATAACAGAATTGGAAGGGACCTTGGAGGTCTTCTAGTACAACCTCCTGTCGGGCAGGAAACCCTATACTATTTCAGACAAATGGTTGTCCAATCTCTTCTTAAAAACTTCCAGTGTTGGAGCATTCACAACTTTTGGAGGCAAGTTGTTCCACTGGTTAATTGTTCTAACAGGAAATTTCTTCTTAGTTCTAGATTGCTCTTCTCCTTGAGTCCCTTGACTAGCTTGACTCAGGCAACCCCTGAGATATTGGAATATTGCTATCATGTCACCTCTAGTTCTTCTTTTCATTAAACTAGACATACCCAATTCCAGCAATTGTTCTTTATATGTTTTAGCCTCCAGTACCCCGATCATCTTTGTTGCTCTTCTCTGCACTCTAGAAAGAGTTTCAACATCTTTTTTACATCGTGGTGACCAAAACTGGATGCAGTATTCCAAGTATGGTCTTACCAAGGCATTATAAAGTGGTATTGGCACTTCATATGATCTTGATTCTATCCCTCTGTTAATGGAGCCTAGAACTGTGTTGGCTTTTTTGGTAGCTACAGCACACTGCTGGCTCATATTTAAGTGATTGTCCACTAGGATTGTTCTTGAAGTTATGACTGTTGAACCACCCCGGCAGTCACATGATCACAATTTATGTGCTTGGCACATAGCTCACATTTATGACCAGTTGCAGCATTCTGTGTTCACATGATCACAATTTGCGACCTTCCCAACTAGTGTTCAACAATATCAATTGTAGAAGCCAGATTTGCTTAACAGTTGCATGTTCTTCTTAATGTCCATATGTTTCGCTTAATGACTATGGGAAAATAGGTGTAAAATTTTGTTCAGTCTTGGGATAACTCACATAAAGTCTGCCTCACTTCACAACCAAAATTCTGATCCCAATTGTATTCCTAAGTCAAAGACCACCTATGCAAAATGTGTGTAACTGGGCCCATTGTATTAATTAGGTTCTGTTTGAGAATGCACTTTCTTCTTGCATCAAAACAGCAGTTGTTCATGTGTGAAATCTTGCAAGAATACTCCCCTGGAGATGCAGTCGAGCATGGAAAAAAATAACTGCATTTTTTAATGTTTTATTGATTTTCTAATTTTACATTTAAGTATTTAAAAAGTAATGTGGCAGCTGAGTTAATTGATAATTCAATGACATACAAAATCTTTAGTACAAGTCTCAAACTATCATATTAAATATTTCCTCTCTTTCCCCCTTAGTATTTATTATCTCATGTTTAAACTAATACAATTCTTCTTATATCAATTAAATAAAAATAATATTCTTACATTTATCAATAATTTTTAGCTTATACTTGCCTGGTTGTTTTAACATTCATTCTTTATAGACAATCAATGTCCTAATTAGTTTTTCCCAATTTTTAGTTTCATATTAATATTTAAATTGACATTTAATATTTATAATTTCCAAGTTTTAAGTAACCAAAGTTCCCTTTATCCCAATTCATCACAAAGTCTAATATTCAGGATACACATCTTGTCTATTTAAATACATTCTGTTTCTCATCATCTTACATCATCTAATTAATAATACAGTATAACATTCTTATTTTCTACTAATTTCCAAATGTCTTAAATTTAGTAACCAAAGTTTCTCGTTTCAACATCAAAGACTTCCTCTCTTTTTCTCTTAATGCAGTGTTTCTCAACCTTGACAATTTTAAGGCATGTGGACTTCAACTCCCAGAATTCCACAGCCAGCAATGCTGGCTGTGGAACTCTGGGAGTTGAAGTCCACATGCCTTAAAATTGTCAAGGTTGAGAAACACTGTCTTAATGTCTATCATCTACTATTTAAGCTAGTACAGTTCTTATTATATCAGCTAAGTAAGAACATATTTATTACATTTATCAATAGATTTTTAGCTTATATATATCTTAGTTACTTTTACATTCAGCCTTTATAAAAAAATCAATATTCAAATTTAACTTTTAATATTTATACTTCCAAGTTTTAAATGACCAACATTTTCTTTATCTCAGTTCATAACAGGATCTAGTATTCAAAGTACACATCTTATCTATTTGAATATATTCTATTTTAATCCTCACTAATAGATCAAAACCCCAATTTTCTTCAGTCTTATTCTAGCTTGCTTTCTTTGCCAACTTGCCTTCCATATCCGTGCTTTTAAATCATCAAACAAATCTCCCTCTGTTATTATATATATTATTTGAGATAAAGAAGGCCATCCAGTCGCCATTTTTTTGGAAGGGCTAAAAATCTGTTTTTCCATCTCGACGTAGTTGTCCTGAAATATTTATCTTCCCTTCAATCTGTTCTTCTTCTTGATCCTCAGGTTTCTTCTGGTTTATATAGAGAGTCTTTTCCATTTTCAGTGTTGTCAGTCCCTTTTCTGGGTTTTCCGTTAACTGTGTTTGTTGATCAGTTGAATCTTCTATCATAGTATTTGATTGTTCCACTTCTTCTATTATATTCTGTGTAGTTGTAATCAAAGTTTGGGTTCGTATATCTAGGCTGACATCTTGTTCTTTTCTGTAGCTTCTTATTTCATCAGAAGCTATAAGAATAGTTTCATATATTGCTTTCAACATAGAGAGAATCTGTTCCTGATCTTCATCTATGTTCTCTTAGTGGTATGTTAAGTTAAAAGCTTTACAATCAGAAGATGAAAATAATTTTGTCACTGAGTATAGAACACAGCTAGGCTTCTCACAGCTGATATCTGCGAAGGTTGCAAAAGTCTTATCTATAGTCTGGGCTTCAAGCCAAGTCTTTTTTAGGCCAGTGATGGTGAACCTTTTAGAGACCAAGTGCCCAAACTGCAACCCAAAACCCACTTATGCATTGTCGGGTGCCGGGTGGGTGTGGCCCATTGGCTGGGTGTGGCCCATTGGCTGGGTGTGGTCCATTCAGTGGGCGTGGCTGCGGTGGTAATGGCAGACTGGGTGGGACTAAAAAGTTCAATCAATTCCAACTTTGCAAGATCTTTTTTTTCCCACGAGAAGTTGAAATTGACTGATTGAACCTTTTTTTTTTCACAAGGCAGTGGAGGCCTAAAGCGAAAAGGTTTTATAAAACCCAGCTGAAGGCCTAGGACTGGGGCGATGGCGCGCATGCCCACAGAGAAGGCTCTGAGTGCCACCTCTGGCACCCGTGCCATAGGTTCGCCACCACTGTTTTAGGCAATAACAAATTGTAATATCAGGTTTAGCCACAAGATGTCGCCCATTTTTTAAGTCCAAAATTTTTATAATCCTTTTTCCAATTTTACTTCTTTTTTGTAAGTAAGAACCCAAATCTTCAATAAGAATAAGAAATCTTTTAGTCCTCAAATTTTCGAAAGATAGAAATCCAGTTAAAATCAGGTTATTTTTTCAGCGTTTTAGATCCCCTGGATAGTCAGTCACTGCTGTTTTTAGAGGGTAGGATAGAGTTTCCCTTCTCTCTCTCCACAAGGGGAAAATACTTTGGGCAGCTTATACAGGTAGAAAAAATAGTTAGGATTGAAGAGAGGTCCAGATCTCACCCAGTCTCATCCGCGCTGCTTTGTAGGTGCCTGGTGGTAAGTTTGACTTCAGCTGTCTGCAGCCTAGTGGTAGGCCATATTTCTATGGCCGGTCTTTCGTCCCCTGGTTTGGAGGGCTGCCCTGGATCGAGCGGAAGGGCTAGTGCCCTTCCGCGATCAAGCGGGGCTCCCCTCCTTGTTTGCCGCCCCTACAGGGCGACTTTTGACCCTTTCCAGGGTCCCCCAGCGATGCAAAATCGGATGTGGAAGACGGAGCTCGGCTTCCAAGCATCCGTGGCAGCTGCATCGGCAAACCAAAATTCACAACCAAAATTCTGATCCCAATTGTGTTCCTAAGTCAAAGACCACCTATGCAGTTGCTCATGTGTGTAATCTTGCAAGAATACTCCCCTGGAGATGCAGTCGAGCATGGAAAAAAAATTGCGTTATTTTCATCCTCTGCTCTATTCTTTGTAAATGGGGCCCTCTAAGACCGGTCTGTTGAGATTGGCTGTTGAGCTGTACTTTCTGTTTTTTCTGTTTTGCTTTTTTCATAATTAATAAATAGGTGCATAAAATTTTTAATACAAATTTTTCATGTGTGAACTTCAGGTCATAGAATTTCCCAGCCAGCCCAGGTGGGAATTCTTGGAGTTGAAGTCCACACATCTTAAAATTGCCAAGTTGGGAAATACGGCTCTACCAGATCAGACTTATACATTTGGCTTAACTCTTTCCAAACACTAAAAAATGAAGCATCAATGGACAGGGGGTCCTTTCTTATAATGTACATTCTGTACACCTTTGTTGCTAACTACTGTGAGAGGTCCTTGGTGGGCTCTGACCTTGGTTGTTGTTTTTTCTGCAGACATTTAATTACTCAGCACTGATGATGTTACCTAGTTTGGGTAATGAAACATCTGCAAGTTGTTTCACTTGCAGTGAAGCTCAGAGAGCACCAAGGACCCCTCATTTCAACTCTGACCTATGAATATTCTCCTTTATTGGCTAACTATTGTGCAGCACAAACATTTTTTTCCTAATGCATCCTCATGACATTGCTTTCCTTTTATCCACATGAATGAGATACACTTGAATGGTCAGTAGCTGTTCAAGTATTAAAATGGGATCTCTTTCTTTCCCCCTCTCTCCCTCTCTTTCTCTTTCTCCCTCCCCCTCCCCTTCCCCCTTGGACTTTTCCATGCTTATCTTAGAGGAAAATTGGGGGATCAGGAATAAGCATAGAGGCAGCATACAGCACACATGTTAGGATTAGCAAATATTATAGAATTTTGTTGACTTTTGCTTGGGTGGAAAGCACTTCATCTCAACAATGGGAAAAGGCCCTGAAGTTCACTCCCTATCCCATAATTCATGTTTTTTCTAGCTTCAGAAGACTAAAGCAAGCTACTGCCCCTCAAAAAGATATTTTCTAAAATATATTCCTTGGCTGCTAAAAGATCTCTCCCTTTCCCTGTGATATCCGGGTCTGAAGATGTTTAGTATCGGGTATGAGAATACCATATTAAACAGGTCTTCAGTTCATGATTTCAAACTCATAGGAAAAAGGCAAGATATGAACACAGTAAATGCAGATATTCAGAATATGTTTCTCCTCCTCTGTTCTCTAATCTATGACAGATATGATTCACTCCTGAATATCATTGAGGTTGGGGTTTCAATGCAAAACTTCTGCTTTTTATTTCCCATGTCTGTGAACTAAGAGGACTAAAACAGGAACTAAGCTCAATCTACACATGCCACAGTTCTCAGTCACCATTTCTAAGCACCCAGATGGGATTTCAGTGAACAGTGTCTTTTTGACAGTCAAGGTGGCATAAAGACAAGAAGAAGGGCTTATCCCAGACTGACGAGACTTTAATTGAACAGATTAGAGAGCAGGGGATCATGCATATCAAACGAGTGTACAGCATACTAATAGAAATGGACTCTGAAACAGTGCTAGTCAAGAACTGTATGGTAAAGTGGGAACAAGACTTTGGACATCCGATCACGATGGAAACGTGGGAGGAAATCTGGGTGAGAAATGTAGAATTCACGAAAGCGCAACAGCTAAGAGAAAACTTCTACAAGATGTTCTACAGGTGGCATCTAGACCCGAAAAAACTATCATACATCTATCCAGACACCCAGCCCAAGTGCTGGAGGGGTGGCGATGGAGAGGCTACATACTTTCACGTATGGTGGACATGCAGAAAAATCAAAGCCTTCTGGAGGAAGATATGGTGGACACTCCAAACTATATTTAAAAAGCGTATTGACTTTCTACCTCAGGTTTTTCTGTTAGGGATCATAAAAGATTGCACTACCTCAGAGACGAGCTTATTTCTGAACTTGATCACAGCAGCCAGATTGTTGGTGGGACAATACTGGAAGAATCCAGAAATACCACCTATGGAAGAATGGACTTTGAAAGTAATAAATTTGGCGGAAATGGCGAAAATATCGGCATATCTGAAAGATCGCTCAAATGAACAATATTTGACAGACTGGAAACAGTGGATAGACTATATACAGGAGAAACACCAATCAAACAAAATGTATCTGGCGTACAGTTGAAGCTCGACGTGAAGAATGAAGAATGTTCACCAAACCAGACGTTTACAAAGACTAATAGCTAATGTTGTATTTTATGTTAGATGAGGATTGCCTCTTAATATGATCTTATGCATAATGTTGTTTGCTTTAATATTGAAAAAAAGCGGATTGAACTTCCAACTCAGGTTATTGAAGTTCTACCTCAGGATCTCTTGTTAGGGATTATAAAAGATTGCACTATTATTGAGACGAAGTTAATTCTAAAGCGCAAATGAACAATATGTGATAGACTAGATATAGTAGACAGACCATATACAAGAGCTGTTTTTTCAGGTCTTATGAGGACAGCTCATTAATATGAGCCCAGATCTAATGTTGATTGCTTTAATATTGGAAAGGCGTACTGTATTTTTACCTCAGGATACTGAATTTCTACCTCAGGATCTTTTGTTAGGGATCATAACAGATTGCACTACTACTGAGATGAATTTACTTCTAAAGCTCGAATGAACAACAGGTGTTAGACTAGAAACAGTAGATAGACCATGTATAAGAGAAATACCAATCAAATAAAATGTATCAGGCGTATAGTTGAGGCTGGTCGCGAGGAGTGAGGAATGTTTGCTAAACCAGACGTTTGCAAAGACTGATCCTTAGAGTTGTATTGCAGGTTATATGATAATTGCTTTTTAATATGATCTTATGTTTAATGTTGATGGTTTTAATAAAATAATTAAAAAATGTTTTACATTGCCACAAATATGCAAGAGAACTTTTTCTGCCACTCTCTAGGATAACTTTACCTAGCCCAATGGTTTGAGGCTTTGTTGGATTTTAATTTCCAAATCATCCCAAGCCTCCTGACCATCCTGGCTAAAGAATAATGGGCGTTATAAACCAATTTATCAAGATTCCAGCTTGGGGAGGACTGCTGTGCATAGCTCATCTCTTTTTACCCTTTTATTTTCAGAGCATCTCTGAGATTGTAGAGCATCTACATTCCTACTCTGGTGAAATTACATTGAATCATCTCTCAAGGAATTTAGGATTAGGGAAAGGAGCTGCTATTTTTTTCTTTGAAACATTAATCCTTGCTCTCTAGCATGGGTGAAAGAGGCCTCAGCTTTACACTAACTAGACATTATAGATCAGTTTTTCTTCTTGGAGTCAAGACCAAAGATCCCTATTTTCCCTTCTTGCATCCCACCCACAATGACCCCATCCGTCACCTTGAAGCACCAACATCAGCAGCAGCGAAACCACCAGAGGAGAGGGAATGTGTGCCATGGTCCTTTCCCTGCTCCTGTATTTCTCTTCTGAAATGACCTATGAATTGTTCTCTTTCAGGAAAAGCTGTTTTATTTCAGCTTCTGCTATCTGTGCAATAAAGTTAATTGCAAAGGTGAAAGGGTAACAACAGAAGCATTTCCTCCTCCTCCTTTCTTTGTTCTTTGTTCCTAAACATTTTTTAATAAAGAGGAAAGAAGGGAAAAAAGAAAGAAAAATGCCCATAGAAACAAAATTTTCTGGTGTAAATAAATTTAATATATAAATATTATTAGAAAGAGCTGCACACATCATGTATGTACAAACAGAAAGAAAAAGATTTTATTTATTTAAAATATTCACATCTGAATTGGTTTACTTAACATATTTAACATAGAACATAGAATATCAGAGTTGGAAGGAACTTTGTTTATCTTACTTCACAATAGAATAAAAGGAACTTAAATATATGAATACATCAAGGCCATATTTCTACCAATCCTGAAAATGGGGCTTCCAATGGAGAAATTATTCTTCAGGTATAGAATGAAGGGTGATGGACATTGCATAATTGATGCAGAAGGTGTGTCTTGTCAGCCCTCACACCGTCAATCATAATTTTAAAAGGATAGTGAAATGTGACGTATAGATGTCCAAATAGTGTTCCACCGATAGCATAATTCTTGAACATTTGATTAATTTAATTAATGTGTATAGATGGATACTGGAATTATTAGCTTGCAGCTTTGTACAGAACATGCCAAATTCTATGTATTTCCCCACCCTTGAGTTGAAGATGAAACCAAAGAGTTCTTGTTCTTTGATTTCTTGAGATTCCCATGCTCCCATTGAAGATCTTCTGGGCCTCTTCTTCCCTGATTCATTTATAATTTCATTCATGGATCACTAAGGCAGCTGTACAAAGGGCAAACATTCAAAGCATTTAGCTTTTTCACGCCCAGCAATGAAAAACATAGAAACCAGAACTGTCTATCAAATAATTTTAGGTGCTGAATGCCCATTTCTCCTGCTTCTTATCTTTCCCATCCTCCTGTGTGGGCAGGTCTTCTTTCCTTTAACTATACCAGATGTTTGCAAACAAAAATACCTTAACCCCACCCCCACTCCCTTTCCACATTCTCTCTGTTAACATAAATGTACATCCATCTTTCTCATTTATTCTGCCGTCATTGCCCTGGTGTTATAAAAACCAATGCAAAGGAGAACAGGTTGTTTGTTCCTTATTTTTATATTTCATTCTAGATCTGTAGAAATTTTGGGGCAAGGAAGACTGGATGGTTCACTTCATAAGAACAAACCAGCATTCTTTGCAGTATTGTAGATTTATTCCAAGATACCTAATTTGCAACTTAAAGATCAGGTGGAAAGAATGGGGGAAAAGGGAAGAGAAGGAAAACTTTGCAGTCCTGTGGGTATGTGGTTGAGTAGGTAATGCAAAGACAGCATACTTCACAAAGCCTGGACCAAAATCTCTTGAAGAGATAATGAGGGTTGAATAGATTGATGAACTTCTAATGGGAAAAATGGGACAAGGAATGTTCTTCAGCTTAATGGACCATAGTTGGATCAGTTGCATATTAATAGAGAAATAACAGCTGCTGACTAATGGAAAACATTGATGGAGGAAAGAAGATACTGTCAGATGCTAAGGCCAATCAGAGATTGTCTGGAAGGCAGCATTGCAGACCATCTACTCAGAAGGGCTTAAGATAGTTTAGAACAGCAGGTAGCAGTTTTGAAGTGGAGTAAATACAACCTGGGGGCTATGTAGTATGTATGGATAATAGGGAATGGATGGACGATGATGCCATCATTCATAAGCTCCAGAAGTGTGTGTGGAGGGTATCAATAGTTGAGTAGAAAATGTGGATGTCAGAAATCCTTACCACAACCGTGGCAAGAAGACACAAGTCGACGAGTTCACAGGTGGCTGGATTTAATCAAGAAACTTCTGGCATGCGCTTAGGCAAGTAAACAGCTATCAAAGTCAGCACTGGGAGCAACCGCCTCCCAGCGATTATATCGCAAATCCCCAACCGGCCCCACCCCCTCCCACCGAGCCAGCATCCAGTGTGCGTGGTGTTAAAGCACTCAGACAGAATGTGCTGCAGCCGCAGTTCCTGTGTCCGTGTCCTGTGTCCCTGTGTCACTTTGCTACATTTTGCACGTTGGGCCGCATTGCCGGCGTCCAGCTCCCTGCCGTGCCAAACAGCTGTTCAGCGGCATGGACTTGAGCCACTCAGCTGTCTGGTGGGGAGCCCGCGAAACTGAAGTCCTCGCAAGTAGCTGGTGCTGGTCTCTTCCCGTACGCCGTTCTCAGCCCTCCCCCCTCCCATTCATGTCAATCCAGGGCGCCTCCTGGAAGGCAAGGAGAGATATGTGGTTAACATCAGCAGTGGTGATGGATCCAGCCCCGCCCCCCTTTGGCTTATGAGGATATTGGCAATGGAAACGCCTCAGCAATCGAGGGGCGTCTATGTCTGCTTCCCCCACCCAGGAGGCCTCCGTTATCGGGTACTCATTCCACCGCACTAAGTACTGTAAATGTCCTTGGTGGGTACGGGAGTCAAGCAGCTCCTGGACCTCGTAGCGGTCCCCCACAACAGGACCTGGTGGCCATTCTAGCTGTCTCAAGGAGGACCCCGTCACTGGTCTCAACAGACTGCTATGGAATACTGGGTGCACCTTCTCTAAGAGGGGGGGAAGTTGCAGGTGTACCGCAACCGGGTTAATGACCTGTGTCACCCGGAACGGTCCTATGAAGTTAGGCCCCAACTTCTTACAGGGTATTTTTAGGTGCAAGTACTTGGTTGACAGTTACACCATGTCCCCCACCTGAAGGGGTTTTTGTTGTACCCGTTTCTTATCAGCTTGCACCTTTAAAACCTCCTCTGCCTTTAGCAGAGCTCTCTTTACGGTATCCCAAACCTCTTGGATGCGGTCCATCCATTCCTGGGGTTGACGGGGGAAGGTCCCCCTGCGGGCACTCAGGAACCAGGACAAATTCCACCCCATGTACCACCCGGAAAGGGGTGAAACCGGTACTGCTGTGGACTGAATTATTATATGCCACCTCGGCAAATGGTAGTAAGTCAGCCCAATCTGTCTGCTGGTAGGAGATGTAGCATCTCAGGTACCGCTCCACCATTGCATTAGCCCGTTCGGCCGCCCCATTGGTACTGGGATGGAAGGCTGAGCTGAGCCCCTGGGACGATCCAATGGAGCGGATGAACTCCTGCCAAAATCAAGCAGTGAACTGCACACCCCGATCGGATATGATCCGTCGGGGCACCCCGTGCAGACGATACACCTGCGTTATGAACAGGTTGGCCAGTTTTCGTGCAGATGGCAACCCCTTGCACGGGATGAAGTGGGCCTGCTTCAAGAAGAGATTGATGACTGTCCATATAACTGTACAACCATGGCTTTCTGGCAACTCCACGACAAAGTCCATGGCTATAACCTCCCATGGCCGAGTAGGATCCGCTACTCATTGCAACAACCCAGGGGGCCTCCCCATACAGGTTTAGTGGTGGCACATACAGGACAGTCCTGTACATATGCCTCTACGTCTGCCTTCATTCCTGGTCACCAAAACTGGCATCTTGTGAGATGCAGGGTTTTCAAGAACCCAAAGTGGCCGGCCTGTCTGACGTCATGGCACTGTCGGAGCACCTTTGCCCTTGTTGCCTGTGGGATGTAGATCTTATCCCCCTTCCATGCTAACCCCTCCCTCTTAGTCAGCAAGCCCGGATGCCCCAACAGCCAGGGGTCACCTTGGTTCGCGCTTTGTAACTCCTGCACCAGGTCCTCTGCCAGTTTGCACGCAACCACTTTGGCAGCAGATTGCTGAACATGGGGCATGATGGCTTGTACCACCTCCTCCCTTCGGCTGTTATATTGCGGCATTCGTGATAAAGCATCCGCTAAGAAGTTCTTTCCCTCAGGCACGTATTTGAGTTGAAATCAAAACCGCTGGAAATATTGTGCCCAGCGTATGTGTTTTGGAGAAAGACATCGTGGTGTCTGGAGGGCCTCAAGGTTCTTGTGGTCCGTCCACACCTCGAATGGTTCTTTGGCCCCTCCAGAAAATGCCACCATGTTACCAATGCCCACTTTACAGCAAACGCTTCCTTCTCCCATATTGCCCACACTCACTCTGTTTCGGTAAGCTTCCGGGAGGTATACGCACAAGGTTGAAGGACCCCTTGCCCGTTCTTTTGGAGCAAAATGGCCCCCACCGCTACATCACTTGTGTCCGCCTGTACGATGAACTGTTCGTCGGGGTTGGGATGTAGTAGGACTGGCTCTCGTGCAAAGAGGGCTTTAAGGTTCTCAAAGGCCCTCTGGCAGGCGAGAGTCCATGACACCGGTTGACCGGGGCATGGTTTTGCCACTGAGTGTTTTGTACGGAGCAGATCCGTTAAGGGTAGGGCCACCTTGGCAAATGAGGTGATAAACTGCCAGTAGAAGTTCGCGAATCCCCAAAAACTTTGCAGCTGTCGGTGAGTCTGTGGTGCTTGCCACTCGAGCACAGCTTTTACCTTGGTGGGATCCATCTCCACTCTGTCCCCTGAGATCCAATAACTGAGATAGTCCAACCGGGTTTGGTGGAACTCACACTTGGACAACTTCACATACAGGTGCGCCCGCAGTAGTTTTTACAACACCTGTCTCACTAAGCTGATGTGTTCTGTCATATCAGTGGAGTATATCAGGATGTCGTCCAGGTATACGAGGACCCCACAATATAAATGTTCATGCAGCACCTCGTTGATCAGCTGCATGAACACTGCAGGGGCCCCCTGCAACCCAAATGGCATCACCCGGAATTGGTAACTTCCTAACAGGCAATTGAATGCAGTCTTCCATTCGTCCCCTCATTTTACCCTGACCCTGTAATATGCCTCATGCAGGTCAAGCTTTGTGAACACCGTACCCTTTGCTAAATGGGCCAAACAAATCCTTCATAAGCAGCAGGGGGTACAGGTTCTCAACGCACACTCCATTGATGGCCCGAAAGTCCACGCACAGGCTCAGGGTTCTGTCCTTCTCCTTGAAGAGCACCGGGGCCATGACCCGGGACCGTGCAGGCTGGATAAATACCCATGCCAGGTTCTTATCAATATACTCCCGAAGCTCCGCCATCTCCTTGGGTGTCATTGCATACATCCGTGGCTTCGGGTGTTTGGCGCCCGGTAAAAAGTCAATTGCACAATCAGTTGGTCGATGGGGAGGTAACACGTTGCTCTCTCGCTCACTGAATACCTCAGCAAGGGCAGCATACACTAACGGGAAGGGAGGATCCAGCACCACATCCCCCTTACTACGCTCTATGCCCAACTGTGCATGCTCGTGAGGAGGCGGATGGGGACCAACACCTATACGTATCTTCTGATATCCCCCCTCCCACCAAATCGTGGGACCCCACTTGTCCAGCCACGCTAGTCCCAATATGATGGCTTCTGTCATCGAAAGGACTACTATAAATTGCAGGACCTCCCAGTGGCCCCCCATCTCCATCCGCACCGGCTCTGTTATAAGGGTGGCCCGAGCCGCCCCCAAAGGGAGCTGTCCACCTGCTCGAACCGCACTGGATTGGCCAACTGTCTCACTCTGATCCCCATCTGCTTTAGCACTGCTCTACTGATTAGGCAACGGGTGCAGCCAGAATCTATCAGGGTGCTATACTCCCCGTGATGGCCTGTCTGCAGGCCCAACACAATGGGAATGGCAAATGGTCGTATGGGCTCGCTTACCATAGGGTCTTCCGCTGCCTCCTTGGTGTCATAGGTGGCCGGCTGTTATCTTGTTGCAGTGGTTGCGTCCTCCTCCTTTGGACCCCCTCCTCGAGGGGTGGGACCCTCTGCCTGGTGCGCAGCCCTCGACTTCTCTGGGGTCTTTTTGGGGGTAACTCTTCCAGGGGTTCCTGGCTGCCCTTGAGGAACAGGAACTGGACCTTCCGCAACACGATGTCCCGGCTGGTTACAGCGAAAGCAACGAAGTGGCGGATGGGTTGAACCTGTAGAGGGACCTGGCCCCAGCCCTGGGGTCCTTGGTTTCTCCGTGGACCTGCGTATTCCTGTTGGACCGTCCCCTTTGGACCGGAATTCCTGGAGTCCTGCATCCAGATCCACCACCATGCGTAACCAGTCCTGCAAACTGCTCGGGATCCCATGGTATACACAGGCCTGGCGTAGGTCACGATCCAAGCCCGTCCAAAACTGGTGGACCAGCAGGCACTCTGGCCAGGCCCATAGTCTGCTGGCCACCTGCCGGAACTCCCGCACATACTCAGCTGCTGGTCGGCCTCGCTGCCTGAGTGCCAATAGCTCCCCCTCTGCACATTGGACCCGAGAGACGTCCTCGAAGCGAGATCGCAGAGCCTCCAGGAACAACCCAGCATCTGCTAGCTCCCTAGCATGGTCACTATGGAGATCCGCCACCCATTCCACTGCCTCCACCTGCAACACAGCTGTAACTGTGCTCCTACCATAGCCCACTGGGATGGGTAAAGGCGGGTGTATTGGTCCATGTGGCTGATGACTTGGCTGAGAAATAATGCCAAACAGTCTGGGTTCCCGTCAAATGTCACTTGTAGTGGTGGGGGACCCCAGACCATGCCCTGGGGCCAAGGACCCATTGCACATCCCCTGCCATGCATAGCATCCGCAACAGGAACGGCGTGGCTCCCCGGCGTCCACACCCCTCCGGGTCGATGTCCCAGCCAGATGTCTAGTGGCATCCCCGGTCGGGTCCAACAGTGGTCTGCTTCCCCACGCAGCCTGCGGCCATCCCACTGGCATGGGCAAGGATGCGCTCTGGGCGGGGCCCCTCACCTGTGGTGTGTCAAATCCATGGCTGGCATCCAGGTTCAGCTTTGGGCTGGCCATCCGAAACCGGGCCTGACCTGACTGGATTGGTGGCGGGGTTTTTCGCGACCATGACACCATCTCAGGGCCACGTGGCCACGAGGGAGGATCCTGGAAACCTGCCTCTCCAAAGTGCTCTTGCAGAATGTCCATCATGGTCCGCCCTGGGGCTGTGGAGTAGCTCCATTCCCCCTTGTCTGTCAGGCATCTCTCTCTCCACTGCGACAACGGGTGGCCCGGGGCCCCTGGTGTGTGTGTTTGGCTGGTTGCCAGGCCGGTGGCAGCTGAACTATCCCACCATTCCCCTGGGACCGCCTGCACGTCACTTGCCTGGTCCGCTGGTCGGGCTTCAATCACCTTGGGCCATACTACAGACTGGGCATCATCCTGGGGGGCTGGCGCCACCCCCTCGGCCTCAGTTGCCTCTGCCCCTTTGCCTGCAGGCCCCAACTCCTGTGTACCCTCAGCCATTCCCCCAGCACCAAATTAGAACGCTGGCAGCCCACCAAGGGTAATGGGTAGGGACACAAGAAAGGAAGAAAGGAAGGGTGCTGACTTTCTGTCAGAAATCCTTACCACACCTAAAGTCTTACCCTGCGTGCCTGCGTGGGCAAGCCTTCAATTCCCATGATGGGTCCTACACACGTGAGCCGAATATTAGAGATGAACACATGACTCCAGTCAGCTTTCTCTCTGGGGCATGAGGGCAACAGACAAAAGGTGCCTTCCCCTTTTATTCACTGTTACAGTGGGCGGTTACACAATGCATCACATGGTTACAAACAGCCAATGACAATGTTATTTCTTCAGCCAATGACAAGGCTACACTGCAGGGCCACCCTGTGGCCAATGGATTCAAATCTTGGTACAACTGTCCATCCACCTATTAGCCCCCCTTATTTCCTGTCCCTAGGCCATATGGCAAGTCCTTTGTTCCAGGGCATGTGGTCAATGGACTCCATCTCTTGGCTCCGCCTCCATTTCCTGTTGCTCCAAAACAGCATGGTAAAGTCACATGGTACAGTCTCTTTGTCCCAAGCCTCATGCATCACAACATATTACAACATATCAACTTTTTTTATTTTATTTTTTAGCAGCTGTGGGTTATTTCACCTATGCGCCGTCCAGTTCTGTACACATCCTCTGTACATGATCCTAGGCCATAAGCTGTCATCTGTCCAGTCCTCAAGAGGCTGCCATCATAGAAACATCTCTGTTCAGTCATCAGAGGCAACAGTTGGTTCTTGGCTCTTTTACAGGAGATGGTTAGAAAAGGGAGGCTTACACAGGTTCAACAGGGGAGAAATACATTTGTACACAGCAACAGATTGTTACACAAAATACTAGAAACATTATGATACTAAAAACCCATTCCTTGAGCCACCCAGCATTAGGTGGCCAGGAAAATGTCAATCAAACAAGGCATACAGTTTCTTGTGATAAGGGATTGTTTTGTACCATATTTTCCATGTGAGCAATTGTGGCAGAAATGTTGTGTGTGTTCAGAAATGTACCAGACCAATTCTGGGGTGTTGACCAATGTGCATTTTTTCTTTCCACATAAGATCCAATCTTTATCAGATGTGAGTGCATTGTCTTTTGAGAAGTTGTACAAAGTTTCAAAGTTTTCACCAAAATCAAACAAGGGAACAGAATCAGCATATGTTTTCCTGTTGTCAGATTTGTCTCATTTAAACACAACGTAAGGAAAGATTCAAAGTTAAAGAGAGAGATTGAGAGATTTCATTCATCCATGTGAACATATTAAGGAAAAGTTTGTGAGGCAAGGCAAACTCCTAAGGCAGACCATTAAGGGAGAAAACATGTTTGTTCTGTGCTGAAATGTTATCAGATCCAACAATTGGATGCATACAGCAACATAGCATGGTGAGAGACAAAAAAATGCAAAGCAGCAATGATTTGTCACAAAAATTAAATCATTAAAGAAAAATAAGAAAGAGACAAAAATAAAATTCATTAAGACTAGGAAATATAAAATTCAAGATAGGCAAGGAGAAATGAGAAAAACACAAAATTGGCAGAGATATCAGAAAGGCAGAATTGGCAAAGAAATCATAATAAAGAAAAGAAGCTATGGTTTATTAAGCAAGATGACCAGAGGAAGGGGGGGTGAGAGAGAGGAGGGGGGAACAGATTCAAAGAGGAAATTCCAATTCAAATGTAATTTGAGTCTCCGTTTACAGCCATCCAGTTTCCTTGGAAACCAGGGAAGACTGGTTTTTCCGGGTTTTTTAAACTGGCCCATTTATGGTCTTCAGGCGACAAACAGTCTTCAAATAAACCTCTGGAAACCTGCAAAGGGAGAAAAGGGGGGGGGGAGAAAATAGACCCTGCAAGGGAGGAGATTGGCTGCAGGCTCTCAGGTTAAGAAAAGTGAACAAGCGAACAAAAGGCATTTTTACCAGGACCATTTTCCCATTTTTTTTAACAAGTTGAAAGGTAAAGACTGAATTAGCATAGTAAGATCAACAGGACAGGCATGAGGCAGTTATTAAGCCTTTAGTAACTGCAGGGGGCTGTATGAGTCATAGAGAGAAAACGGACGGCCAGAAAAGCATGCTGAGTCAGAGGGAGAAAAGATTTTTTAGGAGACAGAGCTGGAGAAACAAAGAATCCTGCAAGTCACCACTTGAAGTCTTTAGTAGAAATGAGAGTTCCCTGGTGACGCAGAAGAGCATGTTCTGAGTCAGAAGGAGAAGTAGGAGGGGTTAAGGGAAGTAGTAAATCAGGAGAAACAGAAACCTGAGCCTTTTAAAATAGGCATGCAAACAATTCTTTCACATAAGGAGAATTTTGGAAGAGGCAGAGAGCTCCTCCATAAGCCAATTTTAATCCAATCAGCAATTTTTAATGGTCCCTTTAAGATGTAAGAGACAATGCCAAACAAACAATAATAATACTTTTAAACTCCTTACGCGAAGGCAAATTGTGAATCTTTGTTAGTTGCATAATTAAGGTTCTAACAATTAACATTAAGCCCTCCCCTTTGATCCTTGGAGAATTCCACCCACATACTCACAGGGGGGGGTGTTTCTTGCTGAAGAAACTCCACAAGGTTTGTTCCTCCAGCTGGCCAAATTTAGAGTCAGATCGTAACACTTTTTTGTCTCTCAGGGCTTGCTTTGAAAGCCTGAGAATTAGCCAATTTAGCTTGCTCTGTTTTTGCATAGTGTAGTGTCAACATGTGACAATACAGCCTCTCATGGGCTAGGAAATCTGGCGAGGCTCTCAGCAAAGGAGCCAGACACCTATTGCCATGTGGCGAGGTCTAATTGCTAAGATATTTTTTTTTCAAAAAAGCCAATAAAAGACATAGATCTTTTTGAGTGACAGGGAAAACAGTCTAATTATTTTTCTGAACATAATTTGCTCTCCTGACTAAGCTAAGCAATTGTTTCAGGTACACAGCCCAAGTTTTGCAAAGCTTCTGTCCTATACTCACTTAATGACGTGCACGAGGTCTGTTCCAGACGAAGTGAGAGATGAGATGTCAGAAGGATGTGATTCCGCATCACGTCGGGGTCACCATTTAAAGTCTTACCCTGCGTGGGCAAGCCTTCAATTCCCATGATGGGTCCTACACACGTGAGCCGAATATTAGAGATGAACACATGACTCCAGTCAGCTTTCTCTCTGGGGCGTGAGGGCAACAGACAAAAGGTGCCTTCCCCTTTTATTCACTGTTACAGTGGGCGGTTACACAATGCATCACATGGTTACAAACAGCCAATGGCAATGTTATTTCTTCAGCCAATGACAAGGCTACACTGCAGGGCCACCCTGTGGCCAATGGATTCAAATCTTGGTACAACTGTCCATCCACCTATTAGCCCCCCTTATTTCCTGTCCCTAGGCCATATGGCAAGTCCTTTGTTCCAGGGCACACACCCCTGGCAAGAAGACATGAGTTGACGAGTTCACAGGTGGCTGGATTTAATCAAGGAACCTCTGGCATGCGTTTAGGCAAGTAAACAACTATCAAAGTTAGTGATGGGAGCAACCGCCTCCCAGCACCTTATATCACAAATTCCCGACCAGCCCCATCCCCCTCCCACCTAGCCAGCATCTGGTATGCGTGGTGTTAAAGCACTCAGACAGGACGCGCTGCACCCGCAGTTCCTGTGTCCGTGTCCCGCATCCCTGCATCGCTTTGCTACATTTTGCTGCACGTTGGGTTGCGTTGCCGGCATCCAGCTCCCTGATGTGCCAAACAGCTGTTCAGCGGCATGGACTCGAGCCACTCAGCTGTCTGGCAGAGAGCCTGCGAAACCGATGTCTTCGGGCTGAGCTGTCGGCTCTCAGTTCCTTGCTGTGCCAAACAGCTGATCAGCGGCCTGGAACCGAGCCGTGCAGCCATCCGGCGGGGAGCTCACGAAGCCGACGTCCTCGCAAGTAGCTGGTACTGGTCTCTGCCCGTATGCCGTTCTCAGCCCTCCCCCCTTCCTGTTCATGTCGAGCCCGTGGGGCTGGACAGTGGATCTGCCCAGTGTCTAGTATTCCTAGCAAGGGACAGATGCAACATTTCTGTCTCCTTCTTCCCCTGCTGAAAAATCAAAGTGACACCTCTTAAAAAAACCAGGGAAATCTAAGCTATAATCTAATGTTGGGTAAAAATTTGGACAATTCATATCTAGTTCCCTTTTGACTTGGTCTGCCCATTTCTCAAATTCTTGCCTTTCTTTTGAAATGCTGATTCTCATGCCAAAAAGCAGTCTGTAGTTAAAGGAAATAATCCTTCGTTTAGGCTGATAACAGATGATTACAATAACATATCAGGGTTAAAGTTCTGTTTCATGTGCCATCACCATGAGAGAAGGATTTAAGTTTATGAGGACCTAGAGAACCATAGAGTGATTATCTGGGGTGGGGCAGAAGGTTCAAAAAAGTTCAAGAGGTCAGCTGCAAGTGTGTAATCAAAACCCATCCCTCCTTTTAGAGGGTTGCACATATGAAAGAGGCAAGGGTTCAGATATACATGGTCATAGCTGAAGTCTACTTCTAGCAATATTGTGAGATGGTGACAGCAGGACAAACAAGGATTGGATAGTGGTTTGGCAAGGTATTTGAAAATGTTGGTCTTAGCAATAATTGTGGTGATCTACCCTTTGTTCTCTTGTCCTGTCAAGCAAAATATTTTGGACAAGGTGTGCATATTATAGATCAAACATGATCCCCCAATCTTAATGAGTACTTCTGAAATTCTGAGAATGTGTTATGTGTAACTCATGAAATTCAGAATATGTGGCCAAACATTTGATAAAAAAAACAATTTACCAGAAGGCAAAAAAAAAAGGCATTTATCTTCAGCCATCCAGAATATTTTTTAAGACTATTTCTGGAGTCTATGTGAAGTCCAGAACTCTGAATCATAGCAGGTTTCTCCTTTTAATTAGAGAAAACTGAAGAAAAATACTATAGCAAAGGACAGGGAGCTGGTCAGACACGTGCTTTTCTGGGAAACACACAGATTAAAGACAGTCAACATACGTTACCAAAAATCATCTGGAGGGCTTGTGGTTGCCAGTTACTGCCATTTGCAATATCTACTGATCATTTATGACAAAATCTGAAAGGGAAATAAACAGACACAAAATAAAAATGCTTTCCTCTCCAAGAAAAGAGATAAGAAAATACAAACTGACCCTAGAGACAAAGAAAATTAAAAAGTCTTCTGAGTCAGTTGTTCTAATTGCTGTATATTACTTCCCTCTTACAGTTAAGAAGAGTCTATATTTTAGGTTCTTTTTTATATATAAGATTTTATTAATTTTTCCCATACATACAATAATAATTTTTCAACCAACGTGCTGTCTGAGTTTAGATATGCTAATACATATTTAATTCCTAATCCTTTCCTCTTTCCTCTAACCATCGGTAAAATAAGTCCCAAGTTTGATAATATTCTGTTTCTCCTTTTTCTTTCAGTCTCATAGTCAATCTGTCCATCTCTGTGCATTCTAGTATTTTTTTAAAAATTATTTCTTCAACTGATAGTATTCCTTCATTTTTCCAATATTGCGCAAATATTATTCTTGCCACTGTTGTGACGTGTAAAATAAATATAGGCTTTGTTTGTTAGACTTTTCAGGCATTATACCTAATTAAAAAAAAGTTCAGGTTTAAAATATACATGTTCTCCCAATATCTTTTCTCACCAAGTATGTATGTTTTTCCAATAATTCTTTACTTTATCACATGTCCACCAAACATGATAATACGTGCCTGACTTATGTTTACATTTCCAACATCTATCTGACATATTTTTAAACATTTTTGCTAATCTTGCTGGTGGCAAGTGCCATCTATAAAACATTTTATATAAATTTTCTTTATAAGAAGTTGACATTGTCAGTTTATAATTTCTTTCCCATAAATTTTGCCATTTTTCTAATTCTATATTATATCTGAAAGATTGAGGGCAATAGAAGAAGGGGACGACAAAGAATGAGGTGGCTGGATGGAGTCACTGAAGCAGTAGGAGTGATCTTAAATGGACTCCAGAAGATGGTAGAGGACAGGAAGACCTGGAGGAACATTGTCCATGGGGTTGTGATGGGTCAGACACTACTTCGCAACTAACAACAACATATTATATCCAAACTTTTTCACCCATCTTATCATTGTTTCTTTAACTTGTTTGCTTTCCATTTCCAAAGTTAATAAAAAATATACATTTTCTTAATTAATTTCTCATCTGAAGTTAACACAGTCTTATCAAATGCCGTTTGTTCTTTATAAAATCCATACAGTTTAACATCTTTTTTTAAAACAAGTTTTATTGGTTTTTTAAAATTCCTAAAGGAACATATTCAGGACACACCGTGGTGCTGGGGTAATCAAACATCTTAAAACAAGACATATATACATAATATAATCAATACGTCAAATATTCCCTATTTTCCCCTCAAATAGCATAGTATATTTAAAATATCCAATTCTAGCTTAATTGTATTCAACCTGAGCCTGTTTTTAAGCTTCATCAATTTCTACCATAATCAAATTAACTTTAAATAAAAACATTTTCAGTTCAAATATCCCTTCCACATATGTTCTACTTTTTTAATTTTATCAAAATCTTATTCGTTTCTTCTTCCATTAATCTCCCTTATTTAGAGTAAAATATTAATCTATCCTATACCTATCAAGTCTATCAGCTGATCCATCTCTTCAAACTAAAGAAAAAATAATATACCTTAAATCATGTCATTCCATTAAGCAAAGTTTAAGTCTCCAGTTAATTATCATAACTAATAACATCCATATCAGAAAATCATATCATCATATTAAATTTCAATTAACTATTAGTACTTCAAATCTGAAGCCTCTCTTCAGTTTTCATCATTCCATTACATCATAATTTTCATAGAAATAAACCTAACATTCTAAAAGGAACATTCCTAGTATTCTAAATTGTCTTTAATCCCTTATACAGAAAAATATCTCGTCATTAAACAAACATATTAGTCTATCCTAGACACATCTAAATGTATATATTTATCAAACTGTTCTCTAAATATCTAATCCTTCGCTTAATCAATCTCTTTAAGTTAACAAATTAATATCAGATCTTAAGTCATTTCAATATGTGATTAACATTCAATTAATTATTGATTCAGACCAGCTGTAAGACATCTTTTTACTTCAAACTCAAAATTTCAGTCCTTAGATCAGTCCATAGTTCTAGGTTGCCTTTAATCCAATTTAAGAAATTTTAATTTTCATTTTTAAATCTTATTCTAGCTTTCCTCTTTTGCCAAGTGGGTTTCCATAACAGGACTTCCCTTCCAGATAATAGGTCTCTTTTTATTGCTTGTAGTATCACTTGATTTGATATAAACCATCTTGATCTCCGATTTAATCCTCTGTTTCTCTTGTCCGTAAAGCCTCGTTGCTTCAGAAGTCCAAAGTTCGGTCTTTGCTTTTCCTGGTCTTGCTTGTAAGGCAAAATAAGATTCTCCTTATCCTCAGTTAAAACCTCTTCTTGTATAATCTGTTTTGTAGAGTAGTCAAGTGTAATCAGGGAGTCAGTTTTAAGTTTTAAAGTAGAAATTCTGGCTCTTAGTTCTGTAGTAGCCTCTTTTATTGTAGTACATATTTCTTCTTTAGCCTCATAGATCTTTTCCAGTATAAGTTTACAGTTTAAATGTGATTGAGGCTTCTCCATTTTAACAATAGTTGAAGAAAAATCCTTTTCCTTTTTAGTGAAGGTTACAGTTGAACAGTTGAACATTATCCACCCCCACAGATCACACAGCTGGCTCAAATTATCTTTTTTCTTGAAAAACAGTTTGAAGGCCAGAGCTGTCTCATCTCCAAATAAACAATCCAATATTAAGTTTTGACCAGTAGGTGTCCTCAGTGAGCTACAAAGACTTCTTCAAACACCATTTTTTCCTTTTTTCTATCTTTAAAGGGAGAATAGAAAAAGAAATACTCTGCCGATATAATACCGCTCCAAAAAGCACAAAAAGTTTTTTCTACCTCACAATGTAAGTAGGAATAGAATATAGTCTTTAAATGAATATTTGTTTATTTTTTTCTTTCCTTTTTGTAAAACGCGTTTGTTCCCATGATTACTAAAGCCACTTTCTCCAGATGGGGAAATAATAGCACAAACAGCTTCTACAGGCAAAAACAGCAGGGGTGTGAAAAGGAACAAAGGGGATCTCACCCGGATCATCCACGGTGGGTCGTTAATGCTTAGATGACGATGTGACTTCGGCTGGTGCAGCAGGGTGATCGGCAGGCCGATCTTTGCTCCGTCGGCCCTAAGAAGAAGCTGGAGACTCAGGGGAAGCTGCCACCCTCCCCTATCTACCAGCTGGCCTCCTCCTCGGTGGTCGCCCCTCCAGGGCGACTTTCGACCCCCTAGGGGGTCTACCGGCGAAGGAAACTCCGGACGGCCTGGAGAGAAGTTTCCAGGCGCGACCAGCGTCGCCGCATTCCGAAACCGGAAGTCAGTTTAACATCTTTTTCATATCTAGTTTGCATTTGTAAATGTGCCCACCACGACAAGTTGATGCCCTGGTTTTCCATTTCTTGTTTAGATTTTAATTTCCCTTCAGAATTTAGAATATCTCTATATGTTCAGATTTTTTCAAAGTCCACCAAATTTGGGTGTACAAATGCTTCCATAGTTGACAACCACCCTGGAATTTTCAAATATATTTTACTTTTTATTTTTCCCATACTGTTAACAATGCATTACTTATATAATGGTTTTGGAAATATTTATGAATTTTATTTTTTCCATACCATGAAAAGGCATGCCACCCCAATTGTAAATCATGCCCCTCCAGATATAACAACCTTTCATTTCTAAGAGTTATCCATTCTTTTACCCATGTTAATACAGATGCTTGATAGTACAAAACCCACTCCGGTAAACCAAATCCTCCATTTTCCTTAGCATTACGTAATGTTTTCATCTTAATTCTAGCTTTCTTTCCTTGCCAAATGAATTTCAAAATTAATGAATTTAAATCTTGAAAAAAAATTTCTCAAGTTTTATGGGTATTGTTTGAAATAAAAATAAGATTTTCAGCAATACGTTCATTTTCACTGTAGCAATTCTTCCTAGTATTGACAATTGCAAATTTTTCCATTTTTCCAAATCCAGTTTTATTTGATTCAATAATTTTGTGTAATTATCTTCTTTTATTGTTGAACATCTTGCTGTTAAATGTATACCCAAATATTTAACCTTTTTTTAATGAAAAAAATCTTTTATTAAAACAATCAGCATTGAACATAAAATCATAGTATGCATCAATCATCATAGCACCTGATATACATCACTAAGTATTTATCTTTATAATCGTCTGGTTTGGTAATCATTTTTCACTCCGCACATCAAGCCTCAACTAAATGCCTGTTACAATTTATTTGCTCGGTGTTTCTCTTTTCTATAGTCTATCCACAGTTCCTAGTCTATCATATATTATTCATCTCAGTATTAGTACAATCTTTTATGACCCCTAACCAATAATCCTGAGGTAGAAATTCAGTATCCTGAGGTAGAAATTCAGTACGCTTTCCCAATATTAAAGCAATCAACCTTAAATCTGGGTTCATATTAATAAGCTGTCCTCATAAGATCCAAAGATACATCTCTTGTATATGGTCTATCTACATTCATACAATCAGCATTGAACATAAAATCATAGTATGCATCAATCATCATAACACCTGATACACATCACTAAGTATTAATCTTTATAAACGTCTGGTTTGGTAAACATTTTTCGCTCCTCACATCAAGCCTCAACTAGACGCCTGTTACAATTTATTTGATTGGTGTTTTTCTTTTCTATAGTCTATCCACAGTTTCTAGTCTATCACATATTATTCATCTCAGTATTAGTACAATCTTTTATGGTCCCTAACCAAAAATCCTGAAGTAAAGGTTTAATAACCTGAGGTAAATCTTGTATATGGTTTATCTACTATATCTAGTCTATCACATATTGTTCATTCATGCTTCTGAATTAACTTCATCTCAGTAATAGTGCAATCTTTTATAGTCCCTAACCAAAGATCCTGAGGTAGAAGTTTCATAACCTGAGATAGAAATTCATTCCGCTTTATCAATATTAAAGTAAACAACATTAAGCATAAGATCATATTAAGATGCTTTCGTCATCTAACATAGGCATACAACATTAGGTGTTAGTCTTTGTAAACATTTGATTTGGTAAACATTCTTCCCTCTTTACGTCGAGTCTCAACTAAACGCCAGGTGCATTTTGTTTGATTGGTGTTTCTCTTGTATATAGTCTATCCACTGTTTCCAGTCTGCCAAATATTGTTCATTCGAGCGATCTTTCAGGTATGCCGATATTTTCGCCATCTCCGCCAGATTTGTTACTTTCACAGTCCATTCTTCTATAGGCGGTATTTCTGGATTCTTCCAGTATTGTCCCACCAACAATCTGGCTGCTGTGATCAAGTTCAGAAATAAGCTCGTCTCTGAGGTAGTGTAGTCCTTTGTTATCCCTAACAAAAAAACCTGAGGTAGAAATTCAATACGCTTTTTGAAAATGGTTTGGAGTGTCCACCATATCTTCCTCCAGAAGGCTTTGATTTTTCTGCATGTCCACCATACATGAAAGTAGGTAGCCTCCCCATCACCACACCTCCAGCATTTGGGCTGGGAGTCTGGATAGATGAGTGATAGTTTTTTCGGGTCGAGGTGTCACCTATAGAACATCTTGTAGAAGTTTTCCCTTAAGTGTTGCGATTTCGTAAATTCTACATTTCTCACCCAGATATTCTCCCACGTGTCCATGGTGATAGAATGCCCAAAGTCTTGTCCCCAGTTTATCATACAGTTCTTGACTAGCTCGGTTTCAGAGTCCATTTCTATCAGAATGCTGTACACTCGTTTGATGTGCATGATCCCCTGTTCTCTAATCTGTTCAATTAGGTTCTCGTCGGTCTGGGAGAATCCCTTCTTCTTATCTTTACGCCACCTTGATTGCAGTTGTATATATGATAGCCAGGTACCTCCTATTCCCCTGTTTGCTAGCATTGCTTGGGGTTTCAAGGAGAACCCATTTTCTTCTCCCAGTACAAGTTTACTGTAGGGCACCACTTTTTGCCCTTGGGATGTGTTTGTATCCCCTATTGCGTGTCCGGGGATCGTCCAGATGGGAATCTTGTCGTGTAGGAGGTGTTTATATTTCTTCCAGACCCATAACAATGGGATCCGTAGTGGGTTCTCCTTGAAGTTCCTGTCTGCCTTTTTGTTGTATACTAAGTATGCGTGCCAGCCGAATAGTAGACCATGCCCTTCAACATTCAGTATTCTATCGTTCGTCATATTGATCCAGTCACTCACCGCCACCAACGTCGCTGCATAGTAGTATAGCTTTAGATTAGGCATTTTTAGTCCCCCTCTCTTCCTTGTGTCTTGGATAATTTTTAGTTTCACCCTCAGTCTCTTGTCATCCCAAATAAATCTGGTGATGCCCCTCTGCCAATTGTCCAAGTCTTCATCCTTTTTGAGTATGGGTAGCATTTGGAAGAGAAATAGAAATCTTGGCAGGACGTTCATCTTTACTGCTGCTATCCTGCCCAGCAAGGATAGTCGTAGTGTTTTCCACCTTTCAAGATCTGCTTGTATCTTGCTCCACAGCACCTCGTAGTTATTTCTGTATAATTTCGCATTCGTTGTTTCTATCTCCACTCCCAGGTATTTAACTTTCTTAACTATTTCACACCCCGTTATTCTTTCCAAGTCCTGTTTTGCTTTGCTGTCTAGATTTTTGACTAGCATCTTCGTTTTTGATATATTAACTTTAAAACCTGATACCTTGCCATAGTCATTCATTATCTCCATCAAACTCCTTGTTGATTGTACTGGTTGCGATACTGTCACCAGTAGGTCGTCTGCAAAGGCACACAGCCTGTAGTCCTGTTTTCCAATCTGTATGCCCTTTACGTCTTCTGCTGCTCTTATCTTGTTCAGCAGAATCTCCATCGTTAAGACAAATAGCAGTGGTGACAGCGGACAACCCTGTCTTGTGCCTCTTTCTATATTGAATGGGTCTGTTAGTTCGCTGTTCACGATGATCTGGCCCATTTGTTTCTGGTAGATTGCTGTTATAGAGTTGAGGAACTGCTTTCCCATTTTCATCCCCCGGGCTAGGTTCGTCAGGAATGGCCAATTCAGTCTGTCAAAGGCTTTTTCTGCGTCCACAAACATGAGGGTTGCAGGTACCTGGTTGTGCCTTTCCAAGTACTCTATTATGTTCAGCAGCTGTCTTACGTTGGTTTTCATCTGACGTCCTTGTATAAACCCCGTTTGATCCGGGTGAATTATCTTTTGTAGTACAGTCATTAATCTGTTGGCCAGCACTTTTGTGAAGAGTTTGTAGTCTGTGTTCAATAGTGAGATGGGCCTATAGTTAGCCGGTTGTGCATTATCTTTTCCCTCTTTGGGGATTAGAGAAATGTAGGCTGTTTTCCAGGAGGGTGGGACTTGGCTCCTTCTTGTATGTTGACAAATAGCTTTCTGAGGGGTTCTATCATTTCCTCTTGGAGATGCTTGTAATAGGTAGCCGTTATCCCGTCCGTCCCGGGTGATTTTCCTTTTTTCAGTTGTTTGATCACTGAGTGTATTTCCTCCTTCGTGATTGGGGCGTTCAGGGCATCTCGTTGTGTATCGGTGAGTACCATTAATTTTTCGTTTTGTAGAAACTTTTCTATCTCTTTGTCTTGTATCTTCTCCTCAGCGTATAGCTCTGAGTAGAACTCGGTGAAAGCTTTCTTAATGGTTTCCTGTTTGAATTCTTCCTTGCCTTTGTACTCTATCTTTTCAATTATGCGGGCTTTCTGTTTCTTTCTTATGGTGTAAGCCAGCCACCGACCCGGTTTGTTGGTGCTACAGAATGTCTTGTGTTTTGCATACTGTATATTCCATGCTACTTGGTCCGCTATCAGCATGTCAAATTGTTTTCTTAGTATCTTAATTCCTTCTTTTGTGGCTTTGTCCTCCGGTCTTTTTATTAATAATTGTTCCTGTTTCTTTATCTCCTCCTCTAGTTCCTTTCTTTTTCGTTCTTGTTTGCGTCTGTGCCTGGCGTTCATATTCATGAGGATCCCGCGCATAAATGCCTTGCTAGCGTCCCAAATCATTTCAATGGGTGTTTCATTGTCCATATTTATACTAAAGAATTCCTTCATGGCATTTTTGCATTCCGCCACCTCTTTCTCGTGTCTAAACAGGTTTTCATTAATTCTCCAGGATCTCCTCGATTTCCGATCCTGTCTCAATTCCATCCCTACCAGGTTATGGTCTGTCAGTACTTTGGGTAGAATTGACACAGTGTTTAGGCGGACTAGCAAGTCGCTAGATGCCAGGATGAAGTCAATTCTGGAAAATAATTGGTGCCTGTCAGAGAAAAAGGTGAATTCTTGCTCTTTGCCGTGCCGTTCCCTCCAGACGTCTGTCAGTACAAGGTCTTCCTTCATGTCGAAGAAGGATTTAGGCAACTTAGAATGCTTCTGTGGGTTAGGTTTTGTTTTCTTCTTGTCTAGGGCAATCTCTATGACCCCGTTCCAGTCTCCCAGGATAATACATGATCTGTAGTTGAGTTGTATTAACTTCTTGTGTATTTTTTGTAGAATTTTCCTTGTTGTTGATTTGGTGCATATATGCCCATCACTAGAATTTTCTTGTCGTCCTGTGTCACTTCGATTGCTAGGTATCTACCCTGGGAGTCCGGCTCTATTAGCTTAGCGATTACATGTTTCTTCACGTATATAACAAGCCCGTTCTTCTTTCATGGCGCCGCTGCGACAAAGTGTGTGCCTAGTCTGTTGTTGATTAAGTATTTCTGGTCCGCTGCTCTGATGTGTGTTTCTTGTAGGCAAATTATGTCGTTTCTTCCTTGGTACAGGTAGTGAAATATCTTTCTCCTTTTCTGTGGGGAATTTAGTCCGTTAACGTTCCATGTCAAGTATTTAGTTGTCATCGTCGGTTTCAGGATACTCTTGCAAGACCGCTTCTGTTCTATCTCTTGCGTTCTTCTTTGGTCTCGTTCCCATGGTATCCAGGTTGGTGCTCAAATTGCGTAGTGGGGTCGTATCGTGCTGCTCCGTGCGTTTGGTGGTGGATCTTGTTGTCCTGCCCTCTGCAGTCTGTCCTGTTCCCTTTCTGTTGTTGCTTCCTGTTCTCTGTGTCGTCGTGTCTCGAGTTGGTCCTTTCCTTTCTCTTGCTCCTGCGTCTGTCTGTCGTTCCGGTGGCCCTTCTGCTCCTTCTCTCGTGGTGTATTGAGGTCCATCCGACGTCAGTTCCTTTGCAAGGAATTCTCTGGCTTCTTGGACCGAGTTCAGGTAGTATCTTTTATTTTTATAGTAAAGTGACATCCCCGTAGGGGCTTCCCATCGGTATCGCAGAGCGCGTATTCTCAGTTCGTCGGTCAGGAACTTGTAGTTCTTTCTGTCTCGCAGCATCGTCTGGGGGATCTCTTTCAATATCTTCACCTCCTGCTCCTCTATGTATAAGCTTTTGTGGTAGGATGTTACAGAGATAAGGTTCCGGAACTCCTTGGTTGTAAAATGGATGATCACATCCCTTGGTAGGTTCCTGATTGCTGCCGCCCTTGAGTTGACTCTGTATACTCTGTCGAATTGCCACGCGATACCTTTGGGTTGCCTTCCCAGAAATGCTGCCAGGGCCCCTACAAAGATTCTACGCAGGTCTTCTTGGGTTTCGTTTGTTGTCTCTTTCCATCCCCTAAATCTGATGGCGGACTCCAGTTGCCAGTATTGTATCATGGTGGATTGGTCTTGGGCCAGTCTTTTCATCTCTGTTATCTGTCCCTCCATGTAGTTTTCCACTCCTTCTATCTTCTTTGTCACACTCTCCCTGGTCTCCTGGGGGTTTTTCTCCATTTCATCCCCCAGCTTCTTGTACTGTGCTTGCATCGCCTCCTTAAATTGGTCCAGGTCTGCAGCCATCGCTCTGCGTTGTTCTTCCAGCTTTCTCTCTAGATCTCTGCCCTGGTCCAACAGCATCTCTTTCATATCTTCGTCCCTTTTCTCCATCCTCTGTTCTGCGTCCATGCACCTTCTCTCCATCCGTGTCCCCACTTCCTCTAATTTTTTCTCCATTTCATCCATCCTTTTTACCAGCGTCCCCAACATCTCTTTTACTTCTTGTAACGTGTGCTCTGCTGTGCAGGCCTGAGTTGACAGATGGGTCTGGGGGCCTGTGGTTGGATGGGAGGGTGGGGGGTGGGCAGGGTGCTCCCTGGTGTTTCAGGAGGCTGGGATGTTTCAGGAGGCTGGGATGGGGAGGGTGCAGGTCCCTTTGTGAGCATCTGTTTGGTCTGCTTGGAGGCCATCCTGGCTTCTGCCTGTTGTATGCCCTGCTTCTGGGTCCCTTGGTTCCCTTGGTTCAGGGAGCTCAGCTGATGGGCTTCTTTCCTCCCTTCTCTCTCCCAGTTCTCCCAGGCCTTCCACCTCCTCTTCCTTCCTTGGTGTTTCTTTGTCTTCTGGGTCCCTTGGTTCCCTTGGTTTAGGGGGCTCAGCTGGTGGGCTTCTCTCCTCACTTTCCTCTCCCAGTTCTCCCAGGCCTTCCACCTCCTCTTCCCCCTCTGGTCTTTCAGCCACCCTCTTTGCCTTTAAGAGCTCACCTCCCGCAGGTATTCTTCTTCTTTGTTGCTCTCTCTGCTCTCCTCCTCTCTTGTCGGCGTCCTGTCGGCTTCGTTTGCTTCCGCCTCTTGCTTCTCCGCTCTTGTCGGCTTCTTACTTTCTGGCTCTGGCCGCCTCCGCCTCTGTTCGCTGCTCCAGTCCTCCTCCGCTATTCTCTCGCCGTTTCTTCCGCTCTCCAACTCTTCCGGAGGTCCTCCGCAGTCCGGCAGGCCCCCACAGCGGCGATCCGTTGTCTGCCTTCTGCTCCGCCGCTCGTCTCTCGCCTGCTCTCCAGCTCTCCTTCGCTTGCGGTGCGCCGTTGCGGTGTTTTCGGGCCTGCCGGCTGCCCGGCCGCCGCCGGCTTCCGCGGCTCCGTCTGCAGCCTCCTCAGGTCTTCCAGCGGCGATTTCTACTCGTCCGGGTAGGTCTGGAGCTCTTCTTCACTCGTCCCGCTTCTTAATCCTCGCTCTCCCGGCTGTCTATTTTTTTTTTTTTTTAAATTCGAAAAGTTCCTTATTTTATTCAGCTCTCCTCAGCCCCATGATAAATTTTCTGTGCGCGGGCATCTGTGCGCATAAGTCTTCCCCGATTTAGGTGGCGGGAGGTCCCCCTCGCTCCAATATTTAACCTTTTTAACTATCTGTAATACTGTTTTTTCTGACATTTGTTTTTTTATTTATCTGTAAGATTTTTGGCTATCACTTTAGTTTTTTCTCTGTTTATTTTCAGTCCTGTCGTTTCTCCATACTGTTCAACCTTTCCCAGTAATTTAGGAATCATCTTCAAAGGTTCTTCTAAGATAAATACCAAATCATCAGCAAATGCTTGTAATTTATATGTTTTGCCTTTTATTTCCAGTCCTTTAATTTCTGTATCTTATCTGATATTTCTATTTAAGACTTCCAGAGTGAAAATGAATAACAATGGAGATAGTGGACATCCTTGCCTTGTACCTTTTCTTATCTCAAAGTTCTCAGTATAATCTCCATTCATGATCACTTTCGCTGTTTGTTTGTTGTATATTGTTTTTATCATATTTATAAAGTTTTGTCCAAAGTCCATTATTTGTAATTGCTGAGTCATAAATTGCCAGGAAACATCATCAAATGCCTTTTGAGCATCTAGGAATATTAATGCCAGTTGTTTCCCTGGATGTAGTTCATAGTATTCTAATACGTCCATTATCACTCTTAAATTGTTTTTAATTTGTCTCTTTGGTAGAAAACCATTTTGGTCTGGATGTATAAATTCAGTTAGGTATTTTTTCAGTCTCTCTGCCATTATTGAAGTAAAAATTTTATAATCCACATTCAGCAACGATATCGGTCTGTAGTTTTTTATCTGTGTCAAATCTGAATCTTCTTTTGGTATTAAAAGTAATATTTGCTTCCATCCATGTGGTTGGGAGTTTAGCCTCCAACAAAAGTCCATTACAAATGTCTTTCAATGATTCACTTAGTATATCTTGTAGGGTTCTCTCTCTTGGAGTTTCTTCTATGTCATACAGTTTTTTGTAATATTCCTTAATTATCTTTTTTATTTCTTCATTTTTAAATTGTAGACAGACTTTTTCATCTACTAAGTTGTATATCATTTTAGGTTCTATTGACTTCATATCCCCATATTTCTGTGAAATTGCTTTGAAGAAAGAAGTTGTTTACTATTTGATGCTAAAGGTCATGTTTAATCTTTATAGTAAGTCTTGTATAGTATAGGCTTGGTTAGCCTCATTGTCTACCCTTTCTCTTCATTAAATATTGCTCACTTCTCTGCAACTTTGCCTGATTTTCTGTTCTCTTTTCATTGCGAGCCATTAGGCTTCCTATCTGCCTTTTTCTGGATGCACATGAAGTTTGACCACCAGGAAGAGAAGTTGATCCCAGAAAGAAAGAAAAGATGAATAAAACCCACTTTCTTTTAAAAAAAACCACAGCTTTATTCCTAAAGGGAGCTTGCTCTTGGTTTTTGGCACTCAGTATCAACTCATCCATTTCCTGGTTTGAATGAAGGGACATTGTCTTTTTCTGCTTCCCCACAAAGGAGAATGAGGTACACCTCATTACAGACCGCATTCTTTTATTTTTCCACAAAGGCAAATGCAGTGATAAAATATTAGTCCCCAAACAACTTCTGAGGGCAATTGAATATGCAGATAATCAAGTTACTACAATATACCGAACCGTCTCTTCCTCATTTCGATTCATAAGTTCATCCTTACTGGTATGGAAAAATCCTCAAATTTCAGAGTGGGCCCACTATTGGTCCTTAAAAAGATAAAATCAAGTGCTACATGAACTATGAGTTCCTATCTATGGGTAGGAATCTTCCTAGTATTCTCTTTTGCAAAGTTGATAGCATAGAGATATAGGACATCAAGCCTTTATGGAATTGAATTGTGTTTTAATTGGAATAGAGCTGAATCAAAGATCAAATGGAAATCAAAGAGGAAGCCATAATATGCCCCTCAGAGGCTATATTGGAAAACTTTTGTTGACCTAGCAATGCCATTAAAGGCTTTGAGTTCAAAATCACACCTTGAATTGTGAAGCAGATATGTAAAATGTACTCTTCTAGGAGCACACGTAACTGCCTGCACCGTTACATTTAGCACAGCAGAAGCTTCCAAACCCTTTTCAAGGGCAGCTCCATGGAGAGTGCATTAGGATGGTCCACTTAGAGGTAAGTAAACAGGGCATGAGTGACTGTGACAGAGTCTATTGATCCAGGAACAGTTGTTACATAGCAGGGAGGCCAGTAGAGAAGCAACAGTCCCAACTAATCCCTAGAGCATAGTTTAATGAACAGTGTCTCACATCCAGTAACCATAATCAGGAGGACCAGTGGGGAGAAACAAAGAAGACTTCTATATAGCTGAAGGAATTGGAGTAAGGTTCAAACCTTATGCTATTCATGTACAAGATGCCCTATTACTACAGTATGTAGGTATATGTGTGTATGTATGTATATGGGGGCTCCACTGTAATTAGCGAACTAGTGCAGGGGTCCCCAACCTCTGAGCCTCTGACCAAGGTTGGAGCCTGCTAAACTAGTGAACAAGTGGCACTGAGATGGAGGCTCCACTGTGAGGACATGTCATCAAAAAATGGTCAACAGGGCATCTAGGTTTGGGAGCATGGATGGAGTCTGGGTACGGCCAATGGGTATTGGAAGAATTGCCTTAATGAGGCACCCTTTCTCTGTGCTAATGTGCACACCAGCACATCTTAGGTGGTAGGGGTAAGATCTCTCTAATTTGATGGGAAGCCCCAGTATAAAAAGGTCCTTTCTATATCAACACAATCTTACCCCACACATGTACTTTTCTTTCTTGTATGTACCCAGCACAGAGCACTGTGGATTGGCTTATAGCTCATTTTTATTTAGGCTAATTCTCAAGAAATTACTGCAGGAGACATCGTTTAGGAGTGGAACTTGCAATTCCTGAAGTGTTTCAGGGCAAATCCTTTCTGCAAAAGAAAGAAATTGGAGAATACATTCCTGGAATTACAGGTGCAGTAAGTGTTTCTCAAATTTAGCAACTTTTTCTTAAGATAAAGAGCCCAAAATATTGTAATTTTTCTTCACCAAATAACTATATCTTGGATCATTTGTGATGCCTTGCTGCCCAGGGAATCAGGAGCCAGCTCTCAATTTATTGTAAAAGATTGATAATTTGGAATCCTAATATCCTGCAATTCAGGTGATCAGGAATAACTAAATGTTTTTTTCTGTGAGAAAACAATGCAATTGATGCAAGTGGAACACATGGGGAATTATTGAATTTCTAGTCAATCATCTCAGATGGACATGGACAGAAGACCAACCCAAAAGATCTCACGTCACCCAGAAGCCTATAGTGCTCCACTTGCATCTATTAAACTTTTGACCTACTCTGGCTCTGCAGGTGGACAGGCTGCTCCACAACTTGATTAACCAAACTGTATGAAAACATCTCTGTGTCTAAGATAAAGAGCAATATTCCCTTCCGTCCCTGCAATATTCACTGTACAGAGGCAGATATATTTGAAGACCTTTTATTGCATGCATATGCAAGAATCAAGTTTAAGGGGCTTTAGAGAAGGCTGCATGAGTCACATAGCTCAGATTTCTTGCTGGTATGTCATACCCTCATCATTTGTCAAAATGGTATATTCACTCTACCTTATAATACATTCTATACATCATTTTCTGCAACACCACTGAGCATTTGGATATCTCTTAAAACTAATGTAGTCAACTAAAGCACAATGATTGATGAGGCCAACTCTCAGAAGAAGCTTGGAAATGCATAGATTCAGTTAAATACTGTATGTCTGATGATACTCAATAAGGATGCAATCAGTCATGTACTGCCTCCTAGTGGTCAATAAACCTACTGTTTCAAAGAGCCACCCCCTTCTGCCCCAAAGGAGGGCAGTCTTCCCTGCAAACTTGTTTTCTCCCTTTCCCCTTCATTGATCTATCTGATTTTATGTGTTTGACATAAATACTCCACCAATATTTGCAGCTCTTTTTTTGGGGGGTGGGGGTGGGGGAGAGGGGAAGTTACATAATATGGTTCCAGAAACATCTATCAAATACTTCTAGATAATCACTGAAACAGTAAGCAGCTGACACCATTAATTTTGAGATTGTGAGAGAACCTCCACAAACACAATCACCATTTTTTGAAATATTGAACTTGCCAGGGCCACTTTCCTTCATGTGCATTTTGCCCTCCAACAATTCTTGAAGCTGCTTGTGTTTTCTACTAGCTGTGAAGTAAAAGGAAGAAGGATTGGGTATAATGAAGACTACTGATAGAAGTTTAAAAAGCCTCTGATCTGCCCCCCTCCTTTTAACAGTCTTCTGATCTGGAGTCAGAGAAACCCTGTTTCCATTCATAAAATACAATGTTTCCTTGAAGGCAATAGAACACTGACAGGCAGTGCTATGTGGGAAGAAAAATCAGGTACAGTTCTAAGCCGGGAGAAAGATGCTGAAAAATAAAATGGAGGCTGGCTGCTTGGAAAGAAGGACTCTGTTTATTGATGAGCAGAACTGACAACAGCATGTGGTTCTGGGACAGCTGACAAAATGGAGTTGAGAGTAGGTGGGTTTTTATACATTCTTTGGGGCTTTGTGATTGGGATGCCTGTTTGTTGTGAAATATACTTTGACCTGTGCTTGAGTGTGCCCTTTTAGTATTCTAATGGCCATTGCCAGATTCTTATGAGGGGTCATGGCTGGTTCTACAGGCAAGAGGGGAAATGCAAATCCTAGGTGTTTTGTTTGTCTTCTAATTCACATTAGAATGAGCTAATCTTGTCAGTTTGCCCTTGCCTATTGTGTTGCTTATTTAGGGTTTCTGGCCCTTCTTTGTTTATGAATAGTGTGTCCCAGTCTTTCTGAATGGATTACAAAATCTCCAGTCTTAAAGATTAGCCTCTTCAGATTTCTGCTTGAGGCTATTTTCCTATAGCAGGAAGACTGGGGCTGCTTTCTGCTTTTAAGAAGATGTCTCTTCTTTTCTCCTTCAGGGGAAATATTCTATACCACTCTTTTTAATATTAAGAATAAAGACTATTTTATTCTGGGGAGAGGGGGTTTCCTACAGCTGGAATCAATCAACATTTAAAAGGCATGGGAATTTTAACACTTATGCCCATGCTCTTTACACCATGTGCCTGGCCAGAAAGATCTTTTCTGATAAAGGAGATAACAAGCAAAATATTTCCTCTAACCATAAAAGCCATGTATCATATTTGTGTTTCCTGCTCTGATCATAAAACTGTCAAGCCCATGAGCTCGACACTTACTGGAGGGGGGAGGAACCGAGCAGCCAGCCAGAGCCAAGCAGCTGGCTGCTGCGGCTGCAGCCAACTGCCGTCACACGCTGCCGGCCTCCAGGGGACAAGCCAGCCACTGGATGGGCCAGCAGGGCATTGGAGACGTCATCGCATACCGCAGAATGCTGCCGGTGGCCGGGGGAGAAGTCGGCCACCGAACTAAACAGCTGGGCATCAGAGATGCCATGGCAGGCCATGGAACACTGCCGGTGGCTGGGGAGGAAGCGGCCGCCAAACAGAACAGCTGGGCATCAGAGACGCCACCACTGACTGCTGCAGGATGCCGGTGGGTGCCGGTGGGAACAGCTGAGCATCGGGTCAGCTGTGCGGGGGAGGAGCAGCACCTGGAGCAGAGCCTGGAGGGGCCTACCAGCATGTGGACGGCTGGAACAGCAGGGAGGCGGTGGTGCCAGGACCGGCAGGGGGAAGGCCGGAAGATGAACTGCGGCTTTTACCTCCATGGACCGAATGCTGGCTTGCTGCTTGGGGTGGGACTGCAGGGCGGGGAACGTCTATGTAAAGCACTGGGAGCAAACCACTCCCAGTACTGACTTTAATTTTGTACAGATTAAAACCTGTTGGTCACCTTGTTCCTGTGTTCCTGGAACCTGTTTTTTCAGCCGACGAAGGACATCTGACAGTACGGTATGTCAGCACTCAAACTTTTCTGTTCCCCTCCCATTGCCTTTGCACTGTTACGGGGATGGCGGAGGGTAAACAGGAGGCTCCTTCTGGTAGCGGATGAAGGCGATCCAGTTGGAGCAATGGGACCTGTGCCTGACATAGAAGCCCAGGAGGAGCAGCCGGTAGTTAGACCAAAGATACTGGAAACACGGCCTGCGGTCACAGTGCGTGAATCTCAGGAGTCGGGTACCCGGGACGTCAGGGGAGTGGTGACACAGCCCTGTACTGGCTAACCCGGATGCTGGACTGGCACATACTCCAGGTGCCGGGGTCCCTCTGATGGAGTGGAGGGAGAGGCGGCTGACAGAGAAGGATGAGGAGGAATGGAGTTATTCCACAGCACCGGGCCAGTATACTATGGACGTGTTGAGAGACCGGTTCGGGAAGGCTGGATACCAAGAACCCCCCTTGTGGCCAAGGCGGGCGGCGGCACGGGAGATGGCGTCATGGCACCAGACGGAGGCACCAGTGGGACATACCGATTTGGCCTGGTTCTGTCTGGCCAGCCCACGACTTAGAACGGCTCCTAGTCTGGGTGCCTCTATGGTGGGAGGCCCTAGCCTGAGTGCACCGCAGGTGCAGTCCTAGCCTGTGTGGGCAGGTAGGTCAGCACCTGACCTGTGGGGAGCACCCTCTGGGCAGAGCTCAGACCTGCAGGGGGCAGGCCCTGGCAGCCAGGGTTCGCCACCCTTGGCTGATGCAGCATGGGGACCAGGTCAGCCCATGGGGCCATGGGGTCCCGGGAAGACTTGGAGCCTGCCACCTATACCCGTAACATTAGATGGAAACCCGGACTGCCTTACGATGTTCTTAAGCCACGTGATAAGCCACCTGGACCGGTATGCCTGCCTCTACCCATCCCAGTGGGCGATGGTGGTGGCAGTTACGGCAGGACTGCAAGGCGAAGCAGCGGTGTGGGCAATGGACCTTTACAGTGACCATACCCGGGAGCTGGCCGATGCTGGCCTGTTCCTGGACGCGCTGTGTTCCCACTTTGAAGATGTGTCCCAGGTCCAGCAGGCCGAGGTGGAGGTACTGGCACTGTGGCAGCGAGGCCAGCCCGCAACAGAATATGTCCATGACTTCCAGTGGGTAGCTGGTCGGCTGCACTCCTGGCCAGAACACCTCCTCGTCCATCATTTTAGGGTGGGTCTCGACCGGGAGTTGCGCCAGGCCTATGTGTTCTGGGGTGTCCCCAGCCGTCTTCAAGAGTGGTTCCAGGTGGTAGTGGACCTAGACACAGGGTTGCAGGAGTTCCGGAGAAGAGGGGAGGATCTGGCCACACCAAGGAGGGTGGCAGAGAAGCCACAGGAGGAGGGACGAAGGGTCCAGCCTGCAGTCCTGGATTCTTCTGGCCCTTCTGCCAGGGTGCCATTCCGCTGTTTCCGATGCAACGGGGCGTTGTCTTACCTGAACGCCTTTTCTCAGCATGAGGATGTAGAATCCACCGATGGTTATCACCGCCTATCTGCCCAGCTTAGACTAGGTCCGAACTTTAGCTCCGCCTCCCGCCGGAAGTGCCTTCTGCTTCCAGTTTTGACCAGGCGAAGCTTCCAAGACGAAAGTCCGACCTCGTGGCTCCAGACAAAAAACACACTAACAAATACACCTGCCTAGACTGATTAGGGGGGCGTGGATTCTACATCCTCATGCTGAGAAAAGGCGTTCAGGTAAGACAACGACCCTTCTCCAGCATGAGTGGATGTAGAATCCACCGATGGGACATACCAAAGCCCTACATTGTCCCCATGGGTGGGAGTCTAGGCAAGAGTCTCTCTAGAAGACACCACCTGCTGCAGTACTCTCCTGCCAAACGAGGCATCTGCCGCAGCAAACCGGTCAATCTTGTAATGCTTTACAAAGGACGACGGGGAAGACCATGTCGCTGCCCTGCAAATCTCCTCCACTGAGGCCTGAGTAAGCCAAGCCGCCGAGGTAGCCGCACTCCTCATGGAGTGAGCCGTGATATTAGATGGAACCGGTAGGGACAAGGACACATAAGCCTTAGCTATGCAGGCCCTAATCCACCTGCCAATGGTCGAGGAAGAGACCTTCTGACCCATGGACGATGGCTGAAAGGAGACAAACAACGCCTCTGATTTACGGAAAGCCAAAGTCCTCTTAACATAATGGAGTAGGGCCCTACGAACGCCCAAGGTATGCCATCGTCTCTCCAGACAATGGGAAGGATGCGGACAAAAATTAGGGAGTATAAGGTCCTGCGACCTGTGGAACCAGGAATTTACCTTTGGTACAAAGGAGGGATCCAAACGTAAGGTAACCCTGTCCTCGGAAAAGGTGAGGAGGTCCTTGCGCACCGAAAGAGCCGCCAGCTCCGAAATCCGTCTTGCTGAAGTAATAGCCACAAGAAAGGCTACCTTCAATGAAAGATAGCGGAGCGAACAAGACCCCAGGGGTTCGAAGGGCGCTGAAGTCAAGGCCTGCAAAACCTTGGGCAGGTCCCAGGACGGAAAACGGTGGACTACAGGAGGCCGCACCGTGCCGGCCCCTTTCAAGAAGGCGCATACCGCAGGGTGTTGTGATAAAGGGGCCAGGTTATCGCAGGAGAGAACAGATTGTAAGGCTGCCACCTGCCTGCGAATGGTGTTGAGCGCCAGACCCCTATTAATGCCGTCTAAGAGGTATTCCAGAATGTTGGGAATGGTGACGGAAAGAGGATCTAACTCGTGTCTACCACACCAGGTGGAAAAGTTTTTCCACGTGGCGTCATATATTCTGTTGGTGGAAGGGCGACGGGAGGCCTGGATAATCGAGATAATGCCCTCCGAAAAGGACTGTCTAATTAGTCCCTCCCGCTCAAGTGCTAAGCGGCTAGTTGAAGCCACTGAGGGTCCGGATGCTGAAGGTTCCCCTGCTTGGTTCCCCTGCTTTGGTCCGGATGCTGAAGGTTTCCCTGCATGCTTGGCATGATTAGGAAGGGAATCGAAAATAAGTCAGCAAGTGTTGTATTGCCTCTGTACAAATCGATGGTGAGACCACACTTGGAGTACTGTGTACAGTTCTGGTCACCACACCTCAAGAAGGATATAATGGAACTGGAAAATGTGCAAAAAAGGGCAACAAGAATGATCAAGGAAATGGAGCACCTCCCTTATGAAACCAGATTGCAACGCCTTGGTCTCTTCAGCCTTGAAAGACGGCGTTTAAGGGGTGACTTGATCGAAGTGTATAAAATCATGCATGGGATAGAAAAGGTGGATAGAGAAAAATTCTTTTCTCTATCACACAATACCAGGACAAGGGGGCACTCCCTAAAGCTCATAGCTAAGAAAGTGAGGACAAATAAAGGGAAATATTTCTTCACCCAGAGGGTCGTTGATTTATGGAATTCACTTCCAGAAGGGGTCGTGACAGCTGTCAGCCTTGACAGCTTCAAGGCAGGGTTAGATAGATTCATGGATGCCAAGTGTATCGGTGGTTATTAAAACGGATGTCCATGTGCCGCCTCTATGTTGGTTGAGGCAGGCAGGATTCCCTTGAGTACCATTTGTTGGGGGTCAAGGGAAAGGGAGGGTTTTGCCTTCTCTTTCTGCTCAAGATCCCCATGTACAATTGGTGGGCCACTGTGTGACACAGAATGCTGGACTCGATGGGCTTTGGCCTGATTCAGCATGGCTCTTCTTATGTTCTTATGTTCTTATGACTGAGAGACACCCAATGAGGAGGGAGTCTCCAGACTGGTGAGAGCGACAGGTCCACCAGGTCTGCAAACCAAGGACACCGTGGCCAGTACGGAGCAATTAAGATCGCCTCCGCCTTTTCCAGAATCAACTTGCGGATCGTTGCTTGCAGCAACAGAAGTGGAGGAAAGGCATACAGCAGCCCCCGAGGCCACCTGCATCTGAGGGCGTCCGTCCCTTCCGCTCCCCGTGTCGAAAACCTGGAAAAGAACCGGGGAAGTTGAGTGTTTGCTGGAGACGCGAAGAGATCCAGGAGAGGACGGCCGAACCTGTCCGAGATTGTCCAGTCTCCACTCCGCGTGGTCCACTGTGGCCCTGCTGAGAGAATCTGCCTGGCTGTTCGCTTCCCCTGATATGTGTTCTGCCCTGATAGAGCCTAGGTCTGACTCTGCCCACAGGCCCAGATCCCGGGCCTCCTGCATGAGAGCCACCGATCTGGTCCCTCCTTGCTTGCTCACGTGAGCCTTTGCGGCCACGTTGTCCATTAGGACCAGAACGTGACACCCTGCTAGATGAGGGGAGAAGTGAAGAAGAGCTAAGTGAATGGCCCGTAGTTCGAGCCAATTGATATTGTGGGCCAGGTCCTGTGGGGACCACCTACCCTGGGCTAGCTGCGCCTGGAAGTGAGCCCCCCAACCGAACTGGCTGGCGTCGGTCGTCACCGTGAGTCTGGCTGGTTCCCTGAATAGTGTCCCCTTGGACATGGCGGATGAGGTCCACCACCGGAGGGATGATAAGACCTGGTGTGGAACCCTGACCTTTCGGGACGACGCGCTTTGCTTTAACCTTTGAAAGGGAAGTAGAAACCATTGAAGGCTTCTGGAGTGGAGCCTGGCCCAGGGGACAGTCCCCATACACGAGACCATCTTTCCCAGGAGCTGGGACAACTGCACTAGGGTGACCAATTTTTGCCTTTGGGTGAGATGTGCAAGCCTTCGCATGCTCGCCCGTCGCTCCTGGGAAAGATGAACCATACATGCCTCTGAATCTATGACCGCCCCTAAGTGTAACAGACGCGTTGTGGGAACGAGGTGACTTTTCTTGAGATTCACGGAAAAGCCGTGATGCTGAAGAGTGCGTAGCGTGACCCGAAGATCCGTCTGGGCGGACTGGAGGGAACTGGATAGGATCAATATATCGTCCAGATAACATTGGACGCGTACCGGCAGCATGCGCAGGTGCGCTCCCAAAACCGCCAGCACCTTCTTGAATACCCGAGGGGCCGATGACAGGCCGAACGGGAGGGCCCTGTATTGAAAGTGCCGATTTTTGTGGCAGAACCGGAGGAACCGCTGATGCTCCTGTCTGATCGGAATGTGTAGGTAAGCCTCTGTGAGATCTATGGATGAAAGCAGATCCCCTCTTCGGATGCTGGCCAGAATGGATTTGAGGGACTGCATTTTGAATTTTTTGTAGATCACATAGTAATTTAGCCTTTTGAGGTCGAGGATCGCTCTCCAACCCCCTGATGCCTTGGGCACGACAAACAGGATGGAATAAAATCCCTGTTTCTCCTGTCCTGGAGGAACCGGTTCTATGGCCTTTATTTCTACCAGATGATCTATGGCCAGGTTTAGTAACCTCGTGTTCGAAGGATTGCGTGAGACTGGGCATTTTATGAAATGGCTTGGCGGGAGGGAGCAAAACTCTATAGCTAGACCATGAGTTATGGTCTCTCTTACCCAAGCGTCGGTCGTGGTTGCCTGCCACACTTCACTGAACAGTGCCAGGCGACCTCCGATGGGGCTGTCCCAGGCGTCACTTGGAACGCCTGTAGGGCCGGCCTCCCGCACCTTGAAAGGGACGTTTTGATGAGAACTGGCCCCTGCCTGAGGCAGGGCGGTCCTGGGAGCGATCCTGTCTGAAGGAGAAGGGTCGCGAGCTTCTGGGTCAATCCCAGGACTGTCCCCCACGAAAGGGCTGCCTCCATTCCCCGGATCCGCCTTGGCGGAACCCCTGCCTGCGGAACTCTTGTTGGGGCCGCCTGTCTGATTTTTTTGAAGGATGGGCAAGGATCTTTCTCTTGTTTTTATCCTCAATAATGTGAGGATCCAAAATGGACCCAAACAACTTGGGCCCAGAATACTTGGAGGTAGACAGTCGCCACTTAGACTTCAGGTCTGTCCTCCACGTTTTGAGCCAGAGAAGCCTCCGGGAGGCCACAGTTGCCCCAATCGATCTGGCTGAGTATCGAGTGGCGAACAAGGAAGAATCCGCTATGTACTCTGCCGCCGTAAGCAGCTTGGTCAACGTTTGCTGAGTACGTACCTGGTCAGGTGGGACACTCGTCTGTAGTTCCCGCAGCCACATAATAGATGCCCTGGCAAACAGGGAAGCTGAGGTAGCAGCCCTGATGGACCAGGCCGAGGCTTGGTGAGCCCTGCGGAGCGAGAACTTGAATTTCTTGTCCTCCGCTTTCATGGCCTCAGCCATGTCCCCTGGGATGGCAGACGTGGGAAAAAGAGATATCAGAGGCTCATCAACCGACAGCACCTCCAAGAGAGAGGCGAAGGGAGAGGAAACGTTAAACAGTTTTTTCTCCATATTGTTAGGAGAAGGGACAGTTGCTAGTGACGCCCACTGGGACTGCACCGTGGTGCGAAACACCATGGGGCAAGGGATCGGTATCTCCTCCGACACTGGAGGGACCAATAGGGGATTGGAATCATCCTCCTCCTCAGAGGAGGGAGACTTTACCACCTTAGCTCTTGCCGAAAGGTTCAGAGTAGCACAGGCCTTGAGGAGGAGGGAACGAAAGGAAGAGGGGTCGAATAAACCTTGAGGTCGATGCCTGTTCCGGGGCTGCGTCCTCATCTTCCGACATCGGGATGTCAGTCATCTCCAGGTCCTCATCTTCCTCCTCTGCTATCTGTGAAGATGTCTCAGAAACACCAGAAGCATGGGTAGCCGCCCGCCCCTTGCGGAGAGGGGGTGCAGAGGAAGGGAAGGACCCTTGAGGTAGAGAAGGACCCCTGGAGGAAGCCATGAATTGGTCAAACGCTTGCTGCATAAACGTATGAAATTGATCTGACCACTGGCCCTGCTGTTCCCTGGTACTAGGCCCTGCCTCAACCTGGGTGGCTGCAGATTCAAGGTGTTCAGGAGAAGATGGACTGGAGTGAGGGGAGCCAACCTGTTCAGTTTCCCCCTGAGGAGACCATTGCCTAGGTCGCTGCCCAGATTCCAAATGAGGCTCAAAGGGAATAGGAGTGTCCAATGGGGCGGGGGAAACCATTTCAGCCCCACTGGCTCTGAGCCTCTGGGCCTTTGAAAATTCTCTTTCCAGCGCCTGGTGCCTCCTCGTGGCCTCTCGCTCGGCTGCCTTTGACGGCTCCTTAACCAGGTGCTTTTGTTTTAGCCTTCTTCTTGCCCCCCTGGTTCCAAATCAGTAGATCTGCGTTTTTGCGAAGTGGGGGGGGGCTGAGCCTTGGTATGCCTGGGATGAAGCACTGTCTGCCACTGCTGTCTGGAAGGTCCGGTAAAGGTATCCAAACAAAACGGGGGGGGGGGGGAATTCCAAGAACGCAGATCACAGGCAGGGAAGGGAGAAGCCCTATTTCTGCACAGATGCAATGGCAGTCACAGTCAGACGACTCGCTTAAGTACGTCTGCAAGGCCGGGTGACTAAAGGTCACAACTATATGGAACAGGTGGAATTAAATCCCCTAATAACAGAACTCACTGTAACCTACACCAGCTAAGGTTCTAAGAGAACACAATCACAAATAGACCCTTGCGAAATAAGCGAGGCACTCTGAATACAAGCGGGTATACTGAGATGCTCCCCCCGGTAAGGCCTGAATACAGCAGGCACTATGGCGGCGAGGAACCTAGTTCAACTGCAATAAGGGCCTTCAGCGACCCGGGGGCCTTTGGCCGCACTCCGGGTAATTTTGTTCAAACCTGGGATTGAACCAGGGGCCTTTAGATCTTCAGTCTAACGCCTTATGAGAGAAAGGCCCGGGCCACACTCTCCAAGATGGCGGCTATTGCCGGCCAGATAGTCCGAGGCCACACCTTCCAAAATGGCAGCCGCTCCTCCCCAGAGAAGACCAGGCCGCACCCTCCAAAGATGGCCACCGTGCCAGAAGTGTGATCGGCCTATCAAAATGGAGGCCGCGCCCAATTTTGGCACCCGCACTCACACCCACGCGGCTCCCAACGGCCGCAACCATCCCAGTGCTGACAACAAACAGCAAACTTTAGAAAGGGCCGACGCCGATCACCACCCCTCACGGACCAACCGGTGCTCTCTTCCCCACTCCGGACCCCACTTGCATTTGGAAGTCGCCGCGGGCCGCTATCCAGGGAGCTGCTTCGTCCGTCGAAGCCAGGCGATGGGGAAGTCCTCCTGAAGTGCTCCGGGGAGGGAGCGATGCCGAAACTGGCTCGGGCAGCGACAGAGAGCCAAGGGAAATTACCCCCTTCGGCTCCAGCGGCCCGAGCCCTGAAGGCCAGGAAAGGCCCAGGCCTACCTTGCAGCCAAGATACTTTCCCTAATCAATTTAACACTTTTAAATTTGTGATACAAGTTTTTTAAGTGACCAATTAAAATTAAATCTAAAAGGAATCAATCAGCCAAAGAGAAAATCACAAACTAGTCTAAAACGCGGAGCCAACAAAACTTGATGTTGCCGGGCTGTAGACTAGGTCAAAACTGGAAGCAGAAGGCACTTCCAGCGGGAGGCGGAGCTAAAGTTCGGACCTAGTCTAAGCTGGGCAGATAGGCTGTGATAACCATCGGTGGATTCTACATCCACTCATGCTGGAGAACAGCCAGGGCACCAGGCAGTGGACTGTCCAGCTTCTAGCCCACGGGTTCCTTCCTCGACTCCTGGAAAAGCCACCCCCAGCGCCAAAAGGACCCCGGAGAAGTTGAGAGCGGCGCAGCAGCTGGAGGGGGTTGTTTCCCGGTGTTTGTTCCCGGTGGAGGAGGAGGAGGAGGCAACAGCAGCTACAAGGTACCATCTAGAGGTCAATGACAGCGAGGATGACGTAGCCAAGGATCCCATGGTAAGTGAACCCATAAGCCCTTTTGTCCTACCTGTCACACTGACAAGCCCCCAGACAGGGTAACAGAGGGCCCTCATTGACTCCGGTTGCACCCGTTGTTTGATGAGTAAGAGTGTATTTTGATTTATACCACCACCCTGGAGGAACACGTCCACCTGGTTCGGCAGGTACTGAGGAAGCTGCTCAATGCCCACCTGTTCGTGAAGCTCTCCAAGTGTGAGTTTCACCAGAGTCGCCTGGACTATCTGGGCTACAGCATATCGGGGGACGGCATAGAAATGGACCCCCACAAGGTGAGCAGTGCTAGACTGGCAGGCGCCCCGAACCCATCGGCAGCTGCAGAGCTTCCAGGGATTTGCCAATTTCTACAGGCAATTTATCCCCTCATTTGCTGAGGTGGCCCTCCCCCTGACGGATCTGCTACGCACGAGGCACACAGCGAGCAAGCCGTGCCCCAGGCAACTGCTGGTGTGGACCATGTCCTGTCAGAAGGCTTTTGAGGACCTGAAAGCCCTGTTTGCAAGAGAACCGGTCTTGCTCCACCTGGACCCCGAGAACCCATTCGTAGTGCAAGCCGACGCTAGTGATGTTGCTGTGGGGACGGTTCTACTCCAACGGAATGGCCAGGGGGTGTTACAACCGTGTGCCTATACATCGAGGATGTTCATGGCCACCGAGTGGGCGTGGGCCATATGGGAAAAAGAGGGGTTCGCAGTACGGTGGGTGCTCTCAACATGGCGGCATTTGTTGGAAGGGTCAAAAGAGCCGTTCGAGGTATGGACGGATCATAAGAACCTCGAAGTACTACAAACACCAAGGCGCCTGTCACCAAAACACATCCAGTGGGCGCAGTATTTCTGCCACTTCCATTTCACATTAAAGTACGTACCGGGAGGAAGGAACTTCTTGGCCGATGCTTTGTCATGCATGCCCCAGTACGATAGCAAGCGGGAGGAGGTGGTGCAAGCAATCATGCCTCCATAGCAACAAGACGTAGCTCGGGCAGTTCCTCGCATGGTGGTGGGTGATCTGGTCCAGGAGCTATGAACGGCAGTCCGAGATGACCCATGGTTGAGGGACCATCCAGGCCTATTGACGAGGGAGGGGCTGACCTAGAAAGGAGACAAATTGTATGTCCCAGAGGTCCTGAGGCAGGCGGTGCTCCGATGGTGCCACGATACTAAACAGTTGGGTCATTTCAGCTTCCTGAAAACCCTGCATTTGGCAAGGCATCAATTCTGGTGGCCCCAAATGAACACAGATGTGGAGACCCATGTGAAGGGCTGCCACGTTTGTGCCACCACAAAGCCCCATATGGGAAAGCCTTTGGGATTACTGCAGAAGGTAGCGGACCCAACTCGGCCATGGGAGGACATCGCCATGGATTTTGTGGTTGAGTTGCCAGAGAGCTGTGGCCACACCATCATCTGGACCATTATTGACCTTTTCTCCAAGCAGGCCCATTTCATCCCATGCAAGGGGCTACCATCCGCCTGGCGGTTGGCTAGACTGTTCGTTGAGCATGTTTACCATCTTCATGGTGTGCCCCGACGAATCATTTCGGACCAGGGGGTGCCATTCATGGCACAGTTCTGGTGTGAAGTCCTCCGGTACATAGGGTCGTCCCAGGGCCTCAGCTCGGCATATCACCCCAGCACCAACGGAGTGGCTGAACGTGCAAATGCCATGGTGGAGCGCTACCTGCGAAGCTATGTGTCCTATCAGCAAATGGACTGGGCCGACCTGTTACCATTTGCAGAAGTAGCTTATAACAATGCAGTGCATAGCAGCACGGGGTTTGCTCCCTTTTGGGTGGTGCATGGGGTGGAATTCATCCCTATCCTGGAGTGGCCTCAGGGGACCTCCTTGCCATGTTTGCCCCAGGAGTGGATGGCACGAGTGGAGGGGTTGTGGGGGATGGTAAAGGACGCATTAGTGAAAGCCGAGGCAGACACAAAAACACAGGCCGACAGGAAGAGGGCTGCCCACAAGCCATATCTCTTATGTCTTTTACAAAGGTTCAAAATACTATAAAAATATTACCAATGGGTCAGTCTGTTGCCAGCTGCCCCCAAAGCAAACTTTGTATTATTTTTGGAACCATAAAAGAGAGACGACCTTTCCAGCAGCTCGCCTCTGCTTCTTGTTTGCTTGCCTCATCCACCCCCACAGGGGAATTGTTAGTGCTCTCCTTTCCTGGTTCAGAAGAAAAGAACCCAGGGAAATTCTCCCAACACTACCATTATTATAAAACACATTTCAGATCCTGCAACAGATATTTAATTTTGCCGAGTCTTCCTAAGATGGTGTTCTGACTCAGCAGAATTTCCCCCCCCCCTGCTGACAGGCAGCTGATTTTGCTGCCAAAGCTGGCTTTTTGACAGTATGCTTCCCGGATTTGAATGGGAGCTGCTAGAAATCACTCAAGATGATCCTTGGATGACTGTGGACCTACCTGAGAAGAGGATCTAGAAGGTAGCAATTCTCAGTGGTGAGTAGTCAAAGGGTGAATCTCCATCTTTCCTTCCAGCAGTCTGCTGTTTTAAGAACACCTGGATATTAGCAGCACATTTTGATATTTTTTTCTTTTTGATTTTTACTTTCAAATGTTAATCTACCAGTTGAATGCTGATCTATTTTAACCCTCTGCTAGATTTTAAAGTTTTTTTAATGTTCTTTTTATTGTTTTATTAGCTGCGGTAAATCACTTCTGCCTTTTCTGCATAGAAGACATAGTAAGCTTTGGGTAGTGAAAGAGATCAGATTTGATTTACATCTGTATCGAACTTTCACTACAGGGATTTTGTATTTCATAACTTTTTTTTAAAAAAAAAAGATGGATTCACCCTCCGACTGCTCACCGCTGAGAATTGCTACCTTCTAGATCCTCTTCTCAGGTACCCAATCAGAAAACAAATGTTAAGAGATGTTATGTTATAATTTAAAGGAGACTTTCGTACAACAAATACTGTGGAGATATACACAACAGAAACGTATGGGAAATAAAATCCAACTCTTAGGAAAGATCCCAATTAAATATCTTAAGAAAAAGCCTCATTATTAAGAATCAGTCGAGGATATTTGATCCTGGACAGACCAGAGACAATGACTGTGGTGCCTAATGGTAGATCAGAAGCTGCTCTGGACTTTCTCATATGACATACAATAAATAGATTGTTAACAGAGGGTTTTGAAGTTTAATTTAGCTATTGGTTTTACCAGTTAAAATTTCTGTTGCTAAACAAGAAAGTTGTTAAGTGAATTTTGCCCCATTTTACTATTTTTCTTGCTACAGTTAACTGAACCACTGCAGTTGTTAAGTTAGTAACATGGTTATTAAGTAAATCAGCCTTCCCCATTGATTTTGCTTGTCAGAAAGTCGTGAAAGGGGACCACATGATTCTGGGACATTGCAACTGTCATTGATATGGGTCAGTTGCCAAGCGTCAGAATTTTGATCATGTGACTATGGGGATGCTTCAACAGTCATAAGTGTGAAAAATGGTCATAAGTCACTTTTTTTCAGTGCTATTGTAATTTTGACTGGTCATTAAATGAACTGTTGTAAGACAAGGACTACTTGTACATTAAAGCTGGCTTAAGGACTTCCGGTTCTGGTTCGTGGCATCGCTAGTCGGGCGGTGAGACTTCTCTCCTCGCCGACTAGATTTCCCTCCATCGGTGGACCCTTATATGGGTCCAAAGTCGCCCTGGAGGGTGTGACTTCCGACGAGGAGGCTGCGATCCGACAGTGGAGGAGCAGCGGCTCCTCCAGCTGTCTGGATGAAACTCCAAAGGGCTGATGGAGAAGATTGGCCAGTAAAATGGCTGATCACCTAGCCACTTCAGACCGTAAGTCAGACAACATCTAAGCTGTGAATGCCCCCGTGGTGAGCCCGGGTGAGAACTCTGCAACTTTCCTTTCTATCTTTTGTTTATGTTAATACCTGCAAGAGCCTTTGGAATTATTTCCCTGGCTTGGAAAAGCAGCTTCTGCTTTTTTTTGGGAAAGAAGGCATTTTTAAAATATTGAAATAGACTATATTTTATTTCTATATTTATCTTTTTTGGATACAAAAAAGGAAAAAAGTTGGAAAAGGGTTTTTTTTCTCTTTCCTCTCTCTTGGTAAGAATTGTATTTTTTTTTCTTCTTCCTATATATTACATTTTAAAGGACAAAAAGAAAAAAGAAACAGATTGTTTTTTTTTCTTTTTTTAACCTTAACTCATTGAGGACATCTAGTGGCAAAAGTTTGAGACTGTAAGTTCAGACTATTTCCTTAAAGATGGAACATTGAACTTCAAATATTCTTGGAAAGATAAGCTGTGCAGCTGTGGAAGCTGTGGAGGTGGATGTTGTTTACATTAAATATAGCCTTCACAAAAGAGACTTGATTTTAAGTATTATCATCTAAAATGGAGATTCAGCTACAATTGAATTATGCACTCATACTGGAAAAGATTTATGAGGCCACTCTTGACATATGTGCCACAATAAAAAACTGTACTTTAGAATCAAGATTTAGAGAGTCTACTATATCTGTGCAAACTGAGGCCCAGGCTACATCTGACTATGGTATAAATCCAAATATACCAGAAGAGGAATCTATAGAGATAGAAGAGGAATCTATCTTGCTTGACAACCCTTTCATCTGCAACTTAGAGAATCAGAAGAAGCAAAGACAAAGATTTCAAACTGTAAAGCAACAACGCTATAAGAAGAAGACAGAAAGGTTTCTTTTGCAGAGGGAAAGATCTATATTCTCTCAAAGAATCCTACAACTGATAAAAATGGATCCACTGGTTGAAAAGGAAGCGTTACTATGGAAGCCTGTTTGGTACAGAAGAAAACCCAGAATTAGACTGAAAAAGAAATTTAAAATTGTTTAATGGATTAAAAGGCAATACTGGTTTTTTGGAGTGTTTTAAGGATAATGATAATGTGTGTTTAATTTAGTCTGATGATTTTTCATTGTTTTATGGAAATTTGTTTGATATGGAAATATGAAAGTTAAATTTGGAGTGAAGCTTAATTAACTAAGAGATTTTTGTGTATAGTAATATGATTTGATAAGGTATGATAATTAATTGGATGGATTTTGGAGTTTGCGTAATGAATTGAAATGAATTAAGTCAAAGATCATCATAACCAATAAAATGGGTTTCATGAATTATATTAAGGAGAATATATATATATATATACACACACACACAAGGATAAACTTTTAAAACAGGTTTAGTAGTAATAGAAATTTAGGCAATGTTGGATACATGGATTGTCTTAAAGATAATGATTTAGACTTAGAAGTATGAAAACGACAATTATATATATGTGTGTTCAATCTAGTTTGATGATTTTTCATTGTTTTATTGAAACTTGTCTAATATGGAAATATGAAATTTAAATTTAGAGTGAAATTTAACCAATTAAGAGACTTTTGTGTATAGTAATATGATCTGATAAGTTATGATAATTAATTGGATGGAATTTGGACTTTGTGTAATGAATTGAAATGAATTAACTCAAAGACCACCATAATCAATAAAAATGGGCTTTATTAAGGGAAAAATATATAGATTTATATATATATATGGCTATATAATTATAAGTCATTTATCAGTGGAAGAAGAAATAATTAAGATTGATGATAAAAAGAGGGTTGAGAGAGAGTAAGAGTTTGAATATACGTGGAAGAGACATTTGAAATGTTAATCTGTTGATACAAATAATATTTGACTATGGTAAATTGAAATTGACAAAGTTTTAAAACAGGTTTAGTAGTAATAGAATTTATGATAGAAATGGAATACATTAAATTTATTATGTTTTTTGAGGGAAATAGAGAGATGAAAGTGAATGTATTAAGTTGAGCTGTTTATGTGTGTTTTTATTTTGGAATCTTTGTTTACCCAATCACCATGGTGTGTTTTAAGTACTCTTTGTTAAAATTATAAAACCAATAAAATATTTTTCAAAAAAAAAAGCTGGTTTAAGAAACACTTCCAGATTCTAATTTATTCCATCACTTTGGCTGCAATGATAGGCTGCTCTTTTGTCATTGGCCTATCATGACATCCAGATTATGGAGTTCCTTATCTCTTTAGCATATCCATTCATGATAGGAATTTGACCTCAAACAGTCTCCATTCCATAGGTAGGGTTTTGAGGGCATAGGTTGTCCATTGATAGACCTTCTATGTGACCCCTTCTTTGATTCCTCCTTGTGCTTGACATTTTTTTCCATCTGATACATTCTTCACAAGAAAGAAAATGCCAGCATTTAACAAATATTTATATCACTTGGGCTAGAAAGAAAACTTGGTAGAACATTTGCCATTTTTTCATAGTTTAAAAAGAAAAAAATATGTACATCTTTTTAGAGTTCCATCAATGAACATGTAAAAAATACACCTCAGACAAATTATTGTGTCACTGGGGTTGCATACACAGGGATTCAGGATCTGGTGGAGAAATAAGACAATACAGTTTTCATACTTCATTTGATTTTATTCTTATGACAGAAAATTTTGTGTCCTTTGAGTTGTTGTCTTGCTGCATGGTCCATTTTCTCTTGCACTTCAGTTCATGGACAGATATTGTGATATTTTCCAGTAGAATTTGTTGGTAAAATTAAGAGTTTGTAATTCCATCAATATTGGTAAGCTGTCCTGGTCTGGTCCAGCGAAACAGACCCAAACTATGTTACTGCCACCATGATCTTTCACAGACGGGATAAAGTTCTTATGCTGAAATACAGTGTTCCTCTTTCACCAAATTAGCACTTCTAATTCAAGCCCAAAAGTTCTATTTTGGTCTCATCCACCAATTTTTCAATAGCCTTTTAGTTTATCTAGTTGGGATTTCACAAACTACAGTATATGCAGATTGCAATGTCCTTTTTGGAGAGTAATGACTTTCTCCTTGCAACCTTGCACACCAATGTTGTTCAGTGTTCTCCTGATGGCAGTCTTATGAACACTGATTTTCACCAATGTAAGAGAGGTCCGCCTGCATCAATATTGTATGCTTTGATCTTGATGTGATATTGGTTGTTCAACCATAACAATCATGCTGAATTGCTTCCATTTGTACATGATCTGCTTTTCCAGCCTGGTGAACATCAAAAATTGTTTTTGGAACTCTTATTTATTCAAATCAATACACACTTCCACATTCCTTGTTGTGAAGGTCAGACTTTGATAATGAATACCCAGAATTTTGTTCTTCCAATAAGGCAGGATCTACCACTCTCATATCTGATTCTCATCACATTGATTGAAATGCCTGACTTAAATTTCCCCTTTAAACAAACTGACAGAGGTTCACATACTTTTGCCACTCAAATACATGTAGCTTTGGATCATTATCTTCAATAAATAAGTGTATGTTTGTAATTCATTGTTTAACCAGGTTGTCATTATCACGTAAAGTGATGGTGAACCTTTTAGAGACCAAGTTCCCAAACTGCAACCCAAAACCCACTTATATATTGTCAGGTGCTGGGTGGGAGTGGCTCTTTGGGTGGGTGTGGCCCATTGGATGGGCATGGCCCATTGGCTGGGTGTACCTGTGGTGGTCATGGCAGACTGGGTGGGCGTGGCTGGGGTGGGCATTGACACCTCGATGTTGCCCGTGGGGAGGTATGCCTGTGGGGGCCGGGCAGGGTTGGGGGAGATCCAGGGGGTCTCTGGTGGGTGGGACGGTGGGCAGGAGGCTCGTCCTGCAGGGTGAGTCAAGGCGAGGCAGGGGGCAGGGCAGGGATGCCACTGCCACAGGGCAAGGCAAGGTGAGGCAGGGGCTGGGGTGGCTGCTGCCTGACTCCGTCGGCCCCTGCACACAGCGAGCGCATGGGGGCCAACTGTGTCCATCAGCAGCCACAACCTGCCGGCCCCTCGGTTTTGATGCAACGTGGCTGTTTGCCGCCGGCCATGGCCATTTGCCGCCTAGCGCATCGCACCCAATGCCACTGCCAGGAGGCTGCGGAACAAGCCAGGCAGAGGTAAGGAACTGGTATACTGGTTTCTTACTGGTGCCCAGCTTGTTCCGTGGCCTCATGGCCGCGGCATTGGGCAGGAGGCGGCAAACAGCTGTTTTCGGCATGACGTGACTGGGAGGCTGCAGATAGCTGGCTGGGGTTGGGCCGGGCTGGGCTGGGGCCGGGTGCGCTGCAGCCTCCCTGCTCGCCCATTTGCCCGCTTGCCCATTCACTGGCCGGGGCTGCCTTTACTCACACGTAAGTGTGCTAGATGAACGCCCAGCCACGGGGCCTTTCCAGCACATTGTAGAGGAAATTCTGGAGCTTGCAGTAGAAGGCGTTCCTCTTGGGTGGCTTCCCGCTGACAGCCGAGTGGGGCTTGCTGAGGATCGAGCCACATTTGCTGCCACCGCTGCCCTCACAGCCAGTGATCAGCAGGGCCCCATCGTGGGAGGACTCGGGGTGCCTGGGTCCAGCCCACGAAGCCCACTTTCTTCTTGCCCGAGCTGCCTGGATACACGCCCTCATTGCATGACTTCTGTGGCGGCGGTGGTGGTGGCATGGAGGCTGATCATGGGCTCAGAGCACGCACGAGCAGGGCAGCCGCGCAGGGCAGAGGCGCTGACTGGGGGCTAGAGTGGGGCAGCGGTGTGGCAGCGACAGAGCTGGGTGAGACTGTGGCATCGGCAGTGACAGCTGGGTCACTTTGGCCAAAGCAGAAGTGGTGGTGGCAGCGCGGAGGAGGCGAGGAGCAGCGCCCGCAATCTGCCCAGGCTCTCCTCCGCCTGCTTTGCGCAGCTCATCCTGGGCCCCCACGCCCGCTGTTAACCCTTCCCATGCTGCTCGCTGAAGGTGTTGAGGGGGGAGATGCGTGATCAGAGGAGGAGGAAGAAAAGCACCCCTGGGGCTGCGGGTGACCTGCCCCACTCCCAGACACACACATGCATGCTACTGTGCAGAGTGCCCGACTTTTGTGGGAATAAAAAAAAGCAATTCCTTCCTTTCTTTCCTTACCTGACTTCCAGCCCCGTGCTGTTTCTCCTTTGCAATCTGCTGCTGCCACGTGCAAGGAAACAAAGGAAGGGTTTTTTGGGGGAAAAAGGGTCACTCAAACAATTCCAACTTCGCAATCTTTCACGCAGCGGATTGCGAAGGAGAAACAGCATGGGTCTGGAAGTCAGGTAAGGAAAGAAAGGCAATTCTTGGGGGGGGGTGAGGATTTCTTTCCTTACCTGCCCCACTTGTTCTGAGGCCGCTTTCTGCTCAGACGCATTGCTCTTGCCAATTGCCCGACCGCCCACTTCAGCACCCTTCCTCCCTGAGCACCCAGTGCTCCACCTGCTGCTTTGGTTGGCCTGCCAGCCCCCACCTCAACACCCTGCCCACAGCCATCCAGCACTGCCCCCCCGGGCTGCAGGGGCTGGCCTGGCAGGTGCCCCACCCTCCCGCCACCATGCAGGGTAAGGTTGCTGTGCCCACCCCCGCCCAGATGCCTTTGCCTCCCCCAAGCGTTTTTTTACTAACCTGCCTTTCAGCTGCATTCCATTTCTCTGTTCACTTTTCAGCCTTTGCCGCATGTTTGTGGGACTATCGGTAAAAAAAAAAGTTCCATCAGACTTTCTAACTTCTCGCGAGATCTCAAGAAGTTAGAATGTCTGATGGAACTTTTTTTTTTTACCGATAGTCCCACAAACACGTGGGTATTGATGCAGGCTGCTCATGGACGGGACTGAAGGCCTAGGACTGGGGCGATGGCGCTCTGCGTGCCACCTGTGGCACGCATGCCATAGGTTCGCAACCATGGATCTAGTAATTGTAATTGTATAGAGAACAAATCCTGTTTTAGGTCATATTTATGTTGAAATATTGAAAATTTAAAAGGGCTCAGAAACATTTAAGCACGATAGTATTGTTACTGTGAACTCTCTTCAACAGAAATATTAAGGTTAATATATATTGAACAATTTCAGTTTTAAAATTCACACTGGCTAGAGATAGGTCAGGTCACTAAAGGAGAGCATATCCAGTTACCTAAATCTGTAAGTACAAATATTGCACTTAATTATTTAACTTTCAGGCATATTTTAAGAAAACTAAAGATAAATTGGCATAGATCTATCTATGCCAATCTATCTTCTATCGTCCATCCATATCTATCTATCTATCTATCTATCTATCTATCTATCTATCTATCTATCTATCTATCTATCTATCTATCTATCTATCTATCTATCTGTGTTTTCCCCAAATTTATTTTTTTTTCCTCCAAAAGAGGCACCAGGTCTTATTTTGGGGGGATGTCTTACCTGCTTACCTTAGGACTGCCACAGCCAGGCATCCCATGCCCCAACACCTGTTGCGCTGCTGCCTGAATTATTCTGTGGCCACTTGCAGCCACTCGCCAGATGCCATGTGGTGCCATGCAGCCTGCTGCCGTGAATGGCTACACTGGCACAATGCACCTTGTGGCCTCCTGCCGTGAGCGACAGCAGTGGCGCAAAGCAAAGCCGCGAATGGCTGCACTTGTGGGAAGTGCCGCACGGCCTCCTGATTTGAGTGGTGGCACTGGTGTGATGAGCCACATGGCCTGCCATGAGTGGTGCACCAACACAATAAGCCACACAGCCTCCTGCCGTGGCGGCGGCACCGACATGAAGTGTCATGTGGCCTCCTGCTGCAAGTGTGGCATCCTCCTGCCACATGGCATCCATCCATGAGCGGCTCCAAGCGGCCGCAAAAGTCGGGCAGGGCATGACAGGTGTTGGGGTGTGAGAGGCCTGGCTGTGATGGTCCTAAGCTAAGCGGGTGCGGGGCATAGCTCCACTCCCTCCCTAGCTTGATTTTTATGCATTTGCCTCATCCCAAAACTAGGGCTTATTTTGTGGGTAGGGCTTATATTAGGTGCATGCATAACAATAAAGCTAGGTCTTATTTTTGGGATAGGTCTTATTTTTTGGAAAACACGGTATCATCTACCTACCCATCTATCTATCTATCTATCTATCTATCCTCTCTCATCTCTCTCTCTCTCTCTCTCTCTCTCTCTCTCTCTCTCTCTCTCTCTCTCTCTCTCTCTCTCTCTCTCTCAGACTTTCAGGCATATCTTAAGAAAACTGAAGATAGGTTAGATTTGGTCATCTTCTATCTGGGGAGTCAGTGCAGATATTTGGGGGATTAGGCTGTCTGCTACTGTGTAAATAGGAGAATCACATGATGTAATGGAAACGAAATCTGGGAGAGAAATGAGACATTCTCATATGCACAGTGTGAAAATGAGCAAAGTAGAATTGTTTCTTTATTCTGGTAAAATATGTTGGGCTGTATATTTTAGGCGTAGGTCAGAAGGTTGGGGAAAGGTGATGTAAAGCATAACTTTTTTTGTTACTGATTATTTCATAATAAATGTTCTTTCCAAAGCATATATTTTTCTTCATTTCTCTGAGATTTATACTGGTAATTACTTAGTTCCTTAATTATAATAATACTGGTAGTTTTCTTTTTGTTTACTTCATGCCGAACTTCAATGTCCAAGTTCAAGATCAACAGCAAAAAGTTTGAAGGATATTATTAACACACCAGTTTACGGTATATTTCAAGCTGGAAGAAAGAGTGAAAACAGACATGAACTGTCCAGGGTGATTTCTGATAGATTCTTCTCTAAAGGGTTGGCTGTCAGGAGTTTTTATTACTAGACATTTAATTTTCACATCACAAAGAAATAAAAATAAAAATAAGAAAAGTACAATATTTACGATAGGCAAAATTTGGATTTGCTTTGAGAATGGTGGCTTTAACAATCTTGCTGCTAACACTATTTTCTCCCCAAGTATATAGGACTGATCAAGTGAAATGTAAATTTCAAAGTCTTTTTGTGCCATATCACAGATATCATCAATGGGGAGATCTCATAGTAGGTGGCATAGGGACCCTAGGCAGTTTTTTACATGGTGCCCTAAATTTTGATGAAGTGCCACCACCACCATTGCATGAAGATCTCATGTAAGGATTTTGCTTTAGTTTTGTTGTGGGAATAATTGGTCATAGAGCTGGATTCAATTACTCAGTTTTGAATTGTTATGGATGTTCATAATTTCCTTTATTATTTTCCTTACCAACTATCATTTCCTTTTGAAACCTTCTCAAACAAATATTGCCTTTTTATTTATCTGATGTCTCCTGCTTCTATCTATAACTTAATATGTTGGGCAGAATATTAGTGAAAATACAGCATTAAAATTCTTCATTTAACTATTTATTCAGAATTCCGATTAGCTTAATAAATAATCCAAAGCCTTCCCTTTATAAATTGCAGAGATTGTCCCTTCCAATTTTCCCACTCTTTTGGCTAATATGATATGGAGATCATTTTGAGATGCTATTCTCCAATGATGAGTGGTATTTGTTTAGATTATTTAATAATCCAAACTCACTTTTTATTGACTTATATTTTGTATACTACTCTTCACCACGAAGTTGTTTGCAGAAATAAAATAATAGAAATGAATAAAACACCATTTTGTAACTTTGTAAATGTTGTACTGTCCTACCATTGTCCTTAATCAATTAAAAATGACCCAGATATCTAATTAATATGTAATAATAAAAAGAAATGATTTGAAGGGTACACCAATAGGGAGGATGCAAAACAGAGGTTTTTTAAGATTTAAATTTCAATATCATAAATAAATTGATTCTATTCCAGTTTATTGCCTAAGAATTATCAACATATCCTGGCCTTGGTATTTGCAGTGAAGGAGATCAATGAAAATCCTCATATCTTACCCAATGTCACCCTGGGCTTCCACATTTGTGACAGTCACTTCAGTGCAGAGAAGACCTATGATGCCAAAATGCTTCTACTTCAAAGCTTGAAGAAATTTGTTCCCAACTACATCTGTGGTATTTAGAACCATCTGACAGCAGTGATTGGGGGATTAGACTCCAAAACATCAATTGACATTGCAAATATCTTGGATATCTACAAAGTTCCACAGGTAGATTACATCAGCTTGAAATTATATTGATCTAGAGAAGCAATTTTTATTTTGTTTAAATAAAGGTTATTCTGTGAATCAGATATAGAAATTGGGAGTTTGGCAAAAAAAAATCATATATACTAAGTAGTGCCAGGGCTTTATCAACATATGTAGATCTATCCAGGACCACGGTTCCAGGCCCTTCACCAACAGGTTCATCAAGCCACTGCAAGGGCGAGCCAGCACAGATCGGCAGTATTTCAATGAAAAATGGACACCTTAAGGGCATCGAACAATGGCGGACACACCTGCAGGTTAGTCCACAATTTGTCCTCCAAACCCCTTACCCATGAACAGGTTGCACTCCTGGAAAGGGATGCAGGCTATAACCTGACAGACGCACGGGTAGTTGACTTTGTGGCGGCCTTGGAACCCGCCATCCAACATATTGAGGCCAATGACGAGGTCAGGAATTCAATCAGACAACGTGTTACAGGCCTATTGATAGGCCACAAACAGTGTCGGGTACTCCCTAGAGAGGAAGAAGATGCCCTGAAACAATTGAAAAGAGATAACACCATTGTCATCCTGCCAGCTGACAAGGGTAGGGCAACCGTGGTCATGGATAGATCTACATATGTTGATAAAGCCCTGGCACTACTTAATGACATCACATCCTACAAAGTCATTACCAAAGACCCAATGACAACACATACAAACTGCATAAATAAGACACTTAACAACCTCAAATGCCAGGGGAAAATCAATGACGAAACATTGAGGAAGATACACCCCAGCGACGCGGCCATGGCTAGATTTTACGGCCTCCCGAAGGTCCATAAAGAGGGCATTCCCCTGCGGCCCACTGTGTCCTTCAAGGGCACACCAACTTCGGGACTAGCCAAATGGCTCAGCGGTCATATTGGACACTTGGTTGATAACAACGAGACCACAGTAAAATCCGCTGAAGAGTTTCTGGAAAGATTAAAGCCCCTACGGATAGAGGAGGATGAGGTGATGATCTCCTTTGATGTCACCTCACTCTTTACCTCTATCCCCCAAGATCTGGCAGTTTCTGTAATAAAGGACCTCCTACAAGAGAAGCAGGAGCAACATCTGGATTCTCTCAATACCAATGACCTGATATAGCTGTTATCCCTGTGCCTGAAAATGTACTTTACCTTTCAGGGCACTATATATGAACAAATAAAAGGGACGCCGATGGGATCTCCCATCTCAGGTATCATTGCGGAGACGGTGTTACAGCGGTTAGAGGTGACTGTAATGGCTAGGTATCACCCCAAATTTTGGGCATGCTACGTGGATGACACTTTTGTAATCATCAAATTCCTGGAGCAGTTGAATTCCGTATATCCGGACATCCGGTTTACGGCAGAGGAAGAGATCCAAGGCACACTTGCCTTTTTGGATGTACTAGTTAGTCGGCGCTCCAACCACACATTATGTACATCTGTCTATCGCAAACTCACTCATACGGATAGAATGCTGCACTACAGGAGTAATCATCCTGTAGCACACAAAATTAGTTGTGTTAGGACTTTATTTAAACGAATCAACTCCCATTGCAGCACGGGGAGAGCCAAAATTGAAGAGAGAAAACATCTATATCGTACTTTTAGGCTCAATGGCTACCCCACAGAATTTGTGAGACGTTATAGCAGACCATGTCAACCCCAGAGGGCCCAACTCTCCGGAGCAAAGATGACACCAGCCACACGGATAGTTTTACCTTACATCTGTGGTGTTTCCGAAGCCACAGCTCAGCTGCTGGCCCCCCACAATGTGAGCATTGCTCATAGACCAGAGCAGACCCTAAGAACCCAGATTATGCAGCCCAAAGAGCCACTCCCCAACAGTGAACAGTCTTCCATAGTCTATAGAATTAATTGCAGGAACTGCCCCTGCAATTACATTGGGGAAACAGCTAAAAGGCTCAGGACTAGTGTCCACAAACATGAACTGGCAATCAAAAGATAGGAGCAGCGCTCGCACGTGTGGGCTCACATGGCCAATTTGAACCATACATTCGATCTAGAAAACACACAGACCATATCTCGTGAGACCACTAAGAGTGGCCGCCTTCTTAAAGAAGCCTGGCTTTCGGATGAAAATTCCATCAACCAGCACATAGACCTCCTACCAGCATACCAGACTCTAAGAAGATGGGAGAAACAACATGGTGATCCACGGAGTAGATGGCCATCCCATACGGTGCAAAAGCAAGACCATGGCTCTACAAATGGGGAAGCTGCGATCCCTAGGGAGGACAGCGAACTGGCAAAAGAGGAGGGGGCCGGGTGACACCACAACAAGATAGCAACTGACAGGACTGGAGTGATAGGGCTGCAGGTGAAGCAGCAAGAGCTGCTATGGGAGGAGACGACGAATGGCTTGGAAGGAGAGACAAAAAAGGAGGGGGGAGTATGAAGCAGGAACATCTGAATAGTTGTTCTTTACAGGATCAGGGAGAGGGAGCTACAATCATCAGATCCACCAACAGGCTGCCGGATGAGAATCAATTTAACACATTGCAGAGTAAAATAGCTAATGGGCCGATGACACGCTCGAGGAGCCGGGCGCAGAGACAGGCAGCTGTATATAGGCAAGCTCCCTAATCACCTAGCATTTTAACTCTGATGACGTCAGTAGTTTGGCTGATGAAAGCTCAGTAAGTAACTTTTTTACTCACAGGCTTGTTTATATTAAACAGTCATGTTTATTTTTATCCTGGTGTTCGCTTTTCTTATATTTTTATTGATATGCCCAGGATTCGCATTTTAATGATATTAAGGATATACATACTGTGAATACTGTAAATTCAAATTTTTGTGGCTGACAGAGTTACTAGTCTCCCACTAACTCTTTGACAGCCACAAAATTTTGAATATATATATATTTAAATTGCTAACAAAGAATAAGGGAGAACTGGTATATATATATATATATATATATATATATATATATATATACTGACTTTGTCAGTAGTCAGGGAGTAAGGATATGTGTCAAGTGTTTATTTTTTTTTTTTTTAGATTGCACCCTGTAAACCCAAATATGGGAGGAAGGAATCATTTTTTCCTTTTGCTTGTTTCAGCTCAACCCAGAGCCATCTTGCAAGCACAAATATATATATGTTGTTTAAAATTGTTGACAAAGAAATAAGGGATTTCTGATATTTACAGGGTGCAATCTAAAAAAAAATAAATAAATAAACACTTGACATATATATATATATATATATATGTTGTTTAAAATTGTTGACAAAGAAATAAGGGAATTTCTGATATAGCTATTTCGAGTTTCTCAACTCTCTTCAGTCAGACTCACCCTTCTGGGATTCGAACCTGGGCAGTCTGCATGCTAAGCAGATGCTTTAACCTATTGAGCCACAAGTTCTCTCCCGCTTTGTCAGTAGTCAGGGAGTAAGGATATGTGTCAAGTGTTTATTTTTTAGATTGCACCCTGTAAACCCAAATATGGGAGGAAGGAATCATTCTTTCCTTTTGCTTGTTTCAGCTCAACCCAGAGCCATCCAGCAAGCACAAATATATATATGTTGTTTAAAATTGTTGACAAAGAAATAAGGGAATTTCTGATATAGCTATTTCGAGTTTCTCAACTCTCTTCAGTCAGACTCACCCTTCTGGGATTCGAACCTGGGCAGTCTGCATGCTAAGCAGATGCTTTAACCTATTGAGCCACAAGTTCTCTCCCGCTTTGTCAGTAGTCAGGGAGTAAGGATATGTGTCAAGTGTTTATTTTTTAGATTGCACCCTGTAAACCCAAATATGGGAGGAAGGAATCATTCTTTCCTTTTGCTTGTTTCAGCTCAACCCAGAGCCATCCAGCAAGCACAAATATATATATGTTGTTTAAAATTGTTGACAAAGAAATAAGGGAATTTCTGATATAGCTATTTCGAGTTTCTCAACTCTCTTCAGTCAGACTCACCCTTCTGGGATTCGAACCTGGGCAGTCTGCATGCTAAGCAGATGCTTTAACCTATTGAGCCACAAGGTGAAGAGTGAGGAGATCTTTGTTGATTCGGTCTAGGAGGAATCTTTTTGTGTGAAGTTCATTTCTGATTAGGGCCAATTCTGTTCTTTTCAGGATGCGTTTGGTGGCTGCAGAGTTGGAATGGAATTTCAATTGGAAGCATGTGGGGGTTAAATTTTGATCTCAGCAGTTGCGTAGGAATGCAAGGTCACATAAAATGGAAGCTCTTTGGACTTCAAGTTTTTCATAGGTCCTGGTCAGATGGTGGATTTCCTCCCCGTAGAGGTATGATATTTGTTTTCTGAGGTTTTCGCGGGTGTTTGTATGTAGGTCTTTGGTTCTTCGGGTTTTCTCCCGCGTAGAATTTGAAGTGTCTTGGCAACGTTTCGATGAAATCTCATTCATCATCTTCAGGCTGGTGCTTTTGGCTTCTGCTTCTAGGAGCAATGTGTGGTCTAAGCTGTTTTTTCCTTTTGGCCCTAATCAGAAATGAACTTCACACAAAAAGATTCCTCCTAGACCGAATCAACAAAGATCTCCTCACTCTTCACCTCAGACTCAGCAACAAGATCCACCCTGCACTTTGGGACAAATCCAAACAACTCGCAGTCTGGAGAGCCGAAACACAGACCACCCTCAAGACAGACACACTCACCAACAAACTCCGAAGACTACAAGAACACCAGAAACAAACCCCTCCTCCCTCACAGCCACACATGAAACAAACAGTGCATAACATCTCAGATAGGATCCTCACCAAAGCTGAAACCAATGTCCTTTCCAAAGGATTCAACTTTGCAGTCGCTCCCAAACATATCCCCACTGAAACCATTATATGCGGAGTTGAAACCAGCCTGACCAAAATCAACCCCGATGACGCTAATAGAATCAGACTTGAAATCACCAACATACTCTGCACCAGCAAGCCACCCAAAAGCAACTTACCCAAAGAGGAGCAGACAGCACTACTTAACCTGAAACAAGACGCCAGCATAATAATCCTACCAGCAGACAAGGGCAACGCCACGGTGGTCATGAACACATCTGACTACCAAACCAAATTAACCAACCTACTCCAAGACTCCACATACAAACCCCTAAACACAGATCCCACCACCTACCTGGAGAAAACCACCAGATCCAAAATAAAAGCCTCTCCCATCAGCGAAGAGATCCAACAAAGAATCATTCCAAGAGAGAAATCATCCAGATGCCCTAAGCTCTATGGTCTCCCCAAGATACACAAAGAAGGAACCCCACTTAGACCCATAGTCAGCTCCATAGGCTCACCTCTACAAAATCTAGCCAAATTTCTCGCCAAACAACTACAGCCCTATGCAGAATCCATCACCTCACAAGTAACCAACTCATTCCAGTTCATAGAGATCATAAAGAAACAAAACTTACAGCCCAGCGACCTACTCGTGAGCTTCGATGTCATATCCCTCTTCACCCAAGTGCCAATCAAAGAAGCCTTAACAGCTATCCAAAACAAATATAACCCCCCCAAACACATCCTAGATCTGACCAACCACTGTCTATCCAACACATACTTCATCTATAACGGACAAAAATACAAACAAATAGAAGGAGCACCCATGGGATCACCTCTCTCACCTGTCATTGCAAACCTCTACATGGAACACTTTGAAACCCAAGCTCTAGAAAAATCTGATCACAAACCCAAACTCTGGCTCAGATACGTAGATGACACCTTCGTAATCTGGCCACATGGGAAAGGAAAACTGGACAACTTCCTTACACACCTCAACAGCCTACACCCCAAAATACAGTTCACCATGGAAACAGAAGCTAATAACTGTTGTGGGTGTCTCACGACTGGATGATGACATATCAGAGAATGAGGAAGCACAAGCCGGCCCCTCTGGGTATTTCCCCTCCCGGCAGCTGAGACAGACAATGAGGAGTTTTGTATGCATTCTGATTCAGATTCTCAAACTGATGAGTCAGATTTAGAGCAAGAAGATCAATGGATTGATCCGAGGTTCCGAAGGTTTGATAAGCGAAGGTGTCAGTTAATTGGAAAAAGGAAGTAATGGGGGGAAGTGACGTATCGGACACTATATTAGAAGGGGGGAAGTAGACTACGCCCTTGTTACGAGCAACGTTTATCAATGAGAGGTTTGGAAACTTGTGCAATGCTTTGACAGTCTGATGTTTTGAAAACCTAGCGAAGGATAATGAGGTCTCGGACACTGTGATAAAGACAGAGTGAGTAATTGGGAGGTTTGGAAAGAGTTTGTTGTAATCTAAATGTAAATATATTAGTCTTGGATGTTTTTGCCAGCAAAATGTCAGCAGTTGGCTTTGAAATGAATCCTTTTGAAATGTGTTTAATAAATCTCTTAAAGACATTTACGTCGCTTTTAATGAGCTGAGAGAGACCAGACAGAACAATAACCAACTTCCCTTCCTGGATGTCTTAGTCTACAAGAAATCCAATGGCTCCCTAGGACACACCATCTACCAGAAGAAAACACACACAAACCGCTATCTGCACGCACGCTCACACCACCACCCAGCACAGATCAACTCCGTAGCCAAAACACTCATCTCCAGAACCAAATGCCTAGCTGACGAACAACACCTAAAAACCGAACTACACACTCTCACTAATGTACTAACATCCAACGGATTCCCAAGAAATAAGATTTCCAACTTAATCCAAAAAGAAACTCCCACTAAAATCCATGACAGAGAACAAGAAAACGGCAAAGCCCTCCTCCCATACATAAAAGGCACCACAGACAAGATCAGCAAAGTCCTGCACAAATATAACATCAAAACAGCATTCTGCACAAACAGAAAAATATCCACCATCCTAAGAAACCCTAAAGACAAAATTGAGTTAGAAAATCAAGGAGTATATGAAATCCCATGTACTGCTTGCCCCACTACATACATTGGACAAACCAACAGAAGGATAAATGCACGCATTGAAGAACACAAAAACTCAGTCAAAAGAGAGGAACCAACTTCTTCCCTGGTCCAACACCTTAAAGCCACAGGACATGAAATTGATTTCAAAAAGACCAGAACAATTGCCAAAACTGAACATTTTAATAACAGAATAATCAGAGAAGCCATCGAGATAGAAAAACGCCCCCACAGCATGAACAAACGAGATGATACCTCCCGCCTACCAGCCATTTGGAAACCCGCCCTTATTGACAAACGTATTCCTAACTCAAAGATTGACACCAGAAACACACAGGATGCCACCTCCACACATCCACGCAAAAAGCAAACCCAAACCCACACCAATGATGAGGCAAGACCACAGACCAGGAGCCAGACCAGAGCTGCAACATTGGCCACTTTGAACCTCTCCAGCACAACAAAGCCCCCACCCAAACAGAACACTCCCCCAGCCAATCAGAACACAGCCAACCCCCCAGCCAATCAGAGCACAGCCAAGCCCCTAACCAATCAGAACATAGCCAAGCTCCCAGCCAATCAGTTCAAACCCCCACTGGCAGTTAAAAGGAAAAAACAGCTTAGACCACACATTGCTCCTAGAAGCAGAAGCCAAAAGCACCAGCCTGAAGATGATGAATGAGATTTCATCGAAACGTTGCCAAGACACTTCAAATTCTACGCAGGAGAAAACCCGAAGAACCAAAGACCTACATACAAACACCCGCGAAAACCTCAGAAAACAAATATATATATATATTTGTTTTCTGAGGTTTTCGCGGGTGTTTGTATGTAGGTCTTTGGTTCTTCGGGTTTTCTCCTACGTAGAATTTGAAGTGTCTTGGCGATGTTTCGACGAAGTCTCATTCGTCATCTTCAGGCTGGTGCTTTCGGCTTCTGCTTCTAGGAGCAATGTGAGATTTTAGCTGTTTCTTCCTTTTAACTGCCAGTGGGGGTTTGAACCGATTGGCTGGGAGCTCAGCTGTGTTCTGATTGGGTGGAGGTGTGTTCTGATTGGTTAGGGGCTTGGCTGTGCTCTGATTGGATGGGGGGTTGGCTGTGCTCTGATTGGATGGGGGAGTGTTCTGTTTGGGTGGGGGCTTTGTTGTGCTCAGGTTAGTCAGTGTTACAAGGGGATTAGAGATGGTGAACTGTATAGCTGTTTGGCTTTGCGTTCGTGGTCGTGCCTCATCTTCATGGTGGGTGTCAGTTTGCTTCGTGTATGGATTGGAGGGGTTTAAGGTGGCTAATGATGCAGCTGTGGTCTGGCTTCTGGTTTGTGGTCATGCCTCCTCATCAGTGTGGGTTTGGGTTTGCTTTTTGCCTGGATGTGTGGTGGTGAAATCCTGTGTGGTTTTTGTAAGTGTAGGTCTGGTGTCATTCCCCGTGCTACGGACTCGTCTGTCAATAAGGGCGGGTTTCCAAATGGCTGGTAGGCGGGAGGTATCATCTCGTTTGTTCATGCTGTGTGGGCGTTTTTCTATCTCGATGGCTTCTCTGATTATTCTGTTATTAAAGTGTTCAGTTTTGGCAATAGTTCTGGTCTTTTTGAAATCAATTTCATGTCCTGTGGCTTTGAAGTGTTGGACCAGGGAAGAAGTTGGTTCCTCTTTTTTGACTGAGTTTTTGTGTTCTTCAATGCGTGCATTTATTCTTCTGTTGGTTTGTCCAATGTATGTGGTGGAGCAGGCAGTACATGGGATTTCATACACTCCTTGATTTTCTAATTCAATTTTGTCTTTAGGGTTTCTTAGGATGGTGGATATTTTTCTGTTTGTGCAGAATGCTGTTTTGATATTATGTTTGTGAAGGATCTTGCTGATCCTGTCTGTGGTGCCTTTTATGTATGGGAGGAGGGCTTTGCCGTTTTCTTGTTCTCTGTCTTGGATTTTAGTGGGAGTTTCTTTTTGGATTAAGTTGGAAATCTTATTTCTTTGGAATCCGTTGGATGTAAGTACATTAGTGAGAGTGTGTAGTTCGGTTTTTAGGTGTTGTTCGTCAGCTAGGCATTTGGTTCTTGAGATGAGTGTCTTGGCTACTTTAGCTATTTTACTCTGCAATGTGTTAAATTGATTCTCATCCGGCAGCCTGTTGGTGGATCTGATGATTGTAGCTCCCTCTCCCTGATCCTGCAAAGAACAACTATTCAGATGTTCCTGCTTCATACTCCCCCCTCCTTTTTTGTCTCTCCTTCCAAGCCATTCGTCGTCTCCTCCCATAGCAGCTCTTGCTGCTTCACCTGCAGCCCTATCACTCCAGTCCTGTCAGTTGCTATCTTGTTGTGGTGTCACCCGGCCCCCCTCCTCTTTTGCCAGTTCGCTGTCCTCCCTAGGGATCGCAGCTTCCCCATTTGTAGAGCCATGGTCTTGCTTTTGCACCGTATGGGATGGCCATCTACTCCGTGGATTACCATGTTGTTTCTCCCATCTTCTGAGAGTCTGGTATGCTGGTAGGAGGTCTATGTGCTGGTTGATGGAATTTTCATCCGAAAGCCAGGCTTCTTTAAGAAGGCGGCCACTCTTAGTGGTCTCACGAGATATGGTCTGTGTGTTTTCTAGATCAAATGTATGGTTCAAATTGGCCATGTGAGCCCACACGTGCGAGCGCTGCTCCTATCTTTTGATTGCCAGTTCATGTTCATGGACACTAGTCCTGAGCCTTTTAGCTGTTTCCCCAACGTAATTCCAGGGGCAGTTCCTGCAATTAATTCTATAGACTATGGAAGACTTTTCACTGTTGGGGAGTGGCTCTTTGGGCTGCATAATCTGGGTTCTTAGGGTCTGCTCTGGTCTATGAGCAAAGCTCACATTGTGGGGGGCCAGCAGCTGAGCTGTGGCTTCGGAAACACCACAGATGTAAGGTAAAACTATCCGTGTGGCTGGTGTCATCTTTGCTCCGGAGAGTTGGGCCCTCTGGGGTTGACATGGTCTGCTATAACGTCTCACAAATTCTGTGGGGTAGCCATTGAGCCTAAAAGTACGATATAGATGTTTTCTCTCTTCAATTTTGGCTCTCCCCGTGCTGCAATGGGAGTTGATTCGTTTAAATAAAGTCCTAACACAACTAATTTTGTGTGCTACAGGATGATTACTCCTGTAGTGCAGCATTCTATCCGTATGAGTGAGTTTGCGATAGACAGATGTACATAATGTGTGGTTGGAGCGCCGACTAACTAGTACATCCAAAAAGGCAAGTGTGCCTTGGATCTCTTCCTCTGCCGTAAACCGGATGTCCGAATATACGGAATTCAACTGCTCCAGGAATTTGATGCTGTCTTGTCTTTTGATGATTACAAAAGTGTCATCCACGTAGCATGCCCAAAATTTGGGGTGATACCTAGCCATTACAGTCACCTCTAACCGCTGTAACACCGTCTCCGCAATGATACCTGAGATGGGAGATCCCATCGGTGTCCCTTTTATTTGTTCATATATAGTGCCCTGAAAGGTAAAGTACATTTTCAGGCACAGGGATAACAGCTATATCAGGTCATTGGTATTGAGAGAATCCAGATGTTGCTCCTGCTTCTCTTGTAGGAGGTCCTTTATTACAGAAACTGCCAGATCTTGAGGGATAGAGGTAAAGAGTGAGGTGACGTCAAAGGAGATCATCACCTCATCCTCCTCTATCTGTAGGGGCTTTAATCTTTCCAGAAACTCTTCAGCGGATTTTACTGTGGTCTCGTTGTTATCAACCAAGTGTCCAATACGACCGCTGAGCCATGTGGCTCCAATCCATACACCCCTCCAATCCATACACGAAGCAAACTGACACCCACCATGAAGATGAGGCATGACCACGAACGCAAAGCCAAACAGCTATACAGTTCACCATCTCTAATCCCCTTGTAACACTGACTAACCTGAGCACAACAAAGCCCCCACCCAAACAGAACACTCCCCCATCCAATCAGAGCACAGCCAACCCCACATCCAATCAGAGCACAGCCAAGCCCCTAACCAATCAGAACACACCTCCACCCAATCAGAACACAGCTGAGCTCCCAGCCAATCAGTTCAAACCCCCACTGGCAGTTAAAAGGAAGAAACAGCTAAAATCTCACATTGCTCCTAGAAGCAGAAACCGAAAGCACCAGCCTGAAGATGACGAATGAGACTTCGTCGAAACGTCGCCAAGACACTTCAAATTCTACGTGGGAGAAAACCCGAAGAACCAAAGACCTACATAGAAACACCCGCGAAAACCTCAGAAAACAAATATATATATATATATATATATATATATATATATATATATATATATATATATATATATATATATATATATATATATATATATATATATACATACACCAGTTCTCCCTTATTCTTTGTTAGCAATTTAAATATATATATATTCAAAATTTTGTGGCTGTCAAAGAGTTAGTGGGAGACTAGTAACTCTGTCAGCCACAAAAATTTGAATTTACAGTATTCACAGTATGTGACATCTGCCTGCAAAACATGCTCCTAGATTGGAGCGAAACATAGAACAGACTGATTTATATTTGGTAGACCCAACAGATATATATATAAACAGGTTGATGGGAGTCTCTTTTATAGCACTGGCCAGTTTTTTGTTTTTTTATAAAAAAATTATTGGTTTTTTTTTCATTAACATATGTTATTTTTTCCAATCAACAAGTTGTCTGGAGTTTGCTATGCTAATACATGTTCAATTCCTAATCCTTCATTCTTTTCTCTAGCCAAGAATAAAATAAGTTCCAAATTTGATAGTAGTCTGTATCTTCTTTATCTTTCAACCTCATAGTTAATCTGTCCATCTCTGCACATTCCAATATTTTCCTGATGACAGTCCTTCATTCTTCCAGTATTGTGAAAAAATTATTCTTGCTGCTGTAGTGACGTGTAAGATTAAATATAATTTCTGCTTATTAGTCTTATCAGGCATAATACCTAGTAAAAAAAGTTCAGGTTTAAAATCCACTTGTTCACCCAATATTTTTTCTAACCACATATGTATCTTTCTCCAATAAGCCTTTGCCTCACCACATGTCCACCAAATGTGATAATACGTGCCTATGTTATGTTTACATTTCCAACACCTATCTGACATATTTTTAAACATTTTTGCTAATCTTGCTGGCGGTAGGTGCCATCTATAAAACATTTTATACAGATTTTCTTTGTATGAAGTTGACATTGTTAATTTATAGTTTCTCTCCCATAACATTTGCCATTTTTCTAATTCTATATTATAACCAAAATTTTTTGCCCATCTTATCATTGTTTCTTTCACTTGTTCACTTTCCATATCTAAAATTAACAAAAAATTATACATTTTCTTAATTAATTTCTCATCTGAGGTTAACAAAATCTTATCAAACACAGTTTGATCCTTATAAAATCCATACATTTTTACATCTTTTTCATATCTATTTTGTATCTGTAAATGTGCCCACCAGGACAGATTAATTCCTAAATTTTCCAATTCTTGTTTAGATTTTAATTTCCCATCAATATCTAAGATATCTTTATATGTCCATACTTTTTCAAAATCTAACAGATTCAGATGTATAAATGCCTCCATCGTTGACAACCACCCTGGAATTTTTAAATATATTTTAGCTTTAATTTTTTCCCATACTGTTAACAAGGCATTTCTTATAAAATGATTTTGAAAGTACTTATGGACTCTGTTTTTTCCATACCATAAAAAAGCATGCCACCCCAATTGTAAATCATGTCCCTCTAAATACAATAACCTCTGATTTCTAAGTGGTATCCACTCTTTCACCCATGTTAACACCGATGCTTGATAATACAATGTCCATTCTGGCAACCCGAAACCTCCATTTTCCTTAGCATCTTGTAATGTTTTCATCTTAATTCTAGCTTTTTCCCCCTGCCAAATAAAATTCAAAACCAATGAATTTAAATTTTGAAAGAATTTTCTCTCAAGTTTTATCGGTATCGTTTGAAATAAAAATAAAATCTTTGGCAACACATTCATTTTTACTGTAGCAATTCTTCCTAATATTGATAGTTGGAGATTTTTCCATCTTTCCAAGTCTAGCTTTATTTGCTTCAATAATTTTATATAATTGTCTTCTTTTATTGACAAACACCTAGCTGAAAGGTAAATACCTAAATATTTAACTTTTTTCACTATTTGTACCTCTGTTTTCTCTAGTATTTGCCTTTTTTGTTTATCTGTGAGGTTCTTTACTATTACTTTGGTTTTTTCTTTATTTATTTTTAGTCCTGCCATTTCTCCATATTCTTCTATCTTTTCCCATAGTTTAGGAATCATCTCTAAAGGTTCTTCTAAGATAAACACTAAATCATCAGCAAATGCTTGTAACTTATATGTTTCATCTTTTATTTTCAATCCTTTAATTTCTGTGTCCTGTCTTATCCTTCTATTTAGTACTTCCAAAGTAAAGATAAATAATAATGGAGATAGTGGACACCCTTGTCTCGTACCTTTTCTTATCTCAACGCTCTCAGTATAATCTCCATTTACTATCACTTTTGCTGTCTGGTTACTATATATTGTTTTTATCATATTTGTAAAATTCTTTCCAAAATCCATTACTTGCAATTGTTGAACCATAAATTGCCAGGAAACATTATCAAAGGCTTTTTGGGCGTCTAAAAACACTAATGCTAATTGTTTCCCTGGATGTAGTTCATAATATTCTAATACGTCCATTATCACCCTTAAATTGTTTTTAATTTGTCTCTTCAGTAAAAAGCCATTTTGATCTGGATATATAAACTCAACTAAGTACTTTTTCAGTCTCTCTGCCATTATTGAAGTAAAAATTTTGTAATCCACATTGAGTAATGAAATCGGTTTATAGTTCTTAATATACGTCAAGTCTGAATCTTCTTTTGGTATCAAAGTAATATTTGCTTCTATCCATGTATTTGGAAGTTTGGCCTCTAACAATAATCCATTACAAACATCTTTCCGTGGTTTGCTTAATGTATCTTGTAGATTTTTATAAAGTTCCGCCGGTAGCCCATCTGGGCCTGGTGTTTTCCCACTCTTTTGTCGTTTTGTAGCCTCTAATATCTCCATCATTGTTATTCTTTCTTCTAACATAGTTTTGAATGTCTCTGGAATCTTTGGCAATTTACTTTCTTCTAAATATTGAGCAATTCTCTCTTTTTCAGCCTCCTCTTTGTCATACAATTGCTTATAATATTTCTTAATTATCTTTTTTATTTCTTCCTTTTTAAATTGTAAACAACCTTTCCCATCTACTAAATTATGTATTATTTTCTTCTCTTTCTGTTTTTTGAGCTTATAAGCTAGCCATCTTCCTGGTTTGTTGGCATTTTTGAAGAAATTTTGTTTTGCTCTCTTTATTTGTTCCACCAATTTTTCTGAGTCCAACAAATTCAGCTTATGTTTTATTATTTCCATTTCTCTTTTCAAAGTCTTTTTCTGTGGATTTTGTTGTAATTCTGTCTCTAACTTTCTAAATTTTTCCTTTAATAATAAATATCGCTGTCTTCTCTGTTTATTTTTCTCTGCCATATACGTTATAGCTATACCTCTAAAATATGCTTTAGCTGTATCCCATACATTTTGTAGTGATGTGTCTTCTTCTTTATTTTCTTCAAAGAAGAATTCCATTTCTCTTTTCGCCAACTCTATGAATTCTTTATCTTTTAGTATAGATAGATTTAAAATCCATCTTGGGTTTTTTTGTGTTCCTTTCCATGTCGCTTTTAAAGGGTTATGATCTGCCCATGTGCCTATTTCTATCTCAATTTCCTGTATATCCATCTTTAATTCAGAAGTCATCCAAATCATGTCAATTCTTGACCAAGATTTACGGCTATTTGAGTAAAAGGTATATTGTCGATTTTGAGGATTGATTTCCCTCCAGACATCTTGAATTCCAATTTCTTCTGCCATATCAAAGAATGTCTTGGGTAATCTTCTTCTTACAGATTTTCCTGTTTTACTACTTTTGTAATCCACTGTTCCATCTACTATCGCACTGGCCAGTTTTTGTGCATGACTCCTGGACCTCGTCATCGATCTATCCAATGATCCTAATTGTTTGATTTCTGAGAGGCGTGCATTGGCTGTTTTCTTGGTGTTTTTTGAGGCTGCTACTTTGTTGTTCACTTCCCTTCCTCCACCCTCCCCCTTTGTGCATACGCTATTATCTATTAGCCCGCCACAGGCTCCCAAAACCAGCGTGTTCATTCCCCCCATTTTTTGGCCATTCGTTTCCTTTGTACATATCCAGTTGTTCACTCTCACCCTACTGAGCTTCGGGCTTGCTGTTTTTTCCTCCCCCTTTCCTTCCGTCGTCCTTCTCATGTTTCCATAATCATACTCTATGTCTTTGTTGCTTTCTATGGTCCCTACTCTCTCCTCTTCCCCTTTTTTGATGTTTATTTCATTTGTGTCACTCCAGTCATCACATTGCAACTCTCGTTCTAGTTCGTTTCTTTCATTCAACCTGGATCGTATTCATTCTCTCCTCATGGGGGTGTCACTGCACTGTGTGTTTGATTCTGCCCCTCTGCTCTTATCATTCATCCCCACCTTGTCGGGTCCTGGGCTTGTTCTTTCCTCCCCCCTTTTTCTTTCAAACGTCCTTCTCATGCTTCTGTGGTTGCCCATCATGTCACCATTGGCTTCTGGAGTAGCCATTTGTTCTTCCCCCCCTTTTTTGACGTTCGTTGTGTGTGTGTCATTACGGCCCTCACATTGTGTGCGATGCTCTGGTTCGTTCTCTCCCCTCAATTGCAACCGTTCCTTAATGTGGGGCTGTCAACACGCTGTACATTTGATTCCACCCTCCTGTTTTTGCGCCCCGTTGTTTCTGCGCATGTGCTGGTCTTTTTGATGTCATCCATCAAGCATATTCGGGTATCTGGTACGGGGGCTTTTGACCAATATGTTCTTACCTTCACGCCTTCATTGGGGGGTGTTATTCCACCCCATGGGTGCTCTAAGGAATCCAGGGGACCTCCTGTTTGTCGTTCGATCTGGTCACCCTTCCTCTTGATCGTTGTTCGTGATCCTCGTCTCCGTGTCACTAAAGCATCAGTAGATTGCCTGTTGGACTCCGCTCCCCTACTTGACAGCTCTCGTGCTCTTTTTAAACATGTACAAACCCCCAGGGAAAGATCCTCTGCCGGTTGTTCACAGATATCCACTATCTGATTGTCCATGGGTTGTGATGTTACTTTCCTCTCTCTATTGTCCTATCTCTCTGGTCTTGTGGCAGGCGAGTAGATTGTTTTCGGTGGGATTCATGATGTTGTTTATCCCACGTTCTCAATGCCTGATGTGCCGGGCAGAGTTCTATGTGCCGATTTATCGAGTTTTTAGCAGAGAGCCAAGCCTCTTTAAGTAGGCGGCCTCCTTTAGTAGTGTCTCTGGATAGGGTTTGTACATTGGTGAGGTCGAACTGATGACTGAGATTAGTCATATGTGTCTATACCTGTGAGTGCTGTTCGCACCTTTTAACGGCCAGCTCGTGCTCATGCACCCTGGTCTTTAGTCTTTTGGAGGTCTCCCCAACATAATTGCAGGGGCAGTCCTTGCAATTAATCCTGTATATCACCGACAATTTTTCTTCGTTGAGGAGTGGATCCTTGGAGCGCATGATCCTAGATCGCAGTGTCTGGTCCGGTTTATGGGCCACCTTTATGTTGTAGGGGGCTAGTAACCTAGCTGTTGCTTCGGACACATTGTTGATATACGGGAGGGGGACATGTACCGCCTGTGTTGGCATCCTGCTGGTTTGCGAATTCTCCTGGGGTTTTGAGCTCAGGATGTTACACCACAGCCAACCACCCAGGATGGTGCAACACAGAACTCAGGATATCACTACATTAGATCTCAGGATGTCATCACACAACCCATTACCCAGGTTGTTACAACACAAAAGACTAATGGGCACACAGCCAGCACCTCAACTACTCAGGATGTTATGAAACAGCCAAACAATCCACAAACAATAACTGCTACACAGCCAACCAATTCACCTACAGCAACTAAGCCAGCGCTCCACACACCCCACCAATATATATATAGAGACGGCAGCTCTGATCACACTTTGCTCGCACAAGCATGAAGCTGAAGACCCCAGCCTGAAGATAACGAGTGGGATCTCGTTGAAATGTCGCCAAGATACTCTCAATCTTACATGGGAAAAGACCCGAATACACCAAGACCTGCATAACTATACCCGTGAAAATTTACGAATATATATATATTTATATATGTTTTCTGAGGTTTTCGCGGGTGTTTGTATGTAGGTCTTTGGTTCTTCGGGTTTTCTCCCACGTAGAATTTGAAGTGTCTTGGCGACGTTTCGACGAAGTCTCATTCGTCATCTTCAGGCTGGTGCTTTTGGCTTCTGCTTCTAGGAGCAATGTGTGGTCGTAGCTGTTTCTTCCTTTTAACTGCCAGTGGGGGTTTGAACTGATTGGCTGGGAGCTTGGCTATGTTCTGATTGGGTGGAGGTGTGTTCTGATTGGTTAGGGGCTTGGCTGTGCTCTGATTGGCTGGGGGTTGGCTGTGTTCTGATTGGCTGGGGGAGTGACATCCTGTGTGGATGTATGTGGTGGGGCAAGCAGTACATGAGATTTCATATACTCCTTGAGTATATGTACTCAATATGTACTCCCATGTACTGCTTGCCCCACAACATACATCGGTCAAACCAACAGAAGAATAAGTGCACGCATTGAAGAACACAAAAACTCAGTCAAAAAAGAGGAACCAACTTCTTCCCTGGTCCAACACCTTAAAGCCACAGGACATGAAATTGATTTCAAAAAGACCAGAACTATTGCCAAAACTGAACACTTTAATAATAGAATAATCAGAGAAGCCATCGAGATAGAAAAACGCCCTCACAGCATGAACAAACGAGATGATACCTCCCGCCTGCCAGCCATTTGGAAACCCGCCCTTATTGACAAACGAGTCCATAACACCAGACCCACACTCACAAAAACCACACAGGATGTCACCACCACACATCCAGGCAAAAAGCAAACCCAAACCCACACCGATGATGAGGCACGACCACAAACCAGAAGCCAGACCACAGCTGCATCATTAGCCACCTTAAACCCCTCCAATCCATACACAGCCAACCTCCCATCCAATCAGAACACAGCCAAGCCCTTATCCAATCAGAACACACCTCCACCTAATCAGAACACAGCCGAGCTCCCAGCCAATCAGTTCAAACCCCCACTGGCAGTTAAATGGAAGAAACAGCTGCAATCATACATTGCTCCTAGAAGCAGAAGCCGAAAGCACCAGCCTGAAGATGACAAATGAGACTTTGTCGAAACGTCGCCAAGACACTTCAAATTCTACGTGTGTGTGTGTGTGTGTGTGTGTGTGTGTGTGTGTGTGTGTGTGTATGTGATATATGATATATAGAGAAAGGGACAACTATAAAAATGCAGGAAATATGTGTATAGAATGAATAGAAGAAAGAAAGGAATAGAGTAATAATACAGAAAAGAGTATGAGTAATGAAACCGAATGCCCACAGTGGTATAATTTTGTTTTATTAGAATTAGGATGTTGTGCATCTTGAGTTTAAATTTAAGATATTTGATCCCAGAGAGCAAATACAACTGTATCCTGTGTCATTTTCATCGATTTAAGATACTGGATTTAAAGATCTAAAACCTCATAGAAATGTGTGCAAATAACTCCAGAGCATTACAGTTCCATTATCTTCTAGAAGTACTTTTGCTTTTCAGAAAGCTGACTTGAGAGAATGCCTATGTTATCTTTTAGGCAGCAAGGCCTCATGTTCAAATCACAAAAGAAACCCACCACGAGGGCTTTAAACTAAAATTAAGGAGGGAGAGTGACCAATTTTTAGGATCTCCACGATCTAATTCCAACAAAAACCCCTAGAAAACAAATCAAATAATGAGGTAAGGGATGATGGGGAGGAAGACAAACTCAAACACCAAATAGGAGATATAGGAAGTGTTCTGGATCATGTAACCCTAACTAGAGGATGTAGATCTGTATGTTAGAATGTTTGGCATTTATTGGGTTAAGCGCTGTCTCCTTAAGAGATGGCTTATGGGTAATGTAGTTTTAGCTAGTTAGCTATCCCATTGTTAACAAGTCTGTAGGAGGAGCCACTCAAAATTCATCACAGGATATCCTGGCTACGGGCCAGCTCGTGTTTAATTGTCTTTGTGCAAACTAACCATGCAGCACACATGGACATCAAATGTAATCAGGCAAAAGTGAATATGGAGGAATTATTGATTTTACCGACATAATGGACAAATGTTCACTACTGGACGTATCTTCAGGAATGTAAGTTTCTGTTAAGGATTCCTGGATTAAATATTTGTTTAAATCCATTTTGTTGCGTTATCTATCTGGGTCTGAATTGGAAGGCAACCCAGTTCAAGTTCCAGAATAGTAAAATCAATATATTATCTTCATATTGACTTTAGAGTAAGAAAAGTAAGAAATTACACTTTTCTTTATATTAGCTTTAAAGAAAGTAAAGTGAGTTAATAAGGCTAATCTTCTTCTAATTGCAAGAAGTCTCCATCTGTCTGCATTGCTAAAGTTTCATCTGCCTGCTCTCTTCGCTATAAGTAAAAGTTATAAAGTGCTTCTTGTCTTGTATGAATTTAACCAGCCATCTGCTAGCAGCAAAAAGTAAAGGACTGTGAATATATTTGTTCTAAAATGCTATTGGATTCATTTGCTAGCCAATGTTGCATGTAAAGACTGCTTCTATGAATCAGAGAAACATTGGGTGCAGCCTCCCTCCCCAAAAATGTTCCTGCCTATTGCATCTCATTGTAAGCATTTCTTGCACATTTAAAGACTGTGTTTCTAAAGATCATAGGAGCGTTGGGCAGCTAACCCCCCCCCTTTTTACCTACAACTCAAAGAGCTTGAAGCAATACAAGGAAAGGGGAAGAGGCCACAGAGGTTAGCGTGCATTGAAGAAAATTAGCATTAATGAGATAATTGCTTCAAACGCCTGTGTCTCATGCCAACTCCATTTGTTCAAAAGGCAATTGTTTGTTTGTAAGATCCCTAAGCATTTGTTTGGGAAGAGGTTAACTCAAAAATGCTGCCCTCCCTTGTTTGAAAACCCCTGGCCTCATGGCTTAGTGACCAGGCTAATTCTTCATTGCCAAGGAGAGCAATAAAGTAATCAATCTCTTCAGCTAACTCAGCACTGGTGATAGAAGACTAACTCTCCCCTTGGAATTCCAGCAATGTCAATGGAAAGAAAAGGTTTTCAGAGGCATAACCAACTCCACTAGCACATGTAGTAGCACCCCCTGGTGGCTAATCTGCACACAACACTTATTCAGCAATTTCATCCCTGCTGAAAGTACACCTTGATAATTAATCAGTAAGTAGCAGGCTTGCACCAACCCAAGTTAAGAGCACCCCCCAGAGGGGAAAGAAGGTACTTCACTGAAATTTCTAACTATGCAGAGTGAACCTCCGATAGTCAAAAAGCAAGTCCCCTGAATTCATCCAAAGTAACAAACACCCCCTAGAGGGCACAGAGTGAACTTCACCCAAAGTAATCACTAATGCAAGCAGTCACCTCTAGTGGTGTCTTTGCTGAGGGCAAATTAAGGAGAAGAAAAGGCAGCAATTAATCTTGCTTATTATCACAAAGCTGACGGCCGAGCGGATATTATGGGAGCAACTGGAGCTCAGTAATTTCCCAAGAACGGCTTGCAACTTAATGACCATGGTGGGATTTATGAGAGCTGGTGGGGCTCAGTAATTTCCCAGGTGGCCACTAAAGGGTAACGTGGTAGTAAAGAAAGAATTTTGGCTGGCCTCTCTCCAAGCGCCCCCAGTGGTTAAAGGAGGAACTACACGCAAGCCTTTAATCACGCACAGAGAAAGCCCTCTAGTGGACAAAGGGTGAACCTCGAAGGAAGAGCACCCTGGTAACTGACCTGCAAGAAGTGACCCCTAGTGGTCAACGGGTGAACTGCGCTGAAGTACCCACGCACACAGAAGAACGCACCCAGTGCTGCCTCCACCCACAGAGAGCACCCCTGTAGCTGATCTGCAAGTAGCAACCCCTAGTGGTCAAAGAGTGAAGTTCATCAAATTTGCTTCAAAATAGCTAGGAAGTTTACTGAACCTGTCCTAGCCATGGCAGAATGTCTCCTAGATTTAGAAGAAGGGGTTCAACCAAGCAGCCTAGATGAGACACCCCAACCAGTCAGCCAAGGAGAAATGCTGCAAACAGCCAACCTTGACCTGTACACAGAGGCTGATGCTCAAGCCTCAGTGAGGCCAAAGACGTCCCAGGTGCACTATGACCTGAGGCAACAAAGAAAGCCTACAGAAGCCATGCACTCACATCTGATGGAAAGATGGGAGTCAAACTACAAGTGCCATGAAAGACACTGGGAGAAATTGCACAAACTACCAAGGGCCTAAGGAGGAGCTCTCCCCCGAAAGTGCGCACTTATTGGAAGAAGATAAGGAAGATGCTCTCGTGCAATGGATGGGCTCCGAACGCCACCTTGAAGAGATTCAGGCGCAATTAGGAGACCCAACAATCGATAGCAAGATGCAAAGCCTCAAGCTAAAAAACAAGGAACATAAAAGGTTTCTAGAGAGCTTAAAACACCTCCCAGAGACCGAGCCTTACCCGAAAGACAAACCAGTCGAGAGGGCCGAGTCCGTGCCATTGGCAGTTAACCCCAACAAGAGGTTTTCTGAAGAAAAATGCCAGCTGTCTGTACCATGTTTCCCTGCTCTTGGAAACAATGTTTATGAGGTCCACCCGAAAGCCACTGATTGTGCTCCAGATGACCTCAAGACTGTACCAACCCAGCCTGAAAGCAAACCCTGAACAGCACCATTGGATCCTCCAACACCCTGGGGAAGAAAGTTAGACTTAGGAGAGTACAAGGCTGGTTTCAAATGCTGTGAGTTTCTGGAAGACACGGCCAAAGCTGATGAAGCGGAGGGGAAGTGTCAACCAAGCAAGAGTGACAAGCACTCAGAAGCCCTGCATCCAGACCCTGGACAGCTACAACAAGCAACTTCTACTCCTTCAACCAAGGAGCCCCAGCATGGCTCCGAAGAGTGCCCAGAGGCGCCCGTCAAGGTCAACTGCACTTTAGTGTGTAATGACCCACCATTCCTCAGTGAACCTCCAAGCAAAGAAATGTGCTCTGTGCCACAGAGCACAGTGGGGAGAAAAGCCACTGGACTCTGCATCCAGCCGTTAGAAGGGAGCTCACGGTTCCTAAATCCTGAAGCCGAAATCTTGGCTCCATTGAGAGTAGACGCCCCTGACACCTTTGCCTACCACGGAATGGTCAGAGGCCCAACAAGCTCCTCAACCGCCTTTAAGATGGAACCTGAATGAGTCACCCCAGGAACGGTCTGTGTTAACCAATTGCAAACTTCAACCCAGGTGAATATCTCAACAACCTCCATTCCCAGTAATGGAAGAGCACCTCACCTAAAACTCCGCCAAGAACACTTCATGCTTGTGACAACCAAAGCTGTTTTGGAAGCAACAGTGTTCCAGACCAGTAAGAATTACAACAACTTAGCCTTGTCCATAGAGGACAAAGAATTTCTGCAGTTACGCGCATTCTCCCAAAGCACTACACATTGGGACAGGCTGCATCTGCCAGAACAGAAACAAGACTGGGAGTCGTGGAGTGCACTCCTAAGATGTCTCCAAAGCATACAAGTGCAGCACACGTATATCTCCAGCTCACCCGCCACTGTACAAAAGAAAGAATTGTACGCTTCCTCAGATGTATCAATGAAGGTAAACGCAGCCTTAAGATACATCACAGTCTACAGCGGGGAGAGCCACACTTACGTCGTTTTGATTGCAACCATAAGATACATCAGAGTCTACAGCGGGGAGAGCTGTAGTCTCAGTGTCTTCTTTGGAAAAGCGAGACTAACAATACAACAAGGCCACACCATACCAAGTTTAGAACTATGTGGTACCACTTTAGCTGTAAAGCTCACCAAGTTGACAGTGAAGACGTTGTGCCTTGTACTACAGTCTACCACCTTCTACGCAAACAGCAAGGTGATGTCAAGCTACATCTGCAAACAAAGCAGACACTTCTACATCTATGTAGGCAATAGAGTAGAAAAGATTGAAACATCTCTAAGCACTGAACAATGGCAACATGTACCAACAGATAAGAACATTGTGAACCAAGTTAAGTGGCCCAACCTTGCCACACAGTTAACAGAATTGATCTGGCTAAAAGGTCCTGAGTTCTTGGCTTGTCCAGACAGCCTGATGCCACAGAGACCAAAACGCTATATGCTTCCAGCTCCAGATCAACATGCCAACGTTCAACCTCAGGCACCCAGTAAATTTCAACCAATCAGCTTCAAACCCTCCTCTAAGCGGAGACACCTGAGATTGGGCATAGTATTGATCATCCTGATCACTTGTCTTAGTATCCCAAGAATTAGCCTTGTAGGAGCCTGCAAGGACTTACAGACTATTGAAGATGCTTGTCATGATCCAGTGATTGCCAAATGTCTGAAGGCCAAAAATTACCCTCCCCATGCATCTCACATGGGCGAAGCGTGGGAGCGCATGATTGGTGTACCCCGCAAAATCATGGACTCTATGTCGTCAAAGACACCCACGCCCACACATGAAGTCCTCACTACCCTCATGACAACAGTAGCAGCCATCTTCAATGCTCCACCGGTGGTTCCAGACCCTTCAGTTCCTGAGTGTCCTGAGTCTTCTGCTCCTCTTCTTCCTGAGTCTTCTGCTACTGTGGTTCCTGATTCTCTAGCTCCTGCTGTTCCTGATTCTCCAGCTCCTGCTATTCCTGATTCTCCAGCTCTTGTTGTTCCTGATTTTCCAGCTCCTGCTGTTCCTGATTTTCTAGCTCCTGCTGTTTCTGAGTTCCCTGTGGTTCCAGGTTCTTCGGTTCCTGAGCATCCTGTGAATCCAGGTTCCTTTGTTCCTGAAAAATTTTGGGTTCCAGTTTTTCTGTTACAGATTTGGTTCCAGTTTCTTATACAGGAAGAAGACCTTGTCTTGCCGAGAGACAAGAACACATACCAGAACTCTTGGCCCATGAGACTTGTGCACCAGGTCCTACCCAGTTTGATGGACTAGTTCACCAAGTTGAGGCCCAAATGATGAAGCCACGTGAGTTTGCACCAGGCTGATCACTGATTTGGTCCCGTTGCTGATGAAGATCAAACTAGAAGATTGAACCTCAAACTATGTATTTGTGTTTATGCATTATTTGATGTAACACTTGTTTATCTATGTTATAATTGTGCATGTTTTCTATTTACCTTATAGTTAGGCATGTTTTGATACTATGTTTTACCTATTTTAGTCACTAGTTAGTTAGCAATGAGAATTGCATGCTTAATGCTACATTTTTTGCTTATTTCAGTTAGTTAGTAGTGGAAATTTATATTTCTAAGCAGGGAGTGTTCTGGATCATGTAACCCTGACTAGAGCATGTAGATCTGTATGTTAGAATGTTTGGCATTTATTGGGTTAAGCGCTGTCTCCTTAAGAGATGGCTTATGGGTAATGTAGTTTTAGCTAGTTAGCTATCCCATTGTTAACAAGTCTGTAGGAGGAGCCACTCAAAGTTAATCACAGGATATCCTGGCTACAGGACAGCTCGTGTTTAATTGTCTTTGTGCAAACTAACCATGCAGCATGCATGGACATTGAATGTAATCAGGCAAAAGTGAATATGGAGGAATTATTGATTTTACCGACATAATGGACAAATGTTCACTACTGGAGGTATCTTCAGGAATGTAAGTTTCTGTTAAGGATTCCTGGATTAAATATTTGTTTAAATCCATTTTGTTGTATTATCTATCTGGGTCTGAATTGGAAGGCAACCCAGTTCAAGTTCCAGTATAGGAAGCATACCTAGAGTCAGGTATGTATATAGGTCTCAAATGCCTATATACAGATGCTCAAAGTTTGGGGAATGAACAGTTTAGCTTGAATTATTAATACATGAAGGTAGATAAGATATAGTTGCAATTAATGAAACTTGGTGGGATGAAACCCATGACTGGAACATACTGATAGAAGGATACAAACTGTTCAAAAAACCCAGAACCCAGAAAAGAGGTGGAGTTGCATTATATGTAAAAGACCACTATATTGCTACAGAAATGTACACAACCAAAGATGAAAACCTAGAATGCATATGAGTCAATATAAAAGAAAAAAAGCATGACATTGCCATAGGTGTATACTACAGGCCACCCAACTAAGCAGAAAAAAATAGATGTACTTTTTGCTTAACAAATATATGTAGGAAACACACACGGGGGACTTCAATTATCCTGACATCGGCTGGAAGACTAATTTTGCATTGAACAGGTTTCTGACCAACCTAGCTGACAACTAGATAGAGATAGAGGAGGGAACTAGAGGGACAGCCAACTGGACTTATTTCTTACTAACGGAGAAGAAGTGATAGAGGGAGTTGAAATTGTAGGAACCTTGGGTGAGAGTAACCGTGTCATATTGGAATTCAATATAATGCAAATACAAGCAATAGAACATAATCATACCAGAGTCTTAGATTTTAAAAGAACTGATTTTAACAAACTCAGACAGAGCTTGGAAAAGATTCCTTGGATGAAAATCCTAAAGGGGAAAACAATTCAAAAGCTTGGGAAACTGAAAAATATGATCATAAAAGCCCAGTCCAGCACAATACCACTGAAAAAGTAAAACAAGAAACCCAGGAAGAAACCAACACGGTTGCACAAAGATCTCTCTGATAAACTGAAAGACAAAAAGGATAAGTACAAAAAATGGAAAGACAGACACATAACTAAGGCAGAATATCAGCAGACAGCCAGAATCTGCAAAGATGAAGTCGTGAAAGCAAAGGCTTAGAATAAATAAAGTCTTGCAACAAAAGTAAAAGATAATTTAAAAAGTTTCTTTCAACATATAAATAACAAGAAAAAAGTCAAGGAAACACTTAGTCCACTAAAGAGAGAAGATGGCAAGGACGTAACAAGCAGTAGAGAGAAAGCCGAGCTGCTTAACTCATTCTTTGCATCAGTCTTCACGCAAAAAGAAACTATAGCCCAACCTACCAAACACATAATTGTAAAAGATAGATTAGTAATAAAAATAAGCAAGAAAATGGTAAGAGAACATCTGTCTGATCTTGATGAATATAAATCACTAGGACCTGACGAATTACATCCCAGAGTTCTAAAGGAGCTGGCAGATGTCATCTCAGAACCATTGTACCATATCTTTAAAAAATCCTGGAGCACCGGAGAACTACCAGAGGACTAGAAAAGAACTGATGTGGTTCCCATCTTCAAAAAAAGGAAAAAAAACAGACCCAGGAAATTACAGACCAATCCACCTAACATCAATACCCAGGAAGATACTGGAAAAGATAATCAAAAAACAGATCTGCGAACATCTAGAAACAAAGTTATAACTAGAAGCCAGCATGGATTTATTAAAAACAGATCATGCCAAACCAATCTTATTTCATTATTTGAGAAAGTGACTAAATTAGTAGACCAGCAAAATGCTGTGGACATAGTATACCTAGACCTCAGTAAGGCATTTGCAAAGTAGACTACAACCTACTTCTTGGTAAGCTAGAAAAAAGTGGAATAGATGGCATCACCACCAGATGGATTTGTAACTGGCTGACAAACCATACTCAGCGTGTAGTCCTTAATGGTACTACATCTAAATGGAGGGAAGTAAGCAGTGAGGTACCACAAGGTTCCGTCTTATGCCCAGTACTCTTCAATATCTTCATAAATGCCTTAGATGAGGGAATAGAAGGAGAACTCATCAATTTTGCAGATTATACTAAGCTGGCAGGTATAGCCAACACCCTAGATGATAGATGCATGATCCAGATGGATCTCAACAGACTTGAACACTGGGCCCTATCTAACAAAATGAAATTCAACAGAGAGAAAAGCCAATGCAATCCTAAATTGCATCAACAGAGGGATTGAATCAAGATCATGTGAGGTATTAATACCATTCTATAAAGCCTTAGTAAAACCCACCTAGAATACTGCTTCCTGTTTTGGTATCACACTGTAAAAAAAGATGTTGAGACTCTAGAAAGAGTGCAGAGAAGAGCAACAAAGATGATTAGGGGCCAGGAGGCTAAAACATATGAAGAATGGTTGCAAGTACTGAGCATGGCTAGTTTAGTGAAGGAAAGGACCAGGGGTGACATGATAACAGTGTTCCAATATTTGAGGGTCTGTCATAGAGAGGAGGGGGTCAATCTATTTTCCAAAGTACTCAAAGGCCAGACAAGGAACAATGGATGGAAACTGATTAAGGAGAGATTGAACCTAGAAATAAGGAGAAATTTTCTGACAATGAGAACAATCAACTGATGGAACAGCTTGCCTTCAGAAGTTGTGGGTGCTTCATCACTGGAAGCTTTCAAGAAGACACTGGACAGCATTTTTCTTTTTCTGTTAAAAATTTAAAAACCAATAAAAAATATATAAAAAAAAGAAGACACTGGACAGCCCCTTGTCAGAAATGGTGGGGTCTTCTGCTTGAGCAGGTGGTTGGACTAGATGACCTCCAATGTCCCTTCCAACTCTGTTATTCTGTATGACTGTATGACATTTTGGGTACATTTGAAAGGACTCAGATACTTTCACATGTTTAGTAGCATGAGCAGAATAGTGAAATTTAATTAAAACTCTGCAGGTGATAGACTAGGACAGGGCTTTTCAACCTTTTCACCCATTGTACCACTTTTCGGATAAGGCAATATCCGAGTACCACCAGTCGCCCAGCAAGGTATCAAAAACTTGACCCCCCCCAAAAAGGAAAAAATGAGAAAGTACAAGTAGTCCTCGACTTACAACAATTCACTTTGTGACTGTTTGAAGTTACAAGTGAATTATGACCATTTTTCACACTTATGACTATTGCAGCATCCCCAGGGTCTTGTGATTTACATTCGGATGCTTGGCAACTGATTCATACTTATGACGTTCACAGTGTCCCAGGGTCATGTGATCAATGGCCGGGGGGGCGTGACCAGCTGATAACTCAGGTTGCAGGGTGCCTGTGGGGGGTAATCCGTGGGTCTCTGGTGGAGGGGGATGCGACTGGGGTGGGTGCCTGCCTGCCTTCCCTTCCTTTGTCCCTTCCTCCTTCCCTCCCTCTTTCCCATTGTCCCTTCCTTCCTTCCTTCCTTCCTTCCTTTCCTTCACCTCCCTTTGTCCCTTCCTCCTTCCCTCCCTTTCCCATTGTCCCTTCCTTCCTTCTTTCCTTCCTTTCCTTCACCTCCCTTTGTCCCTTCCTCCTTCCCTCCCTCTTTCCCATTGTCCCTTCCTTCCTTCTTTCCTTCACCTCCCCCTTTGTCCCTTCCTCCTTCCCTCCCTCTCTCCCATTGTCCCTTCCTTCCTTCTTTCCTTCCTTCCTCGTTCCTTCGTCCTGTGCTATGCCACCCAGACCCCAGCCTGGTTTTGGCAGGCAGCAACACATCACGGCCCTGCCTCTGCGTGCGCAGAGGCAGAGGAGAGCACACAGGCAGGGCGGGGATGTAGCTGGTTCACCTCCCATTTTCAGGCACGTACATTACAAACCAGCTACTTCTCCCAGTCATTTTCCCCCTACGTTTTCCCCTTGAAGCAGAGAGTCGGAGAGCTGCATCACTCTCGCCGTTTGGGCCCTCTACTTTTACGCTCCGGGAGCAGCTTGCCTTTCAAACCTCCGATAATTAACAGAAGGGGAAACCCGCTGCAAAAGTGCATCTCCCGAAAAGATGGGGGGGGAGAAAGGCGATCAGTTAGCCAAGAGCCCGGCTGTTTCAGACTTTAAGCCTGCGATACAGGCAACAGGCCCAAGCAAAGAAGGCGATCCAAGAAAAAAACCTGCTTTCCTTTCCAGCAAAAGTTACTTTTCCAAAACTGCCTTAAATGAAGAAGTGACTTTCCCCCCCTCTAATAATTGACTTTCTCCTGGCTTCTCCAGCCTTCCCTAGCAGGAAGAGATCAGCCCGGGCCAGCTTTTGTTCCCCAAAGGCTAAAGTTGATCGCTCGCTTGTCTGATCCAAGGGGTGCACGGGCACCCTGAGACCCGCTCCAGGCCTCCACTAAGCCATGATTCCCGGTTTGTAGAAAAGTTGAGGGGGGGGAGAGAAAGGCGATCAGTCAGCCAAGAGCCCGGCTGTTTCAGACTTTAAGCCTGTGATACAGGCAACGGCGTGCGCTTCTCCCAGCCCAGAAGGGGCTATCAGGCTAGCGCTTGTTGTGAAGTAAGAAGAGAGAGGGGAAGGGCGATACGGATCCCACTGACCTGCATGCATGAGAAGAAGTCAATCTGGTTGCTGCACAATGAGTCCCTGGGGAGGGCGGGGCCTTGCTCTGCACCTGCGCTCTTCGCGCACCCTCTGCAGGGCACGTTCGGTAGGGTTTGTGCAGGCTGCCACCAAGCAGCATGTTTTCCACAAACAAGTGAGCTGGGAAGGAGCAGAGCGGGGGGGGGGGAGGAAAGCGATGCCGGGGGGGAGGAAGGCGACGTCGCATACCACCAGCCAGGTGGTCGTGTACCACCAGTGGTACGCGTACCACCGGTTGAAAAGCCCTGGACTAGGAAGCCACCCTGCTGTTTCTGAAGCTATGTCAGAGATTGGAACTGATAGCAACTAAAATAAAGAAAGCAAGCCTGAGAACATGAGTTTCAAAGAATATGGAAGAGATTTGGGGTTCTGCTGCTGTCTGGGCTCACTTTGGTTTCTCTGGCAAATCATAGACTGACTTCTCTTCATTTGTATAGTATAGACTTTCTGCTGCTCAGCAGTCAGAGGACAGAGTTGCAAGACTGTAAGAGTGCCAAGGGTTTGGGTAATGGCTGAAGACTTAGATAGATCAAAAACATCATGCCAGCCATAAGGAAAATGCCAGAAGTTCAGAAAGATAACATGATTGAATATCCTTCCATAGCAGCTCAAATGAGGATCTATGACCAGAAGTACAGGCTAAGGAAGACCCCCTTGGGTGAATTACTGACCCATCTTACTTTGAGAGATAAATGCATTTCTATTGGGAAGAATGCCATGGCCGTTTATCTGTGCACCTGTTCACAAAATCCACTTGGAATAGACAGTCATACAGATCAATAAACAGGCCTTGAGCTGAACAAATTGAAGACAGATCTAAAATTCCAATTTATTTTCTCAAGGATCAGTTTCATTGTCATTTCATAACCCCGAATGATCTCTACAGAGATTATTTCTGCTACAAATAATGGTGTATCCACGTTAGGAAGCTTCAGTGTGTTATCCTCAATGCTGCCAGAGGGAAGATATTCCCTTATACAGATTTCTGCATATTATTATTATTGTTATTGTTGTTGTTGTTTCTTGCACAGTCAGCAGGATGGTCAGACTAGATTGTTGTTATTTCTTAAATTTATTGGCCACCTATCTCACCGTGGGGCTATTCTAGGTGGCTGACAATAATAAAAAAGAAGAAAATGAAAGTGTAAACAGAACAGATATAAAGTAATAGAACAGTAAAATAAACAATAAAAAAACCATAAAGTGAATATGGTAAGATAACCAAAAAGATGGAGAGGTGGAAAGCAGAGTGTGGAGGTGGGGAATTGTCTCCACAAGCAAATTGTTAGCCATGTTTGATTTCATTGTCCTTCCCTCTATCATGGTTGACATGCAGAATTTATAACCTAGTTCCTTCCTTACTGTGCAAGCTGATCAGAAATGTAACATTGCTTGTTTCTGACTTTCTGATATATATACTGAAATTTGCAATACATTAGCGAAGTTGTATACTGTGTCTTCGATTTACTGCCTCTTGCACATTACCGTTAATGTGACTGTTACTATCTCTTTCTTTTGCTGTCAATTTTCCTTCAGCTCGTCTATGACTCTGCTCCAATCATGAATTATAAAACCCCACGCCTTTCCTTCTGCCAAATGAGCCCTATGGAAAGACTTCAGTATGAAGGGATTCTTGTTCTGGATATGTTTGGCATTTATTGGGTTAAGTGCTGTCTCCCTAAGAGATGGCTTGTGGGTAATGTAGTTTAGCTAGTCTGCAATCCCATGTTATCAGATCTGTGGGAGGAGTTTCTAAAGTTCATCACAGGGTATCCTGGCCACGAGCCAGGTTGGAATGTTCTTTGTCTGAGAGAAGCATGGAGCCATTCGAACGTCTCAGTTGGCTCCACTCCAAGTTACAAGCTGGTATGAAGGAAGCATTATTTTCTCACCTATGAGAATGAACAGATGTATGATATCCAGAAGCAACAACCACACAAATGCAAGTATCTCTGAATAAAGTGTATCTGTTTTGGAATCATTTTTATTGAATTTATCTGTCTGACTTGGATTTACAAAGCAATTTAACTCTGGGTCAGAACAATTCTGTCTTTGCTTCTTTACTTCAGGTGGACATGGGTTGCACTTGGTGTGATGGAAAATGAAAATGGAGAAAGATTTTTAGATGCAATTATACCATTATTTTTCAAGCATGGTGTCTGCTTTAAAACCATAGAGAAAATTGCCATAATAACATCTTTTAATGAGACTGGCAGCTTGTTCAACCAAGGTGCAGAAATCCATGATAAAATCATAGATAGCAGGACAAATATAATAATATTTTATCTTCTACTTCTTCTTGTGCCATATCCGTTATCGGATGTTGGCGATCATGTTGGCGATCCTGTTTTTATCAGCAGCTGCACGAAAAAGTGCTGCTGAGTTTTGTCTAAACCAGTCCCTTAGATTTTGAAGCCACGATGTTCTTCTTCTGCCTGGACCTCGTTTGCCTTCAATCTTTCCCTGGAGGATTAAATGGAGTATGCCGTATTTTTCTGGGTGTCACATCACATGTCTGAAATATTCTAATTTTTGTTTTTTAATTGTTTTGATGATTTCCCTTGGCTTACCCAGGCGGCTTATCACCTCCTCATTTTTTATCTTGTAATATTTTATGGCGAATCTTATTCCATGATACTACTGAGATGGTTACCATATCTGTCAAAAAAAGAAAAGATGGACCATATCATCAAAAGCAAAGTCTGGATATTGACAGGCCAGGTGGAGCTCACTTCACATGTTTATCAACGTGACTGGGATTCCCAAATGATCCATGGTGCTCTGTCGTTCACAATTCATGCTAATAACCCACCAGGATTTAGACCTTTTGTTTTAAATAGAAATCCCTCTGGCACAGAAGATGGTTTTATCAAAGACTTTTGGCAGCAAGCCTTCAACTGTGTATTTAAAACTTCAGACATGGATGAGGTGAATGGAGATATCTGCAGTGGGAAAGAAAAACTAGAAGATCTTCCTGGAACATTTTTTGAAATGAACATGATTGGTCACAGCTATAGTATCTATAATTCTGTCTATGCCATAGCCCATGCTTTACAGGCTATGTCTTCATACAGACGTAGACAGAGATCAACAGCAGAGGCAGGAAGACTGAAGCTTAAGAATCTAAATTCATGGCAGGTAATTGACTCAACATCTGGAAGATCATTAATTTGAGAATAAAAGATTCATTCCATATCTCCATAATTAAGTCTCTTTACATTTCCTTCCCATGCTTCCATTTCTTTTGACTATGTTTTTATCAGCCCATGATGTCCATTGCACCTAGTCTTATGCTTTTCTTAAAAATGCATCTAATTCCTCTTTTTCTAATCTCTCTCTTCCCCCAGCCCACATAGCTACATCATTTCTTGAAAGGTGTTTCATTTAACAACAGTGCTGGGGACAAAGTGACAATTGACCAGAATGGAGAATTACTAGATATGATGTATTGAACTGGATTGTTTCTTCTAACCAATCCTTCATTAGGAAAAGAGTTGGCAGGTTAGACCCTGAAGCTCCATCGGACCAAAGTTTCACTATTAGTGAAGATGCCATAGCCTGGCACAGCTGGTTTAACCAGGTAAGGTCTGATTTCTAGGAATCTATGAAAATCTCGCTTCCAGGTCACCATTAACATGTGTAATGTTAATTTCACTGACTAGTGATAAGCAGGAATAACTCAGTATTGAGAGATGATCTGTAGAAAAACATGTTAATTAATTCAGAAAATGGAGCCAAGATGTTTTTGCTCCAGTTCTACAGTACTTATGAATTTATTATGTGTAACATAAGGTTGATCTGAAGTCCTCAAAACATTATACCTTACTCTTCATGGATATCAAATGCATTGCTTATGATGACTTAAACAATTTATAGTGAAAAATATAACTCCTTGAAAAAAAAACCATTAAAGTTATTTACATTTTTATTGTTTTATTGTTTATATAATTGTGGATTTCTTTTATCAAGATTTTCTTGAACCCTAATAGATTACATAATTCCCAGAGCACTGGTAAATATGTTCCATTGTTAACAATATACATTGTTTGGAAGGAAATGGATTCTTTTTTTAAAAGTTACCTGAAAGGTTAGAAAAAAGAGGTAAATCATAGTATTAATCATGCCACCAATAAACCCAGAGTTTAGCATTATTTATGAAGGAATGGCCATTTGTCATTAATTCATTATTTACTGAGATGACTTCCTGTTTTCATTGGAAATAGTCTTCAGTTGAATAACTGTAGCTTAAGTGAGAGCTGTGATATTGATGTCTGTTGGCATATGCTATAATGAGATATTGGACCAGTATTCTTAATAAGGAGATGACAACCTTCTTAATTCCAATGTACCATGTTGATTATGAAGAAGGGTATCACTATTGTACAGTTAATTAGATGTTTCCTGTGAATCTCATTCACATTAAAATCTTTTGCTGGAGTCTCCAAGGTCATTACATCAATATTGGCATTCTCCTTTTGTTTCTTTCTTGTTGATGCTTCAGTCCCAGCCTCTTTCAGTATGTTCTGAAAGTTGCCACCCTGGTTCAAACAAGAAAGTGAAGGAAGGGGAAACCCTTTTGCTGCTATGACTGCATCCTGTGTCCAGATGGGAAGATTTCCGAGAAGGAAGGTAAGAAATAAGCTGTTTGGATTACCAATCAAACTCAAGGTAATTTAGAAAAACAATGAAATACAAATTTGTCCACACCAATGGTTCCTTATCCCAGAATTTTTAATAAAACTGAATAAAATAAAATCTGAAGATTAAAAAAATCTTGATATTGTGACACTACATGTATTTATGGGGAGTACATGAACTTTTCTGGTGTACAATTAAGAACCTGAAAAGCTCACTTTGCCAGATCTCACAATGAAATATGAAAGCTTAGTGTGTAATTAGATTATAGTTTGCATGGGAAAAATAATTATGGGATATTGTTTAAATTTATTTTTTTATTTTAGATATTTATATAGCCCCCATCTTACATGAAATATGGGGTGGTCCCAATCAACCACTAAACAACACCAATAATATTAAATGTAATTGATGTTTAAACCCTAAGCCTTAAAAGCCTGGCATCTATGTTAAGCTTCCACATACAGTCCCTCACTAAACCGTCCGGTCCATCTCACCCTATTCCAGCATATGGGGTAAAACCCAGGTTTTACGTGTTTTTTGGAAGGCTAGAAGGGTAGAGGCTTGTAAAATTTTAAGAAGAAGGGTGTTCCATAGGGCAAGAGCTGCCACAGAAAAGACATGCTTCCTAGATCCCATAAGACGGCCATATTTAAGAAAGGAAACTAGGAATGTGCCCACCCTACCTGTCAGAGAAAGATGGTTCTGCAGATAATGTGACCTGTACTATATAGGGATTTAAAAATAATAACCAGAATTTTGAACTGAACCTGGAGGAATAGCAATAGCAATAGGATCTACACTTATATACCGTTTCACAGTGCTTTACAGCCTTCTTTAAGTGAGTCAGCCTATTGCCCCCAACAATCTGGGTCCTCATTTTACTGACCTCAGAAGGATGGAAGACTGAGTCAACCTTGAGCTGGTGAGAATCGAACTGCCGAAATGCTGGCAATGAATAATTGGAAAAAAACGTAGTCGAAAACACTTCACCCAAAGGACTTGCATAGACATACTGTAGCTATTTGGATGCGCTGGAATATAATTTTTGAAACATTTCTTTAATAAATTAAAGAGACAAGAATGTTTGTATTCATTCAATACTATTAAGAATGTGTTATAAGATAAAAATTGAATTGAACTGAATACTTTATTTGTCCAAGTGTGATTAGACACGCAAGGAATTTGTACAGAGAAAAACATATAGAAAAATAAAACATATAGAGAAACGTGGGTATGGAAATTCTCAACAACTATATAAATTGCAAAATGAAGAATTTTGAAAAAAAATTGAATATAAAGCAACTTTATTAGAGCAGAAAAGTACTTTCACTTTTTACCGGTAGTGTTTTCAAGTTTGCTAGTTGTTTTTTCTTTCATGAGTTGATCTTTTCACTAGCAAGCATAGTCTAGGAAAGTGTTTGCACATGTTTGTTTCTCTAGATTTGTGATTTTTTTTTCTTAAAATCATTCTGATTACCAGTCCTAATCCTACTTATCCATCTTGATGTAAAAATAGGTATTTTTCTAGCATGTTATCATCCCCTTCCACACTGAAGAGATGACAGATGATTGATGGGTAAGACTTTGATCCTCTTATCTTTAATCATCTTGTGCCTTAGATTTAGGATTTGTCAGCTGGGAATAATATTCATTTTGAGACCATTCACCTTTCCACAAAGGGTAAGGTTTAATAACTCTCATCTATCAATATCTCTCTGTATTTTATTTATATTATATGTTACTAAATGAGTTATATCCTTTGGCATAAGATATTTAATTGATTTGGTACATATATGGAATTGATATTTCTAAAATGGGTGGGTAACTAAATTGTCTTTATTTTTGGTGAATGAACTCATTTATTATTAATTTTTTTTAAAGATTAAAATATAAAATCTGAAGGAAAAAAAGTAACAAAGACAAAACAAAATTAGACAAGAACACTAAAAAATGTGAATTAAAAGGGCAAAAAACCCCAAAACACATATTCCCCCCCCTCGGGTTGAACACTGACAAATAAATTGCAACAATAATAACTTCCTCCCTTGCAATACAGATCCAAAATCTATAAAGTTCTACATCTCTTTGCAACTCAATTTGACCTGTCATACATTATATATATCAAGAAAAACAGTTAACGGGTTAATCAACCACAAAGTTAACATTCCAGTTCCTCTGTTAACAATCTGCTACGTTATTTAGTCATGAGAAACATACAAAGCTTTTTATTGACCACGGATCACCCCAATCATTATCTCTGAACATTTAATGCAGAGAGAGGGAGGACAATACAATTTAATAGGTGCATTTCTTCAGCAACCAGCTCCTTGAAACAATTAGCTCTCTTCACTGTTGTATAGTTCCAATGAAGGTTAAACAGAATCTTTATTAATCATGAAATAATTTCATAGGGCATGATCAAGAAAAGAAATTAGAAAGGAATTACACAGAAATGTATTTCTACAGAAATATAATTTCTTTTTACCACAAAATAAAAATAAAAATGAAAAGAATATCAAAGACAGGAGCAGATTAGGTTAATGGGACAACAATCTAAAGATATCTCTCCAATACTTTTTCACAAAATGATATTTCTCTTTATATCACAAAGGGGGATATAAAGAAATTGGGGCACTCTTTTTGGAGGCAATAGATAAGGCTTTTTCGCTCCCAAAAGAATGAATGCTATCAGGAGTTCAGTCAGGCTGAGCTTTTTGTCTTTGATAGCATCCTTGATTTTGTTAATCAAGACCTGTTCAACTGAATATTTCTGTTATTAGTACACATTCTGGTCACAACCTAAACCTAAACCTCTAAATAGAAATGATCCTTGGCTCCATTTGTTGAGAAAGGTATAGTTTTACTAAAGGTCAAGTGCACTGCAGTATTGCATAGCCAGAACTGAGAATTGCATGCCAAAATCCTTAAGTTCTACTTACCCCCCCCCACCCCAAATGTCCTTTGCTGCTCAACCCACTGTAACCAATCAAGTCCATGCAAAATGTTTTCATAATGGTCATTCCAAGCTCAGCTTGGTATACGGCTCCCTCCTTCTTCCAGCTGGGTGACCTTGGGGCAGCATCTTGAGGAGGTACAGTCTCTACTTTCGATTCCCCAAGCATCCCCCTCCTCATCCCCCCTCCTCACCATTCATGGCAGTCTGTCACTGCATAACAGTGAAGCACAGCAAGCATAAGATGACAGCTGACAGTATGCACACTCCAAATGTGTACATTCTACATGTAAAAGACAACATAATTTCTATGTATCTGAAACACCACCAAATCAAATAAATTAAATTCACAATTATTTAATTTTTACCATTTCATGTTACATTACTACAGATATGAAGGCTTGAAACAATTAAGAAATCTTCCTTCAACCTCCATTTTTGCCTCCCAAGCCTATACCCCCGTCCATAAATTTTGGAAAGCATAAAAACAGTCCAATTAGATATTTCCTTTTAAAATAATAAATAATACAAGGTGCTCATATATTATTATCTCTTATTCTCCTGCAAACCCATGATTTCTATTAACTTGTAACATCAAAAGGGAATCAGAGGGACTAAATTTCCTTTATACAGAGTTCATCATAGTTTTCCAGGAAAAGGAAAAGGAGGCACACCTGTTTTAACTGTGGAAGTACAGATGAATCCGTCTCTTATTTGCCTGTGGGCCTGTCTGATGCTGAATTTCTATCAAGAGACTAGTGGATCTGCTGTTTACAAGGTCACAAAAGACAGAAGGAATGCAAAGTACCAAGAGAACATTTTAAAAACATTTTAAAAAATTCACCAAGGGAAGTATAATTATTGTCTGATTAAATTGCACTTTTACATTTAATAAATGTCAAACATGATTCTTATGAGAGTAAACCAAGTTAAACATACGATATGGTAGGCTCTTACAATAACAAAGTGAATTTAAACCAATAAAGAGTCCTATAAGGTGAACACCAAAAATGAACTTTATTGTTATCTCAAATATTTCCACATTTCCCTCCAAAGGGAAAAAGAGTGATTTTGTGTAGTATAAAAATTTCCAGAACATTGACATTCGTGCAAACTAATATGCCTTGTTATATATTAGTATTATGACCTTCAAATATTAATTTTAATAATCACGGAAAAATATCCTAATATTCAGGGTAGTACAAAATCTCAGCATTTTCATTACATGGCAGTTCCCACTGTTTTGAGGAGCAGGCTCTACTGGCACAAATCATTAGTAACACATTTTGAAATAAGCTAAATCAATCAGATGGAGGTAGGGCTCCTCAAACTTCTAATCTACCATTTCTAGTGATTTGGAATGCCCTTAAGCAGAGCCCACCATTCTCTTTCAGTTAACTCAGTATTTCTCTGGCTGAATTCTGGGAGTTGAAGTTCACACCTTTTAAAGTTCCTAAGGTTGGGAAACTCTGTTAATTGATAAGCTGAATGTAAAAAGATATCAAAGAACAGCCAGTCCAATGGACAATAAAATGACTACTAGCCTGGGTATTACTAGGTTGGATGCATTTTGAATGAGTGCCTTTTGAGTCAGTGTTATTAGACTGGATACATTTTGAGAAGACACTAATAAAGTGCATACATTTTGAATGGGTACCAGTGGAGTGGATACATTTTGAGTGGGTACATTGCCAGAGTTGGGTTTGTTGTTCATGTTCTCCTCCATTACATCTTTGATCCAGTCAGAATAATAAGGCACTGAAGTGTAGATGCCAGGGTATCTTTTGCTAGCACATCCAATTCCCCAGCTCACAATCCCAGCTTGAGTCCACCTTCCTTGGAGTTGGCAAACCAAAGGGCCTCCTGAGTCACCCTGGGGAAGAAAGATATAAACAGAGGGGCAGGGAATCATTGGTATGCATGTCAATGAGTTGAAGCGAGGTTTAACTCAGTTCATTCACATCCTCAGCCACTTATTTCTCAGATGAGTCACATTCTCACTAATTTTAGCCATTACAATTAATTCTTATTTAGTGATTGCTTCACTTAGCGACCATTTGCATTTGCAAGGGTGAGGAAAAAGTAACTTTGGGACTAATGGCCACATTTACAAATCTTGCAGCATTTCTCTCTCAGTCACATGTTTGCCATTACAATTAGTTAAATCCCTTTGCCCTGTGCAAAAGTGCAAGGACAATCAAGATCACATGATTTTCATTTACAGGTAGTCCTCGACTTATGGCCACAATGGAGCCCAAATTTATGTTGTTAAGTGAAAAATTTGTTAAGTGAGTTTGCTCCATTTTACAATTTTTCTCACCACATTTGTTAAGTGAATCACTGCAGTTGTTAAATTAGTAATACGGTTAAGTGAATCTTGTTTCTGTATTGATTTTACTTGTCAGAGGGCCGCAAAAGGGGATCACATGACTCCAGGACACTGCAGCCTTCATAAATGTGAGTCAGTTGTCAAACATCCAAATGTAAATCATGTGACCATGGAGATGTTGCAATGGTCATAAATGTGAAAAATGGTTTTAAGTCACATTTTTCAGTGCCGTTGTAACTTCGAATGGTCACTAAATGAACTGTTGTAAGTTGATGACTACCTGTGGTGACTGCGTCGCTTAACAACTGAATTGTTGGTCCCAATTGCAGTTGCTAAGCAAGGACTACCTGTATCTGCAATATTGGAAAAAATCCTTTACATTTGTTTTATTTAAAGCTATTGTTATTTTGACTGCTGAAGACTCTTGTCAATTTTTACTAACAGTACATGGACATAGACAGCCAGTTTGGTCTAGTGGGTTAAAGAAATAGGCCAGAAACCAGGAATCTGTGAATTCTACTTCCACCTTAGCCATGAAAAACATTTTACAAAATGTTTCATATTTGAAAAACAACAAATGTGCATGAAGTATCCAATATGCTTTATATATAAACTTTATTATGGTCGTAGACCAGCAATAGCCATCACTTTTTACAATATATTAAATAATAATAATAATAAAAACAGTACTAACATTAATAGTAAATAATAACATCCCTGTTAAGAAAATACATGTTCTCAAAATGTTATGGTCACTCCCTAATTTACGTGAATGGATAGCCGATTAATGTGTGAATAAATATAATGTTCCAAACATTATTAGAGATATCTCCAAACAATTGGCACAAGTTGACAGCTATAAATGTGTAACCAATTTTTTTCTTGTGGACATTGCCGCAACACAGTATTTTGCCACTGCATGTGTGATAGAAGGGTTTGAGTCTTGGAGGTGAAAGCCTACATAAAAATTGTCTGCCCTCCCTGGCAATCTCTCTAATAAAGGGAGAATATACGCTGTCCTATAAACTTGGTATAACTCACAGTACAATAAAACATGTGAGATATCTTCGACTTCTCCTTTACCACATATACATACCCGTTCTGCTATTGGTGTTCTCTTATACCTGCCCAGTAGGAGTGCTGAGGGAAGAATGTTAAATCTGGCTCTGAAAAAAGCTATTCTTTGTTTTGGGAAGGTCAGATTATTCAAATATCTTGCTGATTCCCACACACCCTGTTTGATTCTATCCCTATTGTGGCAAGGCAACCTATTTAGTTCTTCTTGGAATTCCATGTCCTTTATTCTATTGGATATTACTTGCTTTGCTTGGTCAAAGCCTAGGGACATTAAGAATATTGAAGAGAGCCCATAAGAGCCCAGTTTATGATCTATCGCCTGCTTCCAGGGGGAAGGAAAGTTGTCAGTCAGCACTAACGGGGACAATCCCTCTGGAAAGAAATGCATTTTAAGCCAGTGAATGATCATCATCTTCCAGGCTCTTACCTGGATTTGTGGCATGCCTGTCTCAATTCTTAATTGGGCATTTGGGGTTCCTTTGGGTGCAACTAAGATGGCTTGCAGGAATTTGGTTTGTATGGTTTCCAGCAAGTTTTTCTTTGCAAGGATTCCTGTTTGTGCTCCATATAGAATTTGCGCCAATGTTTTGGCCTCAAAAAGGTTTTAATGTCCTTCTATTTTCCAGGAGTATTGGCTGGGTCTTTTAGCAAAAACTAAAAATTTTGATTTATCAAAGTTAAGGACCAATTTGTTCTGTCTGCAGAAGCCAAGTGTTGCCCTAATTGCTCTCTTCAGTCCTACAGGAGTTTGCGAAATAATGACTGCATCGTCGGCATATAGAAGAATAGGGATTTTGCGATGTGCTAGGTTGGGCAGATGCAGATCAAGGTTCTGTAAGAGATCGATCAGGGGGTTGACATAGAAGTTAAAAAGGGAGGGAGACAGGATGCAACCCTGCCGTACCCCTTTTTGTACCCTTACTAAGCTGGTTAAAGTCCCTTGGGGATCCAATATGCTTAAAATTTCTATTTTAGCAACTCATTCTAATCATGGGCTATATAAGCAAAATATTTTGTTTGAGGGACATCTTGGGACATCTATGACCTACCAATTCATACTCAGGAGATTCACAGAGAGAAATGATGATTTAAACAGGTTAAACCCTGACCAAAATGAAAAAGAATTAGAAAGAAAGAAAAAGTATACTTCTGTTCCCTATTGTTATAGAGTTTATTTCTCATATTTTAAATGATTTATTCCAAGCTAGTATTATGCTAATCAGACTGCAGATTCCTTTTATGTGCCTCACCTCCATATTTAATTCTTCCCCATCCAGTGATCCAGCAATCTGCTTCCATAGAGAAATTTTCAGCTCCAGCTGCACGCATCCTGGCTATCCAGGATCTGCCGATCTGCCAGAGTCTCCCCTTCATGCTGGGGATGTAGCTGCTGAGACGGCAGCTGACAAAATACTGAGTCATGTATTGAATTGGGTGCACACAGGATGGCTAGACAAATGTCCAGGCCCAGAATTTCAGAGCTTTTTCATGAGAAAAGATGAGCTTTCAGCTCATAAAGGGTGCATCCTTTGGGGAAGTAGGGTCATAGTTCCCAGCTCATTAAGACCCAGAGTGCTTGAGTCTCTGCACGAGGGCCATCCGGGAATAGTCTAGATGAAGGCACTCGCGAGGAGCTACCTTTGGTAACCTGGGCTAGATAAGGCTATCGAGGCCCAAGTACATGGTTGCTTCACGTGTCAACAGTCCAGACCGGAGATGCCGCAAGCCCCTGTCCACCGATGGGAGGACACTCACACACCGTGGTCAAGAATCCACATTGACTTTGCTGGGCCCTTTCAGGGACAGCTGTTTTTAATAGTGGTCGATAGCCATTCAAAATGGTTAGAGGTTGCACCAGTTCCCAATATGACTACTGCCAGGACTATCCAAGAACTGCGCAGAATCTTTGCAACACATGGGCTTCCAGACATCTTAGTATCAGACAATGGGTCTCAGTTTACTGCTTCAGAATTCCAGTCCTTCCTCAGGACAAACCTCATAAGGCACACCATGTTGGCTCCCTTTCACCCGGCCTCGAACGGCCAAGCAGAATGCATGGTCCGCACAACCAAGGAGTCCCTAAAACGGATTGTCACAGGAAACTGGCACCACAGATTGACAGACTTTCTACTCTGCCAGCGTACAACTCCCTGCACAGCCATGGGCAGAAGCCCAGCCGAGCTACGTTGGGGCTGACATTTGATCACTAAGCTGGACAGGCTCCACCCTGACCAAGCACAGCCAAAGGCACCCAGAAGTCTGCAAGTGGGTGACTGGGTTTGGACCTGGAATTATGGGCAAGGGGCTTTGTGGGTGGCAGCAGTGGTTGTAAAGGTGTCAGGGCCACTTTCCTACAAGGTGGTCCTTGAAGATGGGCGAGTCATTCGCCGGCACATTGATGAGCTGCGTTGGCGACTGGCGGATCAGTCACTGGCTCAGGACTCCCAAGATGGCCACACACAGGGCCCGCATGGCAGCAGTCCAACAGAAGGGTTTGCATGCTACGACAGGACCCTCCCTCAAGGAAATGGGGGAATGGCCATAGTAGAGCCTCCTCCGGATGCACAGACTGCATCAGCTGAACAGGACAGGCAAACGGTGCTGAGAGACAGCCCTGCAGACTTTGCTGCACGAGTAGACTTTGATTTGGGCTGACCGGGACTGGCCAGCCAAAGGGACTCAAGTCAAACTGACTCCACTGAACCTCTGAGTCCTGGTCTACCCAGCCTGGCAGGCAAGCAGGTAGACCAGGGAACCCTGGCAACCCTTAGGTGTTCTGAACGGTCAAGAAGGCCACCTAAGTATCTGCAATATTATGTCAAACAATTAAGGGTTTGAACTATCTAGGGGGAAGGGGTGTAATGTATTGGTCACAACTGTTTTGAATCACTTGTTTAATGTCTAATCACTTGTTTGAATGTCTGACCTAGATTCTGTTGTTATGTAACGGCTGCTGTTACTTACGCCAGACTTGCTGTCTCCAGGCTGGTAATTAGGTTTTGGGTGGGAAACTGTTACTTTAAACCTATTGGCTGCCGCCTGGAGGCTAACCATATAAATAGCTGCATAGCAGCTATTTGAGTTGCTTCTGTTCAGAGTTAAATAAACTTGTTGTTGTTTCAACACTCGTCTCGCTTAATGCCTTCAAGAACCGAACACTTAACACCCCTCTTCTCTGTGGCAAACTAACAAATATTGGAACACTGCTATCATGTCACCCTTGGTCCTTCTTTTCATTAAATTGAACATACCCAATTCCTGCAACCGTTCCTCATATGTTTTAGCCTTCAGTCCCCTAAATTGCTCTGATGCTGAGAGAGGGCAGTCACAAAGCAATACAAGTTGGGGAGGACATTCCTTATTGCTCCACTAATTAATGCCACTACTGCAATGTTTTAACATCTCAAGTGACTTTTGGTTGATTGCTTTTTTCCTGGACAGATAGAAACACTGGCCAAGAAATGCTTATCAAGCTGGCAGTACCCACATGGCTTTCCTTTTTTAATTTTAGGTTCTGTGATTACCAGAAGCCTGCAGAGCAGCTCTTTGATTTGACAGTTTTTGTATTAATCATTCCAACTGGGTTGGTGCTTTTTATCCTGTTGCAATGCATATAATGATTATCCAAAAAGTCCTCTGCTATATAAGGGATTAAGGCAGCATCAGAAGCCAATCACAAGCAAGAAAAAAATGAACGGCACATTAATTTAAAGGATGTCAACAGCTGTGACACAACCTGCATGGCAATGTTACAAGGCAGATTGCATTGCCATTGCAACTTGAATGTAATATTCTAACACAAGTACAAAAGAGATGAAATTTGCATTATCGTTATATGTTTCAGCATTGATTTATTCATTTAGAAAATGTACATGGCCACCACTCTTAAATGATGCTAGGTGGCTAACAACAATCCATAAATATACATGAGAAAAACCTCAAAAGACAAATACAGAACAAACTTAAAAAAAAACCATAATACATTAATCAAGGTACTATGGCAGTGATGGTGAACCTTTTAGTGACCAAGTGCCCAAAAACTGCCCCACCCCGGCCCACCCCTGCTCTCTATTTTTTTTTAATAGCCCCAAGTCTCCCTACCCCAAGCAGAAACCAGCTCTGTAGAAATGCAGATGTGATAATCCATTCAGGAAGGTTGGGGGCCCCCAGCTAGAAGCTTAGGAAGACAAACACCCTTAAAATCTACATACCCCACCCAAACTCTAAGACAGGACATAATAGGATTAACCCACAGGTGCCAAAGGGGCACACTCAGACTCAGGTCAAAGTACATGACACAGGAAATACAAAGCCTCGAAAAGGAACAGGAAGCAACCTCAAGAGCCCCAGAGGATATAAAAACCCATTCCCTACATGTGCTCTGCCTCCTTTTTCTTCCAGAGCCATCTTTCTGTCTGGCTCTCCTCCTCAATAAACTACAACCTGCTCTCTAAAGCAGTCACCGTGTTGTTTATTCCCGGCTTCGACTGGACCCTGATGAAGACTTTTCCTTCAACAACATACAGTATCTGATACATACTTATAGAAGCAATGAGCTGCTGATAGCATCCATTGTTCATTTATAATTGAGGCTCCACAAATGGGTTGCATATTCCAGAGAATGCTCACTTGCCAGGGCCATTTCCCTGGGGTGGCATCCTGGCCTCCAACAATTTGTGAGTTTCTAGGCTGTCCATATTCTGTACAGGGAAGAGAAGAAACATCAGGCTTCTTAGTGACCCCTTGCAATGTTCAGCAAAATGGAACTCATAATCTTGAGTCACATAACTCATGAAACATCCATCATCTGAACCAGACTGATGTAATATAAAAGTTTTGTTTAGATAATATGCCGTGTTAAAGTAATTAAACAAACATGTTATTGCTTACTGTAAAATCTTGGTTAACACAAGACCACAAATGGTTTCCCACACCAAACAGATTGATAAGCATTTGATCCCAATTCTGCAGTGTATCAGAAATCAACATTTAAAATTGTTGTTAATATACTGTATGTGCACAAAAGTCTGACACTTTAAATAGTCATCCCTCCTGCATTTAGGATGGGATGGAGAACCTCAAACCCATGAGCTTATTTAGGACTCTAGTGAGCTTGTTCTTCTGAACTTTCTTTCCATCTTGCCAGTCTTTCTGTCTGGCAAGTTCCTCAGTTAGTATATCTGCCAACATTATTTTTTCAGCTTCCTCAACTTTCCCCAAAGAAAAATGATATATAGTAGTCAGGATCTCTAGAGCTTCCCTGCAGGTATTCCAGTTAAAATAGTAATAATACTAATAATAATAATAATAATAATAATAATAATAATAATAATAATAATAATAATAATAATAATAATAATAATAATAATAATAATAATAATAATAATAATAATAATGTTGGAAGGGACTTTGGAGGTCATCTAGTCCAGCCCCCTGCTCAGCAGGAAACCCTATACCATTTCAGACAAATGGCTGTCCAGTCTCTTCTTAAAAACTTCCAGTGTTGGAACATTCACAGCTGGAGGCGGGTTGTTCCACTGATTAATTGTTCTAACTGTCAGAAAATTTATCCTTAGTTCTAGGTTGCTTCTCTCTTTGGTTAGTTTCCATCTGTTGCTTCTTGTCCTCCCTGCAGGTGTGTTGGAGAATAGCTTGACTCCCTCTTCTTTGTGGCAGCCCCTGAGATATTGGAACACTGCTATCATGTCACCCCTCGTCCTTCTCTTCATTAGACTAGACACACCCAATTCCAGCAACCATCCCTTATATGTTTTAACCTCCAGTCCCCTTTGTTGCTCTTTGTACTCTTTCTAGAGTCTCAGCATCTTTTTTTACATCGTAGTGACCAAAACTGGATGCAGTATTCCAAGTGTGACCTTACCAAGGCATTGTAAAGTGGTATTAATACTTCACGTGATCTTGATTCTATCCCTCTGTTAATGCAGCCTAACACTGTGTTGGCTTTTTTGGTAGCTGCAGCACACTGCTGGCTCATATTTAAGTGATTGCCCACTAGGACTCCAAGGTCCCTCTCACAGTTGCTACTATTGAGCAAGGTACCACCTATACTATATCTGTGCATTTGGTTTTTCTTGCCTAAATGTAGAACCTTACTTTTTTCACCATTGAATTTCATTTTGTTAGATAGTGCCCAATGTTCAAGTCTGTCCAGATCCTCCTGTATCTTAAGTCTATCTTCTGGAGTGCTGGCTATTCCTGCCAGCTTAGTGTCATCTGCAAATTTTATGAGTTCCCCATCTATCCCCTCATCCAAATCATTGATGAAGATGTTGAAGAGCACTGGGCCCAGAACAGAGCCCTGGGGCACCCCACTACACACTTCCCTCCATGTAGATGCAGTTCCATTGAAGACTACACGCTGAGTACAGCTGGTCAGCCAGCTACAAATCCATCTGGTGGTGATGCTGTCTAACCCACATTTTTCTATCTTATCAAGTAGTAGGTTGTGGTCTATTTTATCAAATGCCTTACTGAAGTCCAACTAAATTATATCCACAGCATTCCTCTGGTCCACTAATTTTGTCACCTGGTCAAAGAATGCAATAAGATTTGTCTGGCATGATCTGTTTTTGACAAACCATGTTGGCTTTTAGTAATGACTTTGTTTGCCTCTAGGTGTTTGCTGATCCATTGCTTGATTTATCTTTTCAAAGATCTTCCCAGGTATTGAGGTCAGGCTGATAGGTCTGTAATTTCCTGGATCCCTTTTCCTCCATTTTGAAGATGGGAACTACATTGGCTCTTTTCCAGTCCTCTGGTAGTTACCCAGTGCTCCAGGATCTTTGAAAGATATAGTTCAGTGGTTCTGAGATCACATCTGCCAGTTCCTTCAGAACCTTGGGGTGTAGTCCATCGGGTCCTGGTGATTTGAACTCAGCTAGGGTGGACAGGTGCTCACTTACCATTTTCTTGCCTATCTTAACTTGTGTTTCTGTTTTTTACGGTACTGTTTTTGATAGATTGGACTGTTTTTTCCCTTTGTGTAAATACGGATGCAAAAAATGAGTTGAGTAGTTCTGCTTTTTCTCTGTTGCTTGTCACCTTCTTGCCACTTTCTCCCACTAGTGGACCAATCATTTCCTTAACTTTTTTCTTGTTTTTTACATGTTGAAAGAAGCTTTTTCTGTTATTTTTGACTTTTGGTGCAAGCCTTAGTTCATTTATTTACTATGTTGTTTTTACTCAGCTGATTTATGCCTTCCCCAAAGGAGAAAAATGGGGCAATTGAGATAATTTAGAACATTTTGACAGGCAGTGCAACTGGAATGCCTAAAGGTGAGTCAATCAAACCTTTATTAAGTGAAATACAAGCAATTAGTAATTTTAAAAGCTAAAATTGTAAAATACACAAGGTTAAATACGTAAAAATATAAAAGTATATGGCTAAGTAATCTATCACTTTAACTAAGAAGTAAAATGCTCATTAAGGCAGGCTTGGGGCAAGCCTATTGTAAGCTTCCTTGGGAATATTGTTTATTAGATAGGTTTAGAGCAGGGGTGTCAAACTGCCAGCCCACAGGCTGGATGTGTCATGCTGAAACTGCACCCACCCCATTGCTGGCAATGGAAAAAAAGTCACGATACGTCACAACACGTCATGTGACGTTGTGAGTTTGACACCCCTGCTCTAGAGACATCATCTCAAGTGAAGATTGGACAGCGCTTTTGAAATAATTGGGTTGATCACGTTACACTTAGATTGACATGCAAATAGATCTTACATCTATATAAGCTAATATTTGAACTTGATCCCCAATACCTATTATTTTCTGGCTTTTGGACAACTTTGTCCTTCTCTTGTGAGATCTTAGAAGATTTTTGCATTCTCATGTAGGATCTTAAGAGATTTTCTATAAAATTTCTATTGCGGTCTCATCAAATTTTGTTAATTTTGATATCTTAAATTATAGGGTGACTGTGCACACTATATTTAGTGAATTTCTGTTTTTTGGGCTGGTAGGACATGCTATGAGGGGAGAGACAGGGAAATGCACTCCATGATCATATTTTGGTTTTAGTTGGGACTAGGCAACTTGTGACCCATTGAGTCATTATTTCAGTGATATTTCTGTCCCAGATTCTTTAATGCCTTCAACAATAACACAGCTACTAATATACTGAAAAGGTTCTTGAAAATTCAGGGTGATACTCAAAGATATAGCTGCCTTGAAAGTAGCCCATGTTAAACTGTATAACTCATTCAAAGATCAGGAAACAGGAATTGTTTGATTACATTTTTATTATGTCATAAAATGTTTAATAATAATTTTTATGTCATTCAAATGTTTTACAGAATTTGCCAGATTTCAATTCTGCAGAAGACATGGGTCTCGGATTTTGGACATGATTCAAAAACTGTTGCCCTACCATGCACTGTTTTGCCTAGTTAAAGATTTCACACAGACAAACAGGAGCATTTTAGCATTATATAGATAGCCACAATTTTTCAGCTTGTACAAGGAAGTTTTTGACCTACAAGCTATTGTAGCAAGGTGTCCGACACAAATATATACCACAAGCCTGCCACAACTAGGGCTAATAGTTCAACTGCCATCACATCTTTGGAATCTGAATGGGACAGAGAGAAAACCCCTCCTTCTCTCTCCCTCCCAAACTGGGAGTTTAGGTAAATGGCTGCAATTTCCCTTTTATCTAGGGCACAGGTGTCAAACTCGCTGCGTCATGTGATGTGTCACGACGTATCGCAACTTTTTTTTGCATTGCCAGAGCTGGGGTGGGTGCAGCCTCCATATAATGCAACTGGCCCATGGGCCGGCAGTTTGACAAACCTGATCTAGGGTAACCACACCCATATGGTTCTGGAATGCTTTTAGTTTGTATAAATTCAACACTGGTATAAGAAAATAGAATTTTCTCTTTATTTCAGTAAAGAGAAGAATGTGGATGCTGGAAGAACAGGATAACTGAAAAAAAATCAGAGGAGACCTCTGAAGCTGGCAGGAGATTTCAAATGGAGACTTCATGATGCTGTTGCTTAATGACAGCATGGGATTGACAATGATGGCAATTGAGAAGTGCCAGAACTGTTATCACAAAGCAATGCAGTCATATGATATTGCATTTTATGACCTCATTAGTTAGTGATGGAAATTCTAATTCCAACTGAAGTAATTAAGAGAGAACTACTTGTACTTTATTTAATACAATCCTTTTTGCAATAAAATTGCCCTGGCACTAGCCTATCATCCTTAGATCCCAGAATCTATTGGAATTTATCTAGTGGCCGGTTACTAGTGCCAATACAGAGCATTCCTAGATTGTGCTAGCTGCCTCTTGTGGGTTGGGTTTCACACTCTGGAAAAACCAACTGGCTTCACCAAATCAGTTGGTCCAGAGCAAAGGAGCAATACACTAGTGACTATCCTCTGAACTGGTTTGACTCCTCAGCATTAGAATGGTGGTTTCAGGAAGGACAGCATCTTCCTGAGCTAATGGTCAGGATCTCTGCCTTCCTTTCAATCATTTCATGAACTTCAGGAGGTTCAGTCTACCACTAATTCCACCAAGAATGGAAAGTTACAACATTCTTCATTCCTCCCTACCTGATATCTTTTAGATAAAGGCTGGGTTGTTAATCCCTTTCTCTTTTCCTTCTTTCTCCTTCTCCTTTCCCTCCTTCCCCTGCCTGATCATACAAATTATGATTGTACAAATGCTGGATTTTCAGGCCCCTTTTTTGTTCTCCCTCCTTTTATTGAACTCCCAACTCCCAAAACAAAAGTGGACGTGCCAGTATCCCCCACATGGTTTACCCAAAGCATATATTATCTCAGGTTATTGGTAGGATTTACGCAGAGCATATATTAAACTTGTTCTTACCCCGAAAGACCACAGCGTGCATGCTATTCTATCCCTATCCTCCAAGGGGTGTCCACAATATTCCTTCAATACTGCTCAAATACTATTTCCCATTGAATACCAGTTCTACAGTGATTGCTGCTTCTCCTTTAGTGCTATTACTTTCATTGGGAGCTTTGCATTTTTTCCTTTTTGTTGCTCTTCTGTCCATGCTGATTATTACTTGAAAAACAATTTCTTCTTTAAATGGTCCCTCCCCCCCAGTTGTGACAATGCCTAAATTTAGAGATCATGGTCTCCCAGTTTCTAGACTGGTGCCTTAACCACTACTGGCTCTTTTCATTATATAGTCCATTAATAATATACAACCATTCTCTTTGACATGTAAGTGATCACCATTTTTGATATTTATATTTGCAGTGAGAAATAGAATTTCTAATGACACTTTTGGCAAAAGATCTTGCTTGCAGAATCCCTTCTGAATGCCCCCTGTCCAACAGTCTATATCTACAGCATTCCCAAAATCTACTAAGGAAATTATCCAATTAAAAAAAAGAGGTAAGTTAGTTTAATAATACTTATTTTTGACAAACTCCTGCCAGTATTCAGTAATCACTGGATTGGAAATAAAATATTTTATGAACTGGTTCAAGTATTAATGTCAGTTTGATGTTTGGCGCTTCATGGACCCTGCTCTCCCCACAATTTTGAACATAGAGACAATATTTGCCTTTCCCTTGATTTCCAGGACTTCTCAACAATAATACAGAAAGTAATCTTTAATACCTATTTATAATACTTTGCAGTTATCTGGCCTGAGAGATTTTAAACACAGTCAAACTGAAAATATAGGGGTTGACTTATTCTCCAAAGCACCTGAAAGCAGGTGCATCTGCTTATGGATGGAAACTAATCAAGGAGAGAAACAACCTAGAACTAAGGAGAACTTTTCTGACTGTTAGAACAATTAATCAGTGGAATGACTTGCCTGTAGAAGTTGTGGATGCTCCTAAAAACACTGGAGGTTTTAAAAAAGAGATTGGACAACAATTTGTCTGAAATAGTCTAGGGTTTCCTGCCTGAGCAGGGGGTTGGACTAGAAGATCTCCATGATCCCTTCCAACTCTGTTATTCTGTTATATATTGCTTGCCCATGTGTCTACATATCTCAACCTCATGTCTTCTTCTTTATGTTATTGGCCTGATGGAATGCACATTCTCTTTTCAGAGAAGGCAGAAGCAAGCAGTGGAGAACATGCAATCCAAAAAGATGAGAGCCCCCCCCCCAACAATCTAGAAGCTTACAAGATGAAGAGAATATTTAATTAACAAGCTTGAAGGCTGCAGACGAACAGCATTCCTAAAGTGCCAAATTAAAATAATAAAAGATTTCTTTGCTCACCTTAGTTTGTAACACCATTTGTAAAGATCTCAATAATAGGCCCATTCAGCTTGCGGAACTGATTTCCAGCTATCATGGGAGCTACCAAGAAGACATACCAGAAGAATTTGGAAGAAGAGAGGTTAAACATTGTACACCCAGCCCTCCCCATCATTCACCTTGTGCTACAGACAAGTACAGTAGACCGAGTCCCAGCAAGATGGATGGAAAGCCCATGGTTGCCATTCTTTGCAACTTTTCTTTCAATATGTTGCTTGAGTAGTTGTGCTCCAGGCAGTTTCAGATCAAGCTGCTTCACTCCAGTCTTGGTATCTGTGCCACAAACTTTAATACCAATGGTGAAAGGGAGGAGCATAGGGCATTTTCTCCTTCCTGAATTGGAAAATGCAACCAAGAAATTATCATTCCCAGAAGTCTCTCGGCTTTAGAAATTCCCAAATCAACACCCTTGCCCACCCTCCTTTGTGATCTCGCCTATCTCCTCCCAACTGTCCCAATTCTAGTATTACCAGCAGTCATTCTGGCAGAGTTCCCTTTTCTTCTGCTTTTTCCAAATTTTGGTATCTTGGTAGTTTCCTGTTGCTAAGAGTTTTTGAGGATGCTAAATGAGAACTCTATATCTTAAGATTAATTCAGTATTTCTTCTTTAGAAGCTGGCCAGCTGCCGGTAAAATACCACACCTGAATGAAAGTGTAAAATGCTTATTTTCCTGGGGAAAATCCATTTGATGGCTCTGCTTAGATGTTTTACCATGTAAAAATAGCACTTCCATAAAAGATGGGTAAACATCAATCACAGCCACTATTAATATTTTATTGTGAGCAACCAACAGTTTATGTTACATGTTGGTCTATATATCCTCCTTTTTCATTGTTTGCAGTGTCTTTTGTATAACTGAACTTCGGTGGTGGTGGGGTGTGTACTTCACTTGAAACTAGTGCATCTGTCTGGTCACCAGATTTAATGAATGATGGTGGTGGTAGCTCAAGGGTTTAGCTCTCAGATCTGTTGTCTCCACTCTGTTGTCTTTTCCTTTCTATTTGGCAATGATGATGATGATGATGATGATGATGATGATGATGTACCATTAAGTCAGTGACCACAAAGATAGATTCTCTCTATTAGTTGCTTCCTTGGTCTTGCCAAATACACATGGCTTGACACACAGTATCAGTTCTGCTGGAATTTCAGTTATTAAGCTATCATAAACCTGTGAAAGCATATTGCTCTTGAGGAGGGTATTTCCAAAATGGAGTAGTTTCAAAAGGTTTAAAATTTTCCATGACTCATAGCCATGCTTCCCAAAGTGTCCGCCTAGGCAGAGAATAGGGAAGTAGGATTTAGCCAATAGAAAAGGGACACAAAACAGCCATATAAGGAAATAGGTAAAAATAGCCATATAAGGAAGTAGGCCATATAAGGTAATATTTGTGATAGTAAGATATGATTGGAACACGTGGGCTAGTGACGTATGAAAAAGGGGGTGGGATGTTAACTAACTATAAATTCTGCTAACGCTTCTGTAAAGGTGTGGCTTTTTCCTTGTAACCATGAGGTGCTTGGTAAGAGTCCCACCACGCTTTGCAAACCGTTTTGAACAATAAATAGAACTTTATTTTTCTAACTCTGAAACTCGTCTCGTCTGGATTTCTTTAACACGAAAATCCTGCAAACAAATTGGAGGCACTGCTGGGATTCAATCCACTTCTGGACTCTGGGGGGCCCCCCTTGGGTACACCCCGTTCCATTTAAAACGGAGAGGAGCCACCCAGAGGACTTAGTGGCTCTTGAATGCCCGTTAAAAACATAAAAGGACGACTAATAGGAGTTGAATTATAAAGTAAAAGAGAAATAATTGAAAACTAAACTAAACATCTGAGAAATCTGGAAGAGACCAGGTAACATCCGTGCACGGACCCTGGTAAGTACTGGTTTGAAGACACCAGAACACAAGATCCAGGGCGGTCAGATAGGGTAGTGAATGTGCGAACTGGTGGCGGAGGGGGGTGAACGTCCTTTTGAGGGATCTCTGGGAGAGATCTGCAGGACGGTGTGTCTGAAGGGAACACTTGGGAAGTGATTCAGAGAACGGTGTGTGTGTGTAGAAGGGCCACCGGGAGGAACATAGGAACATACTCAGACTCCCTCTGTGGGACAGATGGGAGGCAATACTAACTCAAAAGATTCGGCAAAGAAATGTGTAAAACGGATCCGTAAAAATCCTAAACTCAAAATTGACCCTAATGGCCCTTTAGGCAGAATATTGGCTAGGTGGGGTTCACCACCTTACAATCAGGAGATTTTGAGATTAGGATTAAACAAGGAGGATATGGTTAACCTATGTTGTTTCATCTGGTGGGAAGACGATAATGTAGAATGGCCAAGAAATGGATCAAATGATTATTTCCAATGCCATAATTTATATACATATGTACAAAAGAAGAAATGCAAAAGTCTAGACAATGAATTGGATTGTGCATTAATATGGGTCCCTGATATGTGGAATGCACCGGAACACGTATTAATGGTTAAAAATGAAGAAGTTGACCACACATATGAAGAAGATACTAGAAGGGATATTTTGACTCTTCTTCCCCCTCCGTATTACCCGGGCCTGCCTCACCCGCTGGCCCCCACCCCTCCACTTGTTCCTCCTACCTCGCCTCCTCCTCGTCTTCCTTCTATTGCCCCTATGTCGCCCCCTCCACTCATTCCTCAAACCTCCCCCACTCAGTCTTTTTCACCTCCTCTTCAAACCCCCCCCACTCCGTCTTTTTCTCCTTCCCACCCTCCGGATGCCTCGGTGAATCGGAGACTAGGTTTGGAGGGGACCCCGGATGGTGCTGGCCTGCAGGGAGGAACTGGAGCTGGGGAAGAGGAAGTCCAACAATATCCCCTCAGAGAGATGCCTGGGGGTCCTGATGCGCAAGGACGCCCCCAAGTCATGTATATACAGGAGCCGTTAAAAGCTTCTGAAGTAAGAGCCTTCCGGAAAGAAATGGTGAATTTTATTGATAACCCCTTGGGAGCAAGCGAGCAACTAGATTTGCTCCTAGGACCCAGTATTTATACTTGGGATGAGTTGAATAATATTTTAAACATCCTCTTCAGCTCAGAGGAAAGAGGATTGATCAGAAAGGCTGCTATGAAGGTATGGGATAGGGACTATCCAAAAACTGACCCTCCCCATCCTGATTACCTGCCTGCGGATCAAAAATATCCTCTTCAAAGACCTGGTTGGGACAACGCAGAATGTAGTACATAGAAAACATATGAGTGAATTGCGCGCAATAATTATAAGAGGAATGAAGGAAGCAGTCCCACGAACGCAAAATATGGCAAAAGCTGTACAAATTGAACAGCAAAGGGATGAAGCACCCGCCACTTTTCTGCAACGCATTAAAGATGGCTTGCGCAAGTTCGCTGGTGCAGATCCTGAAGATGATTTGAATATCCAATTAGTAAAAATACAATTTGTTACTAAATCATAGCCAGACATCTCACGGAAATTGCAAAAGTGAGAAAATTGGATTGCTGAGTCTATAGAAACCTTATTGAAAGAAGCACAAAAGATATATGTGAATAGGGAGGAAGAGAAGGCAAAGAGAGAGACACAAAGTCATAGCAAGATAATGGTGAATACAGTACATGAGGTGTTGAGATCAGAAAGAGGAAGGGGGCGAGGCTTCGTCCCTCGTGGTAGAGGAACTTGGAGAGGACGTGGGGCAATAACAGGAAGTGCGAGTCCTATGCGCGGACGTAACATAGGACGTGGTTCTCTGCCATTAACGGCAACGTGTTTTCAATGTGGGAAGGTTGGACATTTTAAAAGAGATTGCCCAAGCTTGGCAAGTGAGGAACAAGTCCACCGATTAATGGAGGAAGATGAATATGAATATTAGGATGTCAGGGGCCTTTGATTAAGAGTTCCCGCCAAGAGCCCTTGATAAATTTAAAGGTGGGAACCCGAGAATATGTTTTTCTCGTTGATACTGGAGCATCTAGGACTTCTATGAGTGAAATACCCCATGGAGGAAAATTGGACATAAACACCCACATAATTGCAGCAATGATTTCTTCTGATGTAATCAGTGCATTTAATCTATCTCTTTGTTCCAAAGTAATTTTCAAAACATTTTGATTTTGTAAAAAGGCATCTATCTCTTTCTCTTGAACTTTCTCTTCAGAGTACAATTTGGTGTAGAACTCTAGGAAAGCTTTTTTAATAATTTCTTGTTGAAATACTTCTTGTCCCTTATATTCTACCTTCTCAATTATTCGGGATTTTTGTTTTTTCCTTAGTGTGTAAGCCAACCATCTGCCAGGTTTATTAGCATTAAAAATGTATTGTGTTTAGCATATTGTAAGTTCCTGGCAACTTGGTCAGTCATCAACATATCAAATTGTTTCCGTAAAATCTTGATCCCTTCTTTAATATTACTATCATCTGGTTTCTTTATTAATAATAACTCTTTTTTCCTTATTTCCGCTTCTAAAACTCTTTTTTCTTCTTGTTTACGTCTATACCTTATATTCATTTCAATTAAAATGCCACGCATATGAGCTTTACTAGAGTCCCACACCGTTTCTATTGTCGTTTCCCTATTCATATTCAACATAAAAAATTCCTTCATAGCCTTTTTACATTCTTCCACATTCGTATCATATTTAAACAAATTTTCATTAATTCTCCAAGATCTTCTAGAAGACTGACCAGTCATTAATTCCATCATAACCGGGTTATGGTCTGACAATACATTAGGTAAAATTTTTACTTTCTTTAAACTTAAAATAAAATCACTAGTAGTATTATATAATATATTGGATAATAATATAGTAATATATTGGAATATTTGGATAAACATATTCAAGTGCCGGCAGTTTTAATGTTTTTGGATGCAGAAAAAGCCTTTGATAGACTGAATTGGGCATTTTTGAAAAGACTTGTTGTTAAGATGGGAATGGGGGATCAGTTTCTCAACTCTATATCAGCAGTTTATCAGAAACAAACAGGGCAGATTATTGTGAATGGACAATTAACAGACTCATTTAATATAGAGAAAGGTACTAGGCAGGGTTGTCCTTTATCCCCTCTATTGTTTGTCTTAACTTTAGAGGTTTTACTGAATGGGATTAGAGCTTCAGATGAATTAAAAGGAGTACAAATTAGACAACATGATTATAGATTATGTGCTTTTGCGGATGACCTACTTGTGACTTTGACTCAGCCAATACAGTCGGCCCAGAGATTGATGGAGATTATTCGAAATTATGGAAGAGTATCAGGTTTTAAATTAAATTTATCCAAGACAAAGATGTTGGTTAAAAATGTAGATGATAAATCAAAACAAGATTTGGAAAGAATAACGGGTTGTGAGATAGTTAAGAAAGTCAAATATTTAGGAATCTACATAGAAGCTTCAAATGGGAAACTAGAATAATTATGAACTTTTATGGAACAAGGTACAAATAGAATTGGATAACTGGAAAAAATTACATTTGTCTATGTTGGGTAGGATAGCTGCAGTCAAAATGAATGTACTGCCGAAATTTTTATTTTTATTTCAAATGTTACCAATACTTAAAAAGGATGGGAATTTAGATGAGTGGCAGAAAGGTATTAATAGATTTATTTGGAATGGCAAGAAACCAAGGGTTAAATTAAAAATTATTCAAGATACAAGAGAGAGAGGTGGTTTGAAAATGCCTAATTTTAAGCTATATTACAATGCAGCAGTTCTAGTAGCAATAAGTGATTGGATTAATTTAACTAATGAAAGAATATTGAATATAGAAGGGTACGGGTTACTGTATGGGTTTCACGCGTACTTAGTTTATGATAAAAAGTTGGATAGGAGTTTTAAAGAGCATTTATTAAGAAACTCTCTGCTGCGTGTCTGGAAAAAGTATCACTATAAGTTAAATGGGAAAATTCCCTTATGGACAGTTCCCAGGCATGCAATAGAGAGTGTAAATAGACAACAAAATCAAGACGTGGTGCCCTATGAGAAGCTTTTAATTAAAGAAGGGAATAGTTTAGAACTGAAATCACTAAATAGGCTAAAGGAAGAAGGAATAGCTCACAATTGGTACTCACATGTACAACTCCAGGCTAGATGGTATAAAGATGCTAAGATGGGTTTTTCTTTAAAGGATGAAAAACTAATTAAACAAGTTAGAGATCAAAGAATTATGCATATTAAAAGATTATATGATATATTAATTGAAATTGATTCTGGAAACGATTTAGTTAAAGATTGTATGATTAAGTGGGAACGTAATTTTGGATATCCAATTATGATGGAAACTTGGAAAAGGATATGGGTGAAAAATGTAAAATTTACACAAGCACAGCACTTAAGAGAAAAATTTTATAAAATGTTTTATAGATGGCATTTAGACCCAAAAAAATTATCACTTATGTATCCAGATATGCAACCCAAGTGTTGGAGATGTGATTCGATGGACGCTACTTATTTTCACATTTGGTGGACTTGTAAAAAAATTAAGGCTTTCTGGATAAAAATATGGTGGATTCTTCAAAATATATTGAAAAAACGTATTGAATTTTCACCATAGTTATTTTTTTTGGGCATTACAAAAGATTGTACAACCATAGAGACTAAGTTGATTTTGAATTTGATTACGGCAGCAAGATTGCTGGTGGGACAATATTGGAAGACATCTGAAATACCATCTATTGAAGAATGGACGTTAAAAGTTGCAAACTTGGTGGAAATGGCTAAGATATCTGCATACTTGAAGAACCACTCAAATGAAGAATTTATGATGGATTGGAAAAAATGGATAGACTATATACAAAAGAAATATCAATTGAAGGAATTATATTTGGTATATAGTTAAATAGTTATATAATAGTAGTTTAGTGGGGTTTCTTGCGTTCTTACTCTGTATTCACTCTGGGAAGCCGGGGGGGAGGAGGGAGGGTGTTAATAAATGTTATATTATGTTTTCTCAACTGCATTTGGGGGTGATATGAGATTATGTTTTTAGGTATTAAAGGGTTGCTCGGGTGGCCTCTGGGCACCACATTGGATGGAAAGAGGAAGGAGGAGTGAAGGTTGAGGTATGTAGGAAGAGGGTAAGAGGGTGAAGATAGGGGATAGAGGTGGGTGGAGGGGAGATGTAGAGAAAGGAGAAAGTAGGTAGTTAGATGGAAAGATGAGGGGGAAGTTTAGGTGTAGGAGGATGTGGTGGGGGGGTACCGAGCAGTTATTTGGATTGTTTGGTAAATGTGTTATATGATTGTTATCAGTTGAGTTATTATCTTTTTTTTTATGTAAAAATTTTGTAAAATTTAATAAAAACATTTAAAAAAAACACCCACATAAGAGTGAGTGGAGTCAAAGGGGAAGGATTCCACGTGAATCAAATGGAACCCATAAAGATACAATTTGGCCAAAATGAAATTAAGACACTCAGGATGTTGTACATTCCAGAAGCGGGGATTAACATTATGGGTCGCGACTTAATGTCTGCTCTGGGATTGACAATAACCTTCGAATCTGATCATAAATTATATGTATTGCAAGAGAAACAATTAGCGCAAATTGACCCTAAAGTCTGGGTACAACCAGGAAACAGAGGAGGGTTAGAAATAGAACCACTGAAGATAAATTTGAAAGCAAATAGTGAAGTGGTTCACCAAAAGCAATATAATATTTCTTTAGAGGGAAGAAAGGGGTTACAACCAGTAATTGATCAATTGGTACAGGATGGCCTTTTAGAAGGAACCATGTCACCATACAATACTCCCATTCTCCCTGTAAAGAAACCTGATGGGTCATTTAGGATGGTACAGGATCTCCGCCTTTTGAACCGGGTAGTAGAATCCAGACATCCCGTAGTTCCAAACCCATACACAATCATGAGTCGAATTCCAGTTGAACATAAATGGTTCAGTGTAATTGATTTAAAAGATGCATTCTGGTCTTGCCCATTGGAAAAGGAGAGTCGTAAGCTCTTTGCATTTGAGTGGGAGAACGCTTTTACGGGAAGAAAACAACAATATCAGTGGACAGTCTTACCACAGGGTTTTACAGAGTCTCCTAATTTGTTTGGACAAGTACTAGAACAAACACTGGAAAAGTTTGTGCCCCCAAAAGGAGTTCAATTGATACAGTATTGTTGTGATGCACCCCACTTTGAGCTGACTGTAAGCATTTATTTAGCCATCGTATTTTTGTGTATTCAAACAAAGAGACTTCAAACCGCAGGAACCTTTTGGCTTCAAACCGCAGGAACCTTTTGGCTGGGATAACTGCCGTGATTTACAAAGCCTTCAGGCAATTGCTCAGATCAAAAGGGGTTTCCTTAATTGCTGGCTAGAGTTTCCTCAATCGATAGAATACACATAAGCAAACAAACTCTTCTCTCAAGCTATGTTTAAGATAACTAAGTTAGATAAGCAGCAGATGCGGAAACACCGGCACTAAGATCACTGGCAAGGATTTATAGACCTCTGACAGTTAATAGGCAAAGGTGTTATTTTATAGTTAGATATAGGAAACATATTATCTTGTAGTTTTCTTGTAATCTCCTGACCTCCTGACTAAGCAGGAAATATAATCATTGATGAAACATTTTATATTATGCTATTGTAAAACTGCCGGACTCAAACCTTTTTGTATGTGATTTATTCATGTTGTTTGATCTTAACCAAATAAAAATGGAAGGCTGATCTCATTTGAACATCAGTCACCCCAGAGGGAAGTCTTGTCTCATTGTCTTGTCTCTACATTTGGCCACCGTGTCTGATCCGCATTGAAGCTGCCTGCGGAGGGTAGGGCTTCAGTGCACTTCTATTGTGAATATTCCAGTTGGATCTGTGCCCCATCCATCTATCCCAATTCCAAATTGATTGCCATATAGATCAGTCATGGTATTGAACCCTTTGATGGTAAAATTGATTTTGTTGCAATGTCTTAATTTACAGTTTGCAGTAGCTACTACCTTGCTCAATGTAGCATCCCACACATAAGGTACTGTGCTTCCCCACAGACTGGTTGCCCAGTGAACACAACTCCAATAAGGGCATAAATTACCATACCCACACCCCGATGACCCCTTAATGGGACAAATATACTTGTCATTGACAGCATATTCCCTTTGCCCTGCTAAATGGCCACAATCTACTATTTCACACACATCAATTATAATGGAGACAGGTGTATTCAGAGACCATATTCTTTGTTGATGCAGTGTTTTACCTTGAGACTTTAGGTGAAGCCACATCTGTTCCGGATCGTGTTTGGGATCATAACATGTTTTTGTGGTCTTGCAATAACTATATGTGACATTCTCCTTTTTACATGGAACCATCTCACCAGAGCATTTGTGATGGGAAAAGTAAACCAGGGTCTCTTTTACCTGATCGCCTTCACGAACCTTAACCACACATTGACTACAATCATCAGATACCGGTAGTTTCCTAGCAGCTCGTGGCTTGCGAGGAGGGGGCACGATAGGCAGCGCTGGGGTGATGATGGGTTTTTTGCTAGTCAAAACTTGAAAGGGGGTGGTCATCATCATGGAAGGGGGGGTGGGAACGATGCCTTGGTTCCCTATTTTTAAAATTTTATCAGGAGATTGTATATAAACTGTACAGAGACCTTCCCAATACCTTGGTAAAGAAGAAACATAAGAATCATTACATTGAAATGTCAAAGGACTATTGAAAAAATTATAAGTCCCACAATTTCCTGTCCACAAAATAAAAGCAGCCCAAGAACAAGTACGGAGAGAGACTTTATCCCCACATAAATCCAGTGCGTGTTGAACAAAATCCAAAGATCTGTTGGAGCAAATCCACTTCTTTTGATGTGAAGAAATAGGAGGAAAGACCCCCAAAACCAATTTGCAAGCACTATTGACCATGGTGCGTAACTGGAAAGGCTGACCGTCAGATACTTTGGTAGACCAGATGCAAAAGGGAAGATTAGAGAAGCTGCGTTTGGAGCGAAGGGGGAAAACATCATTGGGATGCAGAGTCTGGGTTGCCGGGTGATCTAGACGGAAGGAACTGCGTCTTTGGAAGGAATTGCGTTTTCTGATGGTGGAGGCAGTCAAAAGCCAGGAAGGAATTGGGGGGAAAGCAAAACTGTCACGGCTAGCAATGAGACTGCTTACTTCCCTCCAACTGCCATTGAGGAATCCTCTGCAGGTATATCGACCTATAGTTGTGAGAGAGATTTTCAAATGCAGGGTTAGATGACAGGAGCTGGCTGTTTGGGAATGGTAGGGAAACCACCATTGAGGCTCAGTCATTGTGGTCACTTGAAGCCAGTCAGGAGAAGGTTTTGGTTCCAACAGCCACTGATAGGGTTCAAAGAAAAAAGTCAGAGGGCAAAATTCTGCACTGATGTTAGAATAGCAATGTATTTGAGCAAATGTTCCAGGCAATTCAGAGAGATGAGTAGGGTAGATCCAAAGATTCTCACTGGCAGCACCTCCTGCGACACATAGAAGCAAATAAACGGACCAAAACATGATGTTTTCCTGAAGCAAAAAAGAAGCGAGAAGTCAATTCATCCAAAAAGCAAGCTGAGCGAGGCATCCTCCTCCTCCGGAGCAGGCACGGGTGGTGGAAGATGACATGGACGGATGCAGCGGCCAGGAACCCATAGAGCAGAGTGTGGAAGTTGAATGGCTGCATAGCCCCGACCCCAAGTTATGAGTGGGGCTGGTCCTTTCCAGGTGGGGTCAGGCAACTGCCGGTAATAGACAAGCGGGCGTTGCTCCGTTTTTGATGAAGAGAAGTGGCACTGGGCAGCAGAGAGGCTAGGCTTGCCTGACTCATTCAGGAAATTTAAAGTGTAGAGAGCCAGGTTGAGCAAATTCTGTAAGACTGGCAAATTTCGAGGGGGAGGAGGGAAATCTAATTTTGCAATCATGTTTTTCAAGGTCTGGTTTGCACGTTCAATTATAGCTTGTCCCTGACTGTTATAGGGAAGTCCTGTCTTGTGCTCTATCACCCATTTTTGACAGAATTGTGCAAACGCACGACTGGCATAGGCAGGGCCATTGTCAGTTTTTACAGTGTGAGGCTTACCCAACACTGAGAAGGTTTTTAAGCAATGGTTGATGACATGTTTCACCGTCTCCCCCCTTTGGGGAGATGCCATAATAAAGCCTGAATAGGTGTCAATGGAAACGTGAAGATATTTCCACGGGGCAAATGCAGAACATTGTGTCACATCCATTTGCCATAATTGAGTGGGTTCAAGACCACGAGGATTTACTCCCAATGGCACAGCACGGCCCTGCAAACTACATGTTGGGCATTGTTGCACAATGGCAGCTGCCTCTCTGTAAGAGAGAGAGAACTGCCGCACCAGAGCACGGATTCCCTGATGAAAGTAAGCGTGGCTTTCCCATGGAGTGGGGGGGACAGAACTGACAGGCAACAGTGAAGAAGATTTTACAGGCGACAGAGAAGAAGCAGAGGAGGCAACTGAATCTGCAACATTGTTCCCTTCTTGTAACATGCCAGGAAATGGCTGGTGGCTCCGAATGTGAGCCGAAGAAGGGAAGGGTGCGCTTTTGGATTAAATTTTGCAAAGAAGCAAACAGCGCGAGCAAATTACTATCAGTTGAGGGAGACAGGTAAGCATCAGAAATAGAGTTAATAACTTGACACACATAGAGACTGTCTACAATCAGGTTGAAAGGAATCTCAGAAAAATGGTTAAAAGCTAAAAGAGAAGCATATAGTTCTGAGCGCTGAGCAGAAGTTTGAGGGGGGGTGATTCAGAATGAGAGATAAAGAAATGTTGGGAACAATGCGATCCACCCAAACCTTGGCTAGAGCGAAGGAAACGTTTTGCAAAACTTCCTTTGCCTCGCCAGGCAAGAGAACTTGGTCAGAAGGTTTCACCCCCCTAGTAAGGGCGGAAAATAAAGGTGAAAGCTGCACTTTGGACAAACAGTAGAGGAACGTTCGTCCTTCCCTGAGGCAGCTTCAAATTGTAGATACTGCGTGTTATTAAGTATCATTTGGGCAATATTCTTCCAATCTATTGGGAGAACATGCTGGCTGAGCGCAAATGCGCGCAATAAGCCTTGGACATAAGGTCCAGAGATCCCATATTGGTGCACTGCCTCCTTCAAGTTCTTGATGATTTTATAATCCAAGGGTTCATATCTGGGTCTTTGCCGGCCAGGATTAGCAGGATCGGGCACCATGACTACTGGAAAAGTGGCAATGTCTGCTAAATCATCTAGCTCTATGGCCCCCTCAGCCTTGGCTTTAGCAATTCCCCTTTGCAAGGAAGAGAGAGGGGCAGGTTCAAGACATATAGAAGAAGAAGAAGCAGGCGCAGATGCCATGGAATACAGATCAGAATTAGTCAATTGAGTGCAATCCCCAACCTTGGCGCTCAATGGTTCGTATCTTGGGGGTGGTTCTTCTGATAGGGCAAATTTAGAGTCTGATTGCAATATTTTTTTTGATGTCTCAGAGCTTGTTAATGTCTGAGGATCTATCAAATCAGCTTGTTTTTTATAGTGTAAAGTCAACATGGACAGTACAGCCTTCCATGGGGCTAGAACATTTGGCGGGGCTTTGGGCGGCGTATGGAGCCAAATGCCTATGCGTCTCCATGTGGCGAGGTCTAATTGCCCCTTCTCTGGGTACGTAGGGTGAAATTTTTCCAAAAAAGCCAATAAAAGATATAATTCTTTCTGAGTGACAGGGAAAACAGCCTGATTATTAAGTTTCTGAATATAATTTGCTCTCCTGACTAAGCTATTCAATTCTGTCAAGCGTTCAGCCTGATCTTTTGAAAGCCTCTGTCCCATACTCACGTAAAGGTGCGCCCAAGGGGCCTTATTCCAGGCGAAATGAGTTGCGGGATGTCAGAAGGGCGTGACTTCGCATCACGTCCGGGGTCACCAGTTGAAGCCCTACCCTCCGCAGGCAGCTTCAATGCGGATCAGACACGGTGGCCAAATGTAGAGACAAGACAATGAGACAAGACTTCCCTCTGGGGTGACTGATGTTCAAATGAGATCAGCCTTCCATTTTTATTTGGTTAAGATCAAACAACATGAATAAATCACATACAAAAAGGTTTGAGTCCGGCAGTTTTACAATAGCATAATATAAAATGTTTCATCAATGATTATATTTCCTGCTTAGTCAGGAGGTCAGGAGATTACAAGAAAACTACAAGATAATATGTTTCCTATATCTAACTATAAAATAACACCTTTGCCTATTAACTGTCAGAGGTCTATAAATCCTTGCCAGTGATCTTAGTGCCGGTGTTTCCGCATCTGCTGCTTATCTAACTTAGTTATCTTAAACATAGCTTGAGAGAAGAGTTTGTTTGCTTATGTGTATTCTATCGATTGAGGAAACTCTAGCCAGCAATTAAGGAAACCCCTTTTGATCTGAGCAATTGCCTGAAGGCTTTGTAAATCACGGCAGTTATCCCAGCCAAAAGGTTCCTGCGGTTTGAAGCCAAAAGGTTCCTGCGGTTTGAAGTCTCTTTGTTTGAATACACAAAAATACGATGGCTAAATAAATGCTTACGGTCAGCTCAAAGTGGGGTGCATCACAACACAGTATGTGGATGATTTGCTGATTTCGGGAAAGAAAAAGAGTGAAACTGAGGCAGGAATGATAGAATTGTTGAACTTTTTAGCACAACAAGGATTGAGAGTGAGTAAGGGCAAGTTGCAGTTTGTGGAAGAGGAAGTTAAGTATTTGGGGCATTTGATAAGTAAAGGATCAAGAAAGATAAGTAGTGAAAGAATTGAAGGAATTGTGAAACAGCCAAGACCAAAGACCCAGAAGGAGCTGAGAAAGTTTTTGGGTTTGGTAGGATATTGTAGGCTGTGGATAGAGGATTATGCTAAGTGGACAAAAGGATTGTATGGGCAGTTGATACAGGATAAACCTTTTCAGATAAGATGGACCAAAGAGCTAGATAGGGATTTCCAACAACTTAAACACTTGCTAACTAGAGCTCCGGTACTAAATCTGCCTAATGTAGAAAAACCTTTCCACTTGTTTGTGACAATAGAAAAAGGAGTGGCTTTGGGAGTACTTACACAAACATGGGCAGGACAAAAGAAACCGGTTGCCTATTTGTCTGAAATTTTAGATCCAGTGGCTCAGGGATGGCCTACTTGTATTCAGGCAATAGCAGCAGTAGCATTGTTGGTAAAGAAGAGTGAGAAGATTATGTTAAGGGGAGCTTTGATTGTAAGTAGTCCCCATCAAGTAAGGACTTTGTTGCGACAGAAGGCAGGAAGGTGGTTGACAGATTCAAGATTGTTAAAATATGAAAGTATGTTGCTGGATCATCCTGATTTAGTAATCACTGTAGACACAAATTTAAATCCAGCTCAGTTCTTGAGTAAAATAGGATCTGGTGATGAGAAAGAAATTGAACATTGGTGCACAGAGGTCGTTGATTTAGAAACAAAAGTTAGATCAGATTTACAGGACAGTCCACTGCAGAAAGGTGAAAAGTGGTATATTGATGGATCATCTAGGGTGGTGGAAGGGAAGAGACAAAATGGATACGCAATTATCCAAGAAGGAACATGGGCTTTGTTGGAAAGTGGAAAATTACCCACACACTGGTCAGCACAAGCAGCTGAATTATACGCTCTAAAGAGGGCTTTAGAATTAGGGGAAGAACAGAATTTGACTGTCTATACTGACTCAAAATATGCCTTTGGGGTAGTACAAACTTTTAGAAAAATTTGGAAAGAGAGAGGATATATGTCTAGTCAGGGAAAAGACTTAATTCATCAAAAATTGATTGAAGAGGTGTTAGATGCTTTGCAAGTACCTAAAAGAATTGCAGTGGTACATCTTAGAGCGCATCAAAAGGGAGATGAGGTAGAGAAGAAAGGAAATAATCTGGCTGATCAAGAAGCTAAATTAGCCGGGTTTGAAGAAACTGTAATTAAAATAAATGTGCTAATACCTCATGTTGATAAGGTAACTGAAATACCAGTCTTTGAGGATAGAGAAAAGGAAAAGTTGAAAGTTATTGGAGCACAGGAGGATGAGAAGGGAAAATGGTGGCTGCCGGATGGCAGACAAGTGTTAAACTATCCATTAATGAGAAGAATTATTGAGAGACTACATGAAGGGAGCCATTGGGGTACTCAGGCCCTGATTGATGAAGTGTTAAAGGTGTATGCTGGTCTTAAGGTGTACACTGCTGCTAAGCAAGTTACCCAGAAATGTGTTGTATGTCAAAGAACAAATAGAACTCATGTGGCAGAAAAATTGAGAGGAGGGCGACCTCTAGCGTTATATCCTTTCCAGAATGTGCAAATTGATTTTACTGAAATGCCTCAAGTAGGCAGGTATAAATATTTGCTAGTTATAGTAGATCATTTAACTGGATGGGTGGAAGCATACCCTTGCCTTGATGAAACTGCTAGAACTGTTGTAAGAATTTTATTAGAACACATTATCCCCAGATATGGAATTGTACAAAGAATTGATAGTGACCAAGGTAAACATTTTACAGGAAAAATCACACAAGGAGTGGCTGAAATTTTAGGCATTAAGTGGGACCTGCATAGTCCTTGGCATCCGCCCTCTAGTGGTAAGGTTGAGAATTTGAATGGAAGAATAAAAACTAATCTAACTAAATTATATTTGGAAACTGGATTGAACTGGATAAAAACTTTACCATTAGCCTTATTTAGGTTAAGGACTCAACCCAGAAGGGATGTGGGAATAACACCATATGAAATGATGTTTGGCATCCCTTTGAGGGGTGGAAACATACAAGTTGGACAATTACCCAGTAAAGATAAAGGATTGATTCAATACTTGCAAATACTGTCCCAGACTTTTGATTCTTTCAGAAAAACTGGCTATCTCGTGCAGACACCTCCGTTGAGCTTCAAAGTACATTCCATTGAAGTGGGAGACGAGGTGTGGATAAAGACTTGGAGAAAAGAGACCTTGAAACCTGACTGGGAAGGCCCCTTCTTGGTACTATTGGTAACGGACACAGCAATAAGGACCAAGGAGAAGGGCTGGACCCACTACACTCGAGTGAAGAAGTCAACTGCTGAGTGGCACGTAATTCCAGTGTCTGGAAACCCTCTGAAAGTTACATTTAAAAGACAATGAAGGTTTTAATTTTCTTCCTACTTCTAGGAACTGCTGCAGACTTGTGTGTTGGACAAAGCAAAACAGCCAGAAGTATGGGGAATAGAGTAAAAGACCAATTATGTGTAAACAATGATTATGACAAGCAGACTGAATTCCAATGGTTTGTATCATACAACACAGGAGGAACATATGGAGATTGTGATGTGGTATTTGGGGTTACTGAAAAGATTCTTGTAAATAAGAGTGAAACTATAAAATGCTCAGACTCTAAGCAGAGATTGGCAAGAGTTGAAGACATATGTAGAGAAAGATTAACTTTAACAGGTAATGATCCAAGATGCTCAAGAGTGGTTAATGTCCTCTGGTCCGGAATTTGCCATACTCCAATTTTTAATTATAATGATCTGGGATACATCTGTAATGAAACTAATAAGGTAGTACAGTTACTTGCCGGATGGCGAGGAAAATGTGAGGTGATATGGAAAGGGAATAAGAATATTACTACTCCTCCTGAAAGACCTCTCAGACTCCCTTCTCGACAAATAAGAATCACTCAGAAGGATGAATGTGACAAATGCATAGTTAAAGTCCGAGAAGGTGATAGGGAAAAGGAAACCTTAAAATATAAGTCTAAATACAAATGCTCAGGACAAGCTGTGCAATGTAAAAAGAATAATGTGACTTACAGTTATTGCAGGAGTACCCAAATATGTTATGATCCCAAAAATAATCCTGAACAAATCTGGTTAATAGTGAAGGCAGGAGGTAGTAGTGGACAAATTCATTTCAAGACACGGATGGCTACAAAAGGTAGTGAAACAACAGTCCAATTAGAACCCTGTAAGTTAGCCTCCATGGTATCAAGTCTAGGAAGGAAACACCATTGTGGAAATATAGATTGGCAAAGAGAATATATTTATAATGAAAAATATATATGTCCTAAATTTCCTAAATGGGGAAGGAGAGATCCAGAGTGTACCATTGGAACAGCGCAACAAGGATATTGTCCCCGATGGTCCTGTGTGAAATGGGCTACTACTAAATGGAAGGGACTTGAAAGTGGATATGCTCAGTTGTCTAAGGGTCTAGTACAAAGCGACTGTAAGAGTTATGATTGTAATTGGGTGAATTTTACTATTAATAATCCACAAACATTTATACAGGAATGGGGATCCCAATTCGGAATTCTAATATATGGAAAAGGATTGGATCCTATTGGACTCTTCCATTTGAGTATTCAAAGTCTGGTGGAAGTGGGATCTCAGGTGACCCACAATTTTTATTCAGAATTTTGGAAAGAAATCAAGAAACCATTTGATCTCCCTAATGTAGCTAGAAATCTATTTATTGAATTAGCTGGTACAGTGGCTCAAGCTTTAAATGTGACAAACTGCTATGTCTGTGGGGGTACTAATGTAGGAGACCAATGGCCCTGGGAGGCTGCAGAATGGGATACTTCCAAATTATATAATGCTACAGGCCAACCGATACATCAGAAAGATAGTGTGTGGGAATTGAGACAGGACTTGGTATTCACATGGTGTATTGAGAGGTGGGAAGAGGATACACCAAATATAGGGATGAGCAGGTGTGAAATGATTAAGATACTAAATGTAACTAATAGCACAAGTACTTTTTGGCCTAATAATACCGATAACCTTCCTGTAAATTATTGGCCTAAAAACAGTAACGAAGAGATCAAATTAAATTGGCCAAAGGGAAGTGTAAATATGTTACAAAAAGATTGGAATCAGTCCTGGCCTGCACCAAATGGATTATACTGGCTTTGTGGGAAAAGAGCGTATGCTAAATTACCTAAACAATGGACTGGACGATGTGCTCTGGGGGAAATAAGACCAGCCTTTTTCTTGATTCCAATAGGAGAAGGCGAGAAATTGAGCCATACTGTGTATGATAGAAGGAAGAGAGAATTGAAAATCCAGAAAACAATTGAAATATATCAAGATCAAGAATGGGATGGTAAAACATGGGATACTAAAAAGATATTGGACACCTATGGACCTGCAACATGGGCTCAAGATGGGATGCAGGGTTATAGAACTCCAATATACCTGCTAAATAGAATCATCAGGTTACAAGCTGTACTTGAATTAGTAACACAAGAAAATGCAGTTGCTTTGAATTTGTTGGCAAAGCAAGCGACTCAGCTTAGAACAGCTGTTTATCAGAATAGGCTAGCTCTGGATTATTTATTGGCCACTGAAGGAGGAGTTTGTGGAAAATTCAATTTGTCCAATTGTTGTTTACAAATAGATGACAATGGTAAAGTGGTAGAAGAAATAACAGATAGGATGGTTAAGTTGGTGCATGTACCCCCTCAAGAATGGACAAGTTTATTGGATAATGGAGGTTTCTTGGGGGGCATTTTCTCCAATTGGAAACAAGCCTTATTCATGGGATGTGTAATAATTATTGGATTAATGATGTTACCTTGTCTAATTCCGGTAATACGGAGCATTGTTCAAAGTTCAATAGAAGGAATGATGAAAACCCAAACATCCATAAAATCAATGATGGTATTAAAAGAAATAGGAGATCAGATTCAATTACTGGAAGGTATGGAAACAGTTGGACCAATGAAAGAGAGTATAGTAGAAAAAGAAAGATTGATTGAAATTCAGAAAAATATTAAACAAATTGCCAAATAAGAAATGGGGGGTTGAGGAGGGTATTTCCAAAATGGAGTATTTTCAAAAGGTTTAAAATTTTCCATGACTCATAGCCATGCTTCCCAAAGTGTCCGCCTAGGCAGAGAATAGGGAAGTAGGATTTAGCCAATAGAAAAGGGACACAAAACAGCCATATAAGGAAATAGGTAAAAATAGCCATATAAGGAAGTAGGCCATATAAGGTAATATTTGTGATAGTAAGATATGATTGGAACACGTGGGCTAGTGACGTATGAAAAAGGGGGTGGGATGTTAACTAACTATAAATTCTGCTAACGCTTCTGTAAAGGTGTGGCTTTTTCCTTGTAACCGTGAGGTGCTTGGTAAGAGTCCCACCACGCTTTGCAAACCGTTTTGAACAATAAACAGAACTTTATTTTTCTAACTCTGAAACTCGTCTCGTCTGGATTTCTTTAACACAAAAATCCTGCAAACAGGTTCGTTTTGGTGTTTGGATTTTTGGGACAGGGATGTACATAAAGATTACATTAAAGGGAGATGTGATAACAAAAGGTTTAATAAGCCCTATTTTAGATGTACAGGAATACAACTCCCATTTTTTTTACACATTTCTTAATAATTCAATGATTTGTAATACAGCACAACTAGGGAAATGATGGGGATAAGTGGTTTAATTTTCTCACACTTGAATCGAGGTGGCATGCTGCTGCAAAGCACTGAGAGTGCCAAAATCTTGGTTATGCAGCCCAGGGCCAAGAAACTCCAGGTTGCATAATGGGGGTCTTTATAGAGACCACAAATTCCCTTCTCAAGATGGCTGCCACCTTCCTACGTAGTTACGTATAAGGAGACTTGCACTTGACTTTTGAACCAATTTTAGCTCGGAGAGACGTAAAACGGAAATTACCTCTTTAATACACCTCCCACTTTATGAGGAAGGGAATTCTCGCTAAGATTCAGTGTTAAGCACATACAAAAAAGATTAAAGGCCTCCCCAAAAACACAAGCCCTGGCATAAAAAAAAAAAAACCAACCCGAACACAACTTTAACTTCCGCATTCAAACGGAAGCGACCATAGAGAGCAGCCGAGTCACGAAAGAAAGCACTTGAAAAGGTGGCGCTGCTTTAAGCCGCGATGACCTTCCCAAACTGGCGAGACTTCAAAATGTCTCTCCCAAGATGGCAGCGAGCGTTTCCGTGTCGTTGCGCCATGTTTTCTTCCGGCGGCTCCTTCCGCGAGTTACTTCTATCGGCCCGTCTATGGTTTTTTTTTTTTTCCGACCGAAAGCCGTAAGGCGAGTCTCGAATGGAGCGCATGCGCCACGGTGCTCTTTTCTTCCCCCCCCCAAACCGGGTTGGGTTATACCGAGATTGCAGTGCATGTTGGGAAGCCAGGGGTTTTGCTGCTTTTTCCTCTCTGGGGGGGTCTGGGCCGAGGTTGTATCTGCAGAGATGGTGAGTCGGGGAGGGCAGGCGCCTGCGGGAGCGGGGCCGGGCCTGAAATAGTAGCAGCGGGAAGGCAAGAGCGACCGCGACCCTCCTGGAATCACCGTCCTCGCTCCCTTCCCTTTCTTTCTCCTCCCCCCCGCCCTTCCATGGGATGCTCCTCGCTCCCCCCCCTTTCTCATTTCTTCCCCGGTTCCGTTTTGTGCGGACGCGGTCCGGGTCTCCTCCCCGCGCAGCCCCTTTCCCGACGCCCCAAAAGAGGCGGCTTTCCTGGTGGTTAGCTTCCTTCGGTCTTTCTCCTCCCCTCCCCCCCCCGACGGTTTAATCGGGTTTTCCTCTGGTTCTGCCTCGGCCATCCAGTCCGCTCAATCGTCCAAACAGCCCTGCCAGGTAGGCTCCGAGTAGTAGGGTTGCGGGGCAGAAGCAGCCCGGAAGTTTTACGCGATAAGGAAGGCGAGGTCTGTTTGTTCGTTTGGTAAAGCGTTGGTTGGTGGCTTTTTCAAAGGCACGCAGAACAGACCTTGGTTAGAAAGAGAATAAGTTTAGCTTGGAAGGCTTGATCTCCAAGGAAGTTAAGAGAGGCTTCTGAATGCTTTTGCATCCAGGCTGCTTTGGGCAAAAGGAAAGGTATAGAAAAAAGATGTGTTTCAATGTGCAAAAAGCTTCCGGGTAAAAGTACCCAGTATACCAAACTGTACCTAGTAAACCAAATTGGCCCTTACAGTGTTGCAAACATAACTCTAAACTTCTAGGTACTTTTACTGTCAAGGGCACAGTACAAAAAGGTTACATGAAACTGGAAGCCACCACCTCCAACAATTGAGCCTGGTCAGTTTTCTAGTTTTTGACTTTTACCCTATATTCTTCCTTTAAGATCAGGGGTTCTCAACCTTGGCAAAGCTGGCTGAGGAATTCTGGGAGTTGAAGTCCACAAGTCTGAAAGTTGCTAAGGTTGAGAACCCCTGCTTTAAGATGCTCTCCAGAAGCTTTGGACTTCAACTCCCATCACCCCTTGGTGAGCTGGCCCTCTGGCATTGGGGGAAGTGTAAACAAAAATATGTAAAAAGACAAGTGGATTGGGTTGTGTCTTTGATGTAATGCTTCCCTGAAGTGGCCAAAGCACCATTACTGTTTATCTAGAGTTTTTAAAAGGCTGTATACAACAAGAAGAAAAATATTCTATAAGAGTAACTTTCAGTAATCTAAATTTAATGAGTTAATTGGAGTTGAAATTTTATTGGCCTGAAAGTAAACTTTAAAGCAGAGGTCCCCAACCTTTTGGGCACCAGGGACCGGTTCCGCGGAGAAAGGTTTTTCCACGGACTGGAGAGTGCATGGTTTTGTGTGCTGCCTGCATCCCACGGATGGGGCTTTGCTTGTTTGTGCGGCCCGATTGCTGTCATGCCATGGACCGGTACCGGTCCAGAGACCGGGGGTTGGGGACCCCTGCTTTAAAGTACGTATACTAAGAGGAAGTTTTTAAAAAAGATGTATTAGAATGTTTTAATTTTAGAAATGTTTTTAAAGAAAAGCTTGGGTTTTTTTTTAAATGGATGAAAAAAATATTTTTCCCTTTAAGGTTAAAGAATCTGAAAGAATACAGGGAATTTTGTTAATATAAATGGTGATAGCTTATAACAGTGATGGCAAACCTTTTAGAGACTGAGTGCCCAAACTGCAACCCAAAACCCACTTATGCATCGTCGAGTGCCGGGTGGGTGTGGCCCATTGGGTGGGCATGGCTGCGGTGGTAATGGCAGACTGGGTGGGACTAAAAAGTTCAATTAATCAATTCCAACTTTGCAAGATCTTTTTTTTCCCGCGAGAAGTTGAAATTGACTGATTGAACCTTTTTTTTTTTTTGCACATGGCGGCGGAGGCCTAAAGCAAAAAGGTTTTATAAAACCCAGCTGAAGGCCTAGGACTGGGGCGACGGTGCACGTGCCCACAGAGAGGGCTCTGAGTGCCGCCCCGGCACCCGTGCCATAGGTTCGCCACCACTGGCTTATAAAGATTATTAAGTGCAAAACATTATTTCAATAGCCAGAAAGAGAAAGCAGTAATGGTTGAATTGATTGTTCTATTCAAAGAGGAGAATATATTTATGTTTTTTATTTGGATATCACTTCTGGATTTTGTGCTTGTGATGAAAAAAATGAAACTTTGACTTTGGTTTTGCCGACTGGATAGATATGGTGTTATAGAAATGGCTAGTTGTATACTAATGTGTAAAAGTAAAAAGTTGAGGTTGTAATGTTGTTATCTTGTACTGTGCTAAAAAGAGTCATAAGTCAACACCTTTTTCTTCCCTCAATTTTCCCCCCTTTTTTCTTCCCTTAATTTCCTATTTTTCTTTGTATTTTATACATTGATAAAACAATGAAAGTTATATAAGAAACTGGGTGACCTTGGGCTGATTACTCTTTCAGCCCTAGAAAAAAGGCAATGGCATATAGGGATTTATCCAAGCAGTTTCTAAGAATCAGACACAATTGAACATAAGTAAAAATATACATATATTAAGACAAAGTGTAAGAGACTCACCTAAAGTTACCTATGAATATCCTGTCTGAGGAGGAATTTGAGCTTGGGCTCTGTTATGGCCTACTACATACATAAACCCTAATGTCATGATTTTGGATATGATTTAATCTGTAGCCTGCCTTTCCTCACTATATTAATTTTCACCTTTATTATTTTTATAAATAACTCAAGATAAGCTAATGTACCTAATACTTCTTTATCTTCCTATTTTCTTCCAACAACTTGTGAGTTGACTGAAAGCACTGGCCCAAAGTTCTGGCCTTCATGCCTAAGGTAGTAGTGGAATTCATAGTTTCTAGACCAAAATGGCTCTCTACATCACATCTCATCTCTATAGCCTACCTGTTTTTCCTCCTACAACAAACCTGTGAAGTAACAGGGATTGGGAGGTATTTACAAACCAAAATCAACTAAACCGCTTTCCTGGCTTAGGCTGGATTGAATCTGCCTCTCTCCAGTTCAGTATCTGAGCCTAAGGAGTGAATCAAAAACTTGGTTTCTGTAAAATAGGGTGATTTAAACATTAGCTAAGGAAGCTTATCCTTTATGATAGAGCAGTGGTTCTCAACCTTCCTAATGCCGCGACCCTTTAATACAGTTCCTCATGTGGTGACCCCCAACCATAAAATTATTTTCGTTGCTACTTCATAACTGTAATTTTGCTACTGTTTTGAATCGTAATGTAAATATCTGATATGCAGGGTGTATTTTCATTGTTACGAATTGAACATAATTAAAGCTTAGTGATTAATCACAAAAACAATATAGCAATGCTCGCTAGAGAAGCTTACTCAAAAATGTTGGGAGGGAGGGAAGGGGAAGGAAGGAAGGAAGGAAGATTGAAGGGGAAAGGAAGGAGATGGAGAAGGAAGGAGATTGAAGGGGAAAGGAAGGAAGGAAGGAGAAAGAGATTGAAGGGGAAGGGATGGAGATAGAGATGGAAGGAGATTGAAGGGGGAAGGAAGGAAGAAGAGATTGAAGTGGAAGGGATGGAGATGGAAGGAAGGAAGGAATAAAGATTGAAGGGGAAAGGAAGGAGATGGAGAAGGAAGGAGATTGAAGGGGGAAGGAAGGAAGGAAGGAGAGAGATTGAAGGAGAAGGGATGGAGATGGAAGGAAGATTGAAGGGGAAAAGAAGGAGATGGGGAAGGAAGGAGATTGAAGGGGGAAGGAAGGAAGGAAGGAAGGAAGGAGAGAGATTGAAGGGGAAGGGATGGAGATGGAAGGAAGGAAGATTGAAGGGGAAAGGAAGGAGATGGAGAAGGAAGGAGATTGAAGGGGAAAGGAAGGAAGGAAGGAGAGATTGAAGGGGAAGGGAAGGAGATGGATGGATGGAAGGAAGGAAGGATTGATCTTTGGAGAGTCATGTTTTCCCAGATGGTGATGAACTGCAAATCCCAGCATTCCCCACTCTTCCACAGTGCTTTTTAGGGCTGCTGGGGATGGTAGTCTGGAGCCCCCCAACCTCATCCCGGCACCTCTTGCCCTCTCCGAGCCGCCCCCCCGGGACCTGCCCACCCCTCCAGCCTCCTGAGCACCATAGCAGCGGCGGGATCGTGGGAGCCCCTTTCCACGCCGCGCAGCCCTTCACCGCCATGACCCTTCCCCGACTCGTCACACACGAGAGGGGTGCGGCCGGAGCGCTAGCTCCCGCTCGGAAGGCGCCGCTTCTCCCGTCCGGCTGGCCTCCAACGCACATGCGGGCATCGCCCTCTTCCCCGCCACCTGGCCGTTTCCGAGGCCCGGCAAGCCGGGAAGGAGTCGCTCCTGCCCGCCAGCTCCAGGGCCGCGCCGGGCGCCAGAGGGCCTTTGACGGTGAGGGAGGCGGGCCAGGCGGCGCGGGGGAAGCTCAGCCGGCAGCAGCGGAGCATCCCAGCGGCAGCGCCAGCAGCGGCCCAGACCCGGCTCAGCTCGGACTGTCTGGCCACACAGCTGAGCTGGCCCAGGGTGGTGTCGGGGGCACATGTCAAGCCCCTGGGCTTGCCATGAGCCGGGATACAGGGAGGATGCAGCCAGCAGCTGGCCGACATCCACATGGCCCCCATGAGCACTGCCCGACTCCCGACAGTCAGCTGGGAGTCGGGTCGGCGTCCGGACATTGGGGAACCGGCAGGGCCGCTACACACCGCCTGGCTCCCGATAGCCAGCTGAGAGTTGGCCCGGCGTGCGCACGTCAGCTGGGAGTCGGCCCAGCCTCCGCTTGGCCCGGCTCCCGGGAATCAGCTGGGAGTCGGCCCTGCTCCCAGCCAGCAGCTGGGAGTCGGCATGGCCGCCGCGGGATGGTGCTGCAGCGGCAGGAGCAGGTGCTGTCGGAGGAGAAGGGTGCCCTGGAGGTGGAGGAGCCGGAGGAGGAGGGCAGCGGCGGCTGGATAGAAGAGTGGTGTCTCGGTTCCTAAGACCATCGGAAATATGTGTTTTCCGATGGTCTTAGGCGACCCCTGTGAAAGCGTTGTTCGACCCCCAAAAGGGTCGCGACCCACAGGTTGAGAACTGCTGTGATAGAGAGAAGTTAAGTTGCCAGGATTTTTGCATTCTAAATGGGCAAGTATCTAAATTAACTCTGAGATTTTTACCACAAGTAAAAGAATTTTGGATAACTTCTGAAATAGGACAAAACCCCCATAAAATAATAGTTTGGGGAATCTTGCAAATGTGAGGATCAGAGTTGCTAATATGGGTTTGCATTATATATGAGAACTGAACCATTGCTTTACCAGAGCTTTTCCCAAATTAGTGCTATCTAGATATACTGGACTACAATGCCTACCCATTCTGTTGTTATTCCTACTGGCCATGAACGATGGGAATTATCAGCCAAGACATATGAAGAGTACCAGGCTCAGGAAGCTTGAATTCTCTAAAAATCTATTTGGAAGATCTAGCACCTGTGGTTCCTCTGCCAGGGTGTCTTTTATTAGATTCACAAATTGTAGTAAGCCAAAGTTTGTAAATGAATTAATTGGGTTTGCCCAGTATACTTACCAATTGAGATCTAATATGTTATATATTCTCTTTGGTATCTCTGGGGGGTCTGGTAGCATTGACTACTTGGAGTGCCTTCTATTGGTTTTAGCTAATATGCCCAGCTGCATATCTACATAGAGAGGAACAATTTTGCCATAGTCATTTGTGGTCCTGGGTTCTGTCAGGAAAAGACAGTTGTAATTCTCTGTATGTGGTTTAATAGAGAGACTACTTGCATCTATAAAAACTCACCTGAGCCTTAAAGTAGGCCATAAGAACTAGTTACATGGTTATTAGTTGGCAAGTATGAGAGATAGGATTGTAGTATATTGTGAAAATAGTTGTTCAATGGTGTCACCCTTGGGAATGCCTGAAGAAGGATTACATTTATTACAACCTTAGGATTCTAAGGTGTTAAGCTGGTTGTAAATGATAGTGCTAATTTTAGTATACAATTGTTAACCACTGCTGTTTTATTTATAGCAAATCTCAATTGGCTGACCCCCCAGAAGACCTCAGAAGCAACAACAAAATCTGAATTTAGGCCACTTTTTCAAACAGTGGACTTGTCTGTTGCTTAGCAAATAAATCTGAACAGAATACATATATTTTATGTTTATTACGTAAATGTGGATGTAGCAAACACCTGGGAATAATTCCTCTCAATTGTTCTGTAAAACATAGGTTTTACTGTACTTTATATTTTATACTTTGGAGAATAATTGTCAGAATAATTGAAAACTACCAAGTTGTAGTTTTCCCATGGAACCTTGTATAAAACAAGGTCATTATCATTATTGATAGTGATGGCTTGTTTGGATAAAACCAAGAATGCTACAGATCATCTTTTGCCCAACAGGATGTCTTTCTAATGATCCGACGTCACAAGACAACTATCTTCACAGACGCCAAGGAGTCCAGTACAGTGTATGAGCTGAAAAGAATTGTGGAGGGGATTCTTAAGAGGCCTCCAGAAGAACAGAGATTATACAAGGTATGAAGAGTTTATTATAGAAAGTACTGTACTTTGGGACTTTTCTAATAAATTACAGCATTACACCAGGGCCTGCTGTTTACTAAGTTAGTATATCAGTGCTCTCATTTATTACATCGATTTTTTTTAGTCTAACCAAACTGCTGCTCTTAGGAGAAACTCTCATCTGAGATCTTACCCTGTTAATTTTCCAGAGGGCTATGAACACCTGACTCTTCCCCTAAGCATTGGGTTAGAATAGCACAGCGGTTCTCAACCTTTTTCAGGCCGAGACCCCACCTGCGCCGCCCATGTGCGGCGCGACTCCGACCTGCGCCGCGCATGCGCGGCGCGACGGGCCTAACCGCGCATGCGCGGCACGACGGGCCTAACCGCGCATGCGCGCCACGACGGGCCTAACCGCGCATGCGCGGCGCGACAGGTCAAATCGCGCATGCGCGGCGCACGCACGACGGGCCGAACCGCGCATGCGCGGTGCGACAAGCCGAACCGCGCATGCGTGGCGCGCGCGCGACGGCCGAGGGGAAATGGGGGGGGAAATGGCGGACTGCCGTGTTTGGCGACTCCCGTGAAACAGTCGTTCGACCCCAAATGGGGTCACGACCCACAGGTTGAGAACCGCTGGAATAGCAGTTGAGCTTGCTCCGGGTGAGATAACTTCAATATTTATAGCAAATTGGACCTTTTGAAACAAATTGCCTGCCTTTGAACTGAAGCTGGAAGCTTAAGGGAGGCAGAAGGGGTCTTTAATTCCCCCCTCCCCCCTCCCCTAAAGCGGCGGTTTAAGCTTTATTATAAAACTTTTGAACTCTTTTTTAATGGAATTAAAATAGAAGATCTTACTATATTTTATTATGGATGGAAAAGCAAGATTGCTATGATATATACTCTTTTTACTTGGAAGAAACCAGCTTAATTGCCTTGCTATGGAACTTTAATTTACTGTTTTACTTTTTTAATTTTTTTCCCCTTCCTATTCAAACAAAGGGGAAAGAAACAGTAGATACATAGCTGTATAGTTTGGCTCAATGCCCAGACACTTGGCTGTGTGCCCAGACACTCTTATCTTTTAGAGACCTTCAACAGACAGCTTTTTGGCTTTTGTTTTTGTCTAGTTTGGTTTTTTGCTATCAGTGACTGCTTGTAATCTCTGTAGTAAAGAAACTACATAAGAAGATCTTGCAAAGCTGCAATTGAATTAAAACTTGGTTATTGTTGCCTTATAGGCTTGGCTTTTTTTTCTTCCTGGCTTATTTTTTTTTCTTTTTTTCTTTTACTCTTTTTCTAGAGATTTTGGGTGCTTTTTTATTCATATCTTCTTTTTTCCTTTTTTTAGGGCTCCTTGATATTACTATTATTATTATTATTACTATTTTTTGGATAATTTTCACCTTTTCTTTTGGTTTTTAATTTTCTCGCTTATTTTTTTTAAATATTTTGGCCTTGTCTCCTGATATTAGGAGGGCACTGGACTATCTCTTTTATCCTTTTTTCGCTTTCTTGCGCATTTTGGTGGATTATAATCTGCCAGTGGGCCTCCATGTTGGATTACAAATAAATTGGCTACTGGGCCTGTTATTGGATTACAAATTACAACTATAATAACTTGAAGATGAGTACACTGAATTTGGCGAAAGGGGTGAAAAAGGGGTCTTCAGCCCCTGCCTCAACTTCAGTGAGCCCGACGCCCCAAAAATCTATCACTACATTTTTACAGCAGGAAACCCAACAAGCTCAACAAAAAGATACACAGGCCATACTCCAGGCAATTGCGGATTCTAGAATGGATATGAAAAAGGACTTAGAGAGAAACTGTGAAGACCTGAAGAATGATATCCATAAGATGGACCAAAGAATGGAAGCATTTCAACAGGCGATGATAGATACACAACAAAGAATGCAGAAAATAGAAGACAAGTCAGCAGTGGTAGATGAGAAATTAGTAGCTCTACAAGAGGAAAACCAGAGATTGGCACAATCTAATGCAGAATTGGAAGGAAATACGGCTGTCATAGAGATGGAACGGTCATCGTATTTCTTAAGATTTCAAAATGTGATAGAAGAAAAAGATGAGAACTTATTAGACCTGATGAGTGAACTACTGGCGGATTTACTTGGAATTGAAAAGGACGAAATGAATAGGGAACTGGACCAGGTTTTTAGAGTTAACTCTAATTATGCAAGAAGAAACAGAGTGCCCAGGGAGGTCCATGTCAGATTTCTTAAAAGAAATCGACGAGATGAAATTTTGAGAATTGTAAGGGACCAACCTATGAAGTATAAAGATAAAGAGCTGGTAGTTCTCAAACAGATTCCTAGAAAAATAAGGGAAGCACGGAGAGATTATCAATTTTTAACAAGGAAACTGATTGATAGAGGAGTGAATTTCAGATGGTTGATTCCAGAAGGGCTACTGATTTTTTGGGACTCTAAAAGATACAGACTGGACACTCCATTCCAAGCAGAGGAATTTTTCAACAAGCACAAAGCCTTCTTGGAGAAAGGTGATATGGAATTTAAGAGATCAGAGGGAACGCCTACTGCAGAGACTTCTAAGCAAACAGAGGAGGAGATACCAAAAAAGACGCAATCAGAAGAAGACGTTAGACCTAAAGATCAGAGACAGATAAGTTCACCTAGAAGATTGAGATCTCAAAATAATTGAAATTATGGAGGAAATTGGAATATACTCAATAAATATAAATGGTCTCAACTCCCCATCAAAAAGGAGTAAAATATTTCATAGGCTACAGAAACTTAAAATGGACATAATTTGTTTACAAGAGACTCATATTAAGAGACAACACTCTAGAATTTTAGAACAGCCAAAATTAGGCAAATTCTATTTTTCTTCAGCATTACAAAAGAAAAGAGGGATAGTGATATATATAAAAGAAAAGTTGAATCCAAAACAAATTTATTCTGATGAGGAAGGAAGAATAGTGATGGTGGAGATTTCATGGAATCAAAAACAAATATTGTTGGTGGCAATATATGCCCCCAATGAGAAACAAGAGCTATTCTTTCAACAACTATATGACAAACTTGTGGATCTAAATTATCATAGTCTTTGTATATTGGGAGACTTTAATGCAATTGTGGATGCAGTTCGAGACTACAAAAGCCATAAACAAGGGAAGAAAGGAAGTAATTTATATAAATCTTGTTTAAAAATGAAAGATGAACTATGTTTGCAGGATATATGGCGAGAGATGAATCCAGAAAAGACACAATATAACTTTTACTCTAACAGGCATAACTCTTGGTCAAGAATAGACATGATATGGATCTCCCATGACCTGAAGACGATGATACAGGAAGTTGAAATTGAACCAAATATTTGGGCAGATCATAACCCAATTAAAATGACATGGAAAGGATATAAGAAAAGATTGAGATGGTCTCTGAATAAAGCTATTTTGAAGGAAAAAGAATTTTTACAATTAGCAATAAAAGAAATGGAATTTTTTTAAGATCAATAAAAAGGAAAATACTTCTATCCAAAATGTTTGGGACATGGCAAAAGCATACTTTAGAGGTTTAGCTATAACCTGTGTTGCTAAAAAGAATAAAGAAAAGAGAATTTCACAGTCCAAATTGAAAAAACAGCTTGGTATGTTGGAGCTGGAATTACAAACTGATCCACAAAAGAAAAATGTGAAGATACAAATGGACTTAATAAAACATAAATTAAATCTACTTGAGACTGATACTATGGCACAACAGATTAAACGAGCCAAACAGAACTTTTTTGAAAATGCTAACAAACCTGGTAGATGGCTGGCATATAGACTGAAAAAAGAAAGAGAAAAAAGATCAATAAGTAAATTACTGGATGAAAAGGGTGAAATACACTGTCATAATGATGGTATCAAAAAAATTGTTAAGGCCTTTTATGAACTACTTTATAAGGCTGAGACAATCTCTGAAGAGGCAATTCAGGATTATTTTAAAAAAGCAAATCTTCCAAAAATATCAGAAAATATGCGACAGAGGTTAAATGAGAAAATATCAATGATGGAGATCATAGAGGCAATTAAAAGACAAAAGAAAGATAAGACACCGGGGCCGGACGGACTACCTGCAGAATTTTACACAGCCTTACAAGATACTGTGACTCCTTTTCTGAGGGACTTGTATAATGAAACTCTTATACAGACAAAAATTCCAAATTCATGGACTGAAGCTAATATTACCTTGATAGCTAAAGAAGACACAGATTCTACACAAATTAAAAACTACAGGCCAATATCGTTACTAAATGTGGATTATAAAATCTTTGCTGCAATTTTGGCAGAAAGAATGAAAAGCTTTTTAATAGAATTTATTCATCCAGACCAAAATGGCTTTCTTCCTAAAAGACAGATAAAGAACAACTTAAGGGTTATTTTAAATGTTTTGGAGTATTATGAAAATCATCCAGGGAACCAGATGGCGCTCATATTTCTTGACGCACAAAAAGCATTTGATAATTTAAATTGGCAATTTATGTTTCAACAATTACAGGAAATGGACTTTGGTGACAACTTTATTAAAGCAATCCAAGCGATCAACAAGAAACAATCAGCAAGGATACTTATAAATGGAGACTATACAGAGAGCTTTGATATTAAAAAAGGCACGAGACAGGGATGTCCACTCTCTCCCTTGCTATTTATTTTGACTCTGGAGGTATTGACTAGAAGCATCAGGCAAGATATTGAAATTAAAGGTCTTGATATTAAAGACCAGAAATATAAATTACAGGCTTTTGCGGACGATCTGGTCTTTATCTTAGAGGACCCTTTGGAAACAGCCCCTAAAAAGTGTTAACAAAAAATTTAACTGATAAACAAAAAACCCAACTCGCCAAAAAGACAAATCTTCAAATAGCTAAAAAGGTTAAATATTTAGGTATCTATCTTACGGCGAAATATTCATCATTAAAAGAGGATAATTTTGAGAGACTAATAAAACAAATAAAAATCGACCTGGAAAAATGGGAAAATCTCCAATTATCATTGTTAGGAAGAATAGCGACTGTTAAAATGAACATTTTACCAAAACTAATTTTTTTTATTTCAAACAGTTCCTGTAAAGCTGGGTAAGAAATTTTTTGACGGTTTAAACGCAATGATATTAAGATTTATATGGCAAAGAAAGAAAGCAAGAATTAAATGTAAACTTCTACAAGATTTGAAAGAGAGAGGGGGCTTTGGACTTCCGGATTGGAGACTTTATTATCAAGCAGCTACTTTGCTTTGGATTAAAGAATGGATTACTCTGAGAAATAAGTGAATTCTCTATTTAGAGGGATATGACCTTCAACTAGGCTGGCATGCCTTTTTATGGTATGAGAAAGCTAAAATACATAAGTACTTTCAAAACCATGCTATAAGAAATGCTTTACTCTTTGGATGGGAGAAAGTTAGACACAAAATGTACATGAACATTCCTGAGTGGCTTTCAATGATGGAAGCATTTGCTTATCCGAATTTGATTAATTATGATAAATTTGTTAGTTATAAAGACATTTTGGATAAGGATGGAAAACTTAAAGACAGGCAAACCCTTCAACAACAAGGTATTGACTTAACATGGTGGTCCTATTTGCAAATTCAAACAAGATATGAAAAAGACATAAAAACAATGGGATTTTACAAAGAGCTGACTCCACTTGATAAAATACTTTTTTTTTAATTATTTTTTATTAAGTTTTATAAACTTTTAACAAATTTTAACACAAAAATATAATAACTCAACTGATAACAAACAAATAACATAATTAACAAACAATACAAATAGCTGCTCGGAACCCCCCCCCCCACCACATCCTCCTACATCCTAACCCCCTCTTCTATCCTTCTACCTACATACTTTCGCCTTTCTATACCTCTTCCCTCAATCCTCCTCTACTCCTTCTCCACCCTCTAACCCTCTATACATACCAGTACCTCTCCTTCCACCTTCCTCACCCTCCAATGCGGTGACTAGAGTTCTCCTGAGCACCCTGAAAAAATTATATAGTCCCTAAATACCCCCAACTACAGTTGAGAAACATATTCTAATACTTATTATCTCCCTCCCCGAAAACATCATCTCTAAAATTATAATCCCTCCCAAACCCTCGACTTCCCAGAATGATTACAGGGTATAACAAAAGAGAACCCCACTACGTCCAACAAAATTATTATATAGTCTTAACAAGAATTTTAAACTATATAATATATACATTCTCTGAATCAAATCGATCCCTTAAACAAAACACAAAAGAAAAAACTCATCTTATTGAAATTAAACAGATAATATTAAAAATAACAATATCAATAAATCCCTCAATTCTAAAAAAAAAAATATAACATCTTGTTAAGAATAATAATTATCATTCCAGTGGCTCCGCCGGCGCCGCTAGGGTCTCCTCTGTGAGACTCCGTCATCTGGATTTGTAAAGCCGTGAAAAACAGCGCACACCAGCTGTTTTTTCGCGGTGAAAAATCCCCTCTCCGGGCAAAGGAGAGGTGTAGAGCATCGGGAGCAAGGTTGAGCCTTCTTAAATCCCTGGAAAATAAGTTTCCAGGGATTAAGAGTGAGCTCCCTAAGCTCCGGAGGACGCTCCTATCCAGAGACGCTTCTGTCTTCGGGCAGAGAAAGACGCCGCGACCACTTCTGCCTTTTTTAAAGCTAACACTGGAGAGACTGTAAGCAGGCTGAATGACTACAGGAGTCTTAAAGGGATTGCAAGTATCTTTATTGTTTCTTTTTTGTTTTACATTTCTAACGTCTACAATCAACATAATGTTTCAAAATGGCGTTTAGCTTTCACTATTTTCATTGTTAAGGAAAGTGCTGGAAGTGAAAGTGGAACTGTTACTTTTTTCTCTCTTCCTGTTTCTTCAAGCGCAGCTAGAGAGACGGCTGTGATTATTTGAAACTTAAAATGGAGTGGAACTTACAGCCAAATGCTAAACCTATGTTGGATCGTACTGATGAATTTTATGAAAAAAGGTCTGATACACAGAAGATTTTTACCCAAGACTTTAAAGAGATTAAAGCGTCTTTGAAAGAGATTAAAGCATCTTTGAAAGAGGCTTCTACAGAAATATTAATCATATTAGCTAAATTCTTTCTTCCAAATGAAGTTGATGCACAACCGACTGCTGAACAATTTATTTTACAATTTGAACATGGAGAGGAGTTAGATCAATTAACTGGAACTTTTTCTTCAAATGAAACTGATTTACAATTGTCTGCTGACTATTATATAACACAAGAGAAATCAGAAGATCAACAGGGAAGAGAAGAGGATTGTTTTGAGCATAAAGACTACAACTGGGTTTTGCTAGATGGAAAGTTGGTTTATGGAGAGCAAGAGGTTTTGTTTCAAGAAGGGGAATTCTGTCCAGCCGGGCAGCAAGAAGAGGATTTAATTGATAAAAGAGAGACTTTGTTTCATTTTATGAAGCAATTAGACTATAAATGGATTCGGTTTGATGAACAGTTTATTTATGGAAAGCAAGAGGATTTGATTCAAGAAAGCATGACTCAACTCAAGAAGCAATTTATCTATGGGGTCGAAGAAATAAAGAAGAGAGATTTATTATTTGGATGGGTGGCCTTGTTATGGCGGTGTATTTGGTTAAAAAGAAAACCTAGAATTCGTTTGAAGTAGTGAAATTTAAAACTGTATGTAAGGATGTTTGGGTAATTTAAAATTATGGAATGAATTAAGGACTAAGAATACGAGTAAGATGATTAATGGTTGACATAATTAAATTGATGAAGGATGTATTTGTTTTGATGATCTAGATTTGATATTAGATTGGAATGTAAGTTAGAAATGGTACAAATAGTTTGTTTTTATGAGAGAGCCCAGAAGTTGATTGATTAAACGAAATTTATAACTAAATGAGAGAATTAAGGTTAATCTAAGATTATGGGCTGATTTAAAGATTGAGATTATAAGTAAGTTCTAAGATAGGATGTTTAAATGATGTATCAAGATATATTATTATAAATTAAATTTATTAGATATGACTTAGATTGACGGTTTAGATGTAATTGATAAAATACTTTTAAAAACAGATGAACATTTGATTAAGAAACTTTATAAATACTTAATAAATTGGAAAATGGAAGAAGAACAAGTAAAAGAGACAACGATAGTATGGGTGAAGAACTTTGAATATTCTATAGAATTAGAAGATTGGCAAAAATTGTGGGATAAAAATATTAAACTTACTAAAGCAGTAACATACAAAGAAAACTTATATAAAATGTTTTATAGGTGGCATATGACACCAGTTCGCTTAGCGAAAATGTTTAAAAATTTATCAGATACATGTTGGAAATGTAAGCAAAAAACGGGTACTTATTATCACGCCTGGTGGACATGTTCTATTGCAAAAAAAATTGGTCTAAGATTCATAGATGGTTAGTAAAGATGATGAAAATTCAGATAGAATTTAAACCAGAACTGTTCTTGTTAGGTATATTAAGACCTAACTATGGTAAAGAAAATGATTATTTAATACTACATGTATTGACAGCTGCAAGAATAGTTTTCGCCCAGTTTTGGAAAAATGAAAACCTACCATCAGATCAGATTATAATTTTGAAAATTCTAGATTGTGCAGGAATGGACAGATTAACGTTAGAGATGAAGGAGAAAGAGGATTCAATCTTCTATAAAACCTGGGGAAAATTTTATCAGTGGGTTGAAACATGTTAGAATAAGAAGAGATATTAGAGATTTATTGTATTAAGCTTGATGTTTGAAAATAGTTGCTATGCTATTAATTATGCTAATTATTTAAAGGAATATTACTGCTTTACCAAAAGTTTGTTGTAACTATACCGATCTACTTTTATAAATGTTTAGTATTATATAAATAATAATATTCAATATGAAGACCCGGACGACAGCTTGTTCGCTGAATCACATATCCACTGTTACTATCCACACCCTGTCCCCTTTATCCCGATTTCCCTGTACCCCTCCCGACCCCACCTTTTCCCTACCCATATAAAAATCTAATAAAATACATTTATAAAAAAAAAGAATAGCAGTTGAGCTGTAAGGATAATAGGTTGGTACGTGGGAGAAGAATATTTTTGTTTTTAACTTTTTTTAATGGATTGTTATGAGGTGCCTGACATCGTCATATGAAACAGGAGACCATATATGTCCTGTAAATACTTGGTCTGCAGCACCCAGAAATCCCAATCACTCTTAATTGCATTTTTTTAGCCTATAGAATTTCCAGGAGATCTGCCTTTTTTTTTTCCACTCCTTGGTCTGAACCAGATTATAAGGAACAAGTCAGTCATTAGCTGATTCTGATGGTCTTTTGGAGTCCCACTGTTCAGGGGAAGAAGATAGCCCTTAGGCTTCTGGATTTTGCTAGTCCTTATCTCTGTACTGAGTAGTTTGGGAAGTACATCTAGGGCAGGCATGTCAAACTTGCGACATCACGTGACGTCGTGTGACATATCACGACTTTTTCCCCATTGCTGGCAATGGGGTGGGCGCAGTTTTGGCGTGACACATCCAGCCCATGGGCTGGCAGTTTGACATGCCTGATCTAGGGCCATGACCTGCAGCTGTATGTAATATGTTTTAATGTTGGAAGTAGCCCTCTCTGATCTTCATATGTCGCTTAAAAATCCTATACAGTAGACACCTGGGTATCTCTTCAGTGGAATAAATTCATAACCAGCCATCAAACAATATCCATGTAAAACATCAAGCAATTAACAATCCACAGAGTTGTATCAGGTATACCAATACAATTGGTTCACCACACACCTAGTCCTGTCCCATCTAAGAAACTGTTTTTCAGCATGCCCTGGAAAATGTAGGGATTAAAGAATCCTTAGAATTAGAGCCCTAACCTCATACTTCATTTGTTTTAGTAAGATCAGAAATAGAATCAAGAAGGGAGATAGCAAATGGTTTCCAGTACATACTGATTTGCAAGTAGAACAGTTTTAGTGGGGAAAAAATACAGACTCCTTACTACAGGTATTCCTCTACTTACAACCACAATTGAGCCCAAAATGTTGTTAAGTGAGGCATTTGTTAAGTGAGTTTTGCCCCATTTTACAACCTTTCTTGCCACAATTGTTAAGTGAATCACTGCAATTGATAAGTTAGTAACCCGGTTGTTAAGTGAATCTGGCTTCCCCATTGACTTTGTCAAAAGGTTGCAAAAGGTGTTCACATGATCTTGGGACATAGCAATGGTCATAAGTTTGAACAAGTTGCCAAGCATCTGAATTTTGATCACTTAATCATAGGGATGCTACATAAGTCACTTTTTTCAGTGCTGTTGTAACTTTGAATGGTCACTAAATTAACTGTTATAAGTCAAGAATTACCTGTATTCTATCCTTTACCCCCAACTCTATGGCAATTTGATGTGCATAGGACAGTTAAACCATATCCTAAAGAACTTGCAGTCTAGTTGCCTAATTTCCTGGTTTTAATTACTCATCTAAGTAGTAGTAGTTCCTGATTACCAGATTTTTTTTTAAGAGACTTCTCTTGCATTCTGGTGCAAATTACCCCATTTTTCAGGATGATCAGCTGCTGGATGATAGCAAAACTCTTGGAGACTGCGGCTTCACCAGTCAGACAGCACGGCCACAGGCCCCAGCAACAGTTGGCTTGGCCTTCAGAGCCAGTGGTGAGTGAAGTTGTTGCATGCTTCTTGAAACCAAAGAAACACAACATTGTCATTGAAGATTCAGAGCCTACGACAATGAAGTGGTTTATACTGATAACCTAAGGGAGTTGACCAAATTTGCCTTTGAAGAATATTCTGTGCCTGGGATGCTCTCTTTGAAAAGATCCACTTGCAATGGCGTAATGCCACACATAAGCCATGTAGAGCTTTTAGTACCTGCCATCTTAGAGCCAGATCTGGTCCAGGAGTTCCCGATCATTGGCTAACTAATCATGCTGAAAATTGGCAACACAGATGTCTACCATTTTGCACTGAGGCAAGAAATATACACAAACTATAGTAGAAGCCTTGAAACAGGCTTAAGGTAGTTTTTAAAATACAGCTAGTCTTCAATTTATGACCACAGGTGGGGCAGGGATTTCTGTCACTAAGTAATATGGTCATTAAGTGAGTCATACCTGAATGTATGACCTTTTTTGCCATAGCCATTAAGTGAATTGTTAAGTGAATCCAGCTTCCTCCAAAGACTTTGCTCATCAGAAATCCCCTACAAAGGTTGCAAATGGCGATCACGTGACCCCGGGATGCTGCAACCATCATAAATGCGCCCAGATTTTGATCATGTGATTTCATGGATGCTACAATGGTTCTAAGTGCGAAGATCGAGCCTAAATCACTTTTTTCAGTGCTATTGTAACTTCAAACAGTTGTTAAACGAATAGTTGGAAGTTGATGACTACCTATAAAATCTTGTACTTTTCAGAAAGGGGCCGGGGTGAGTGGGAGAGAACAATCATCCCAGCCATTTTTACATACCGGTAATTGCTTCATTAGCTGCACCCATTTTACCCCTCGCATAAAAAAATACAGCTCCCAGTGGTCTAATCCTGTTCCAGAGACTTAAATTCTCAAAAATAGACTAGACAACCCAGAATCCCTTAAGCACGAGAGTGAGATTTCATCAAAGCAACAAGTGATGAATTTTAACATGTGTCTCTTACTGGATTGTAAGTTTCTCAGCTACAATAATGTGAATTATTGTAAAATGCTTTGTGCAAGGTTGCTTTTTTAAAACATTTGAAATCTTCAGGTGGTCCAGAATCCAGCTGCTAACTGTAGTCATGATTGATGATAGAGAGATTTTATTAAAACACCACCTCTCTGTGTGTCTGTCCCCCCCAATCAATTGGAAGAGATGGTTGTAACCTATAAAACCATATTAAGTCTTGATGGCCCCCATATTGTTAACCATGTTGGTATCCCTTTCAGGGAAAATTAATTTTATTTTGACAGGCCTTTAGTGAATAAATAGAATAATGTTTTGAACTCAAAATAGTTGTTAAAGAGTTTGAAATCAATTGTTTGGGTCACTTTGAAAATGTATTTATTTATTTATATCTTGCCTTCATTCTTTTTACAAATAAGGCAGCGAATATATCCCCTTAACTCTATTGCCTCTTAACTCTATTTCAAGTTTAAATTACTATTTTGAGCTCAGAATTGGTTATTGTGGACCACAGAACACTTCTGAATGACTGGAACATTTCAAGCTGTTGATCTTGAAATGAGTCGTTTCAAACTTGGAAGTGTTTGAAATACAACATATTTTGCACACTCTTACAAAGCACTATTAAAAGTAGAGCAGTATAAATACCCATTGAATTCATCCGCTTAATACTTAACACACCAAAGGCCTACATCATTTATTTGTTTTTATTCATAATTTTAGTTGCCTGGACTGTCAATTTTGGCAGAAGGATGGGCATAAATATAGTAATTAAATAAATTTTATCTCAGATGGGAAACAAGCCACTGATTTTAAAAATCCTCATGTAGTTACAGAGAATGAAAGCAAATAGGGTTGCCTTAGGGATAACAACTATTTTCCCCCTAGGTTTGCAGGCAACCAAAAGAAAGGTATATTAATAATATTACTTACATCCAAGTATCATAGAATCATAGGGTTGACAGTGGCCTTGGAGGTCTTCTAGTCCTACCTACTGCCCAAGGGAGGAACCTCAAACAATCTTGGACAAATGGTTGCCCAATCTTTTCTTAAAAACCTCCAGTGATGGAGCACTCACAACTCCAAAAAGCAAGCTAGGCCACTGCTTAATAATTCTCATTGCCAGGAAATTCCTGCTTATTTGCAGGTTGGATCACTACTTCTTCTACCCTCAAGTGCTGTGGAGAAAGCACCTCTTCCCTGTGGCAACCCTTCAAATATTGGAATACTTCTCTGTGTTAAGCTTAATATAGCTAGTTCCTTTAGCCATTTTTCATAGAATTTAGCCTCCAGACCCCTTATCACCTTTGTTGCTCTTCTCTGCACACTTTCTAGGGCCCCAGCATCTTTTTTGCATTATGGTAACCAGAACTGGATGCAGTATTCCGAATGTGACCTCATCAGTGTGAATGGTGTAGAAATAAAATGGTTATATGTTGCTTCTGAACCAGGTTACTTTTATTGCACCAGTCCACCAGAGCCTTCACCTCTTCCCTATAACCATCTTCATTGTCATCCCGGATAACACCCACCACTGCTGTGTCGTCTGCATACAGTGAGGGGAAAAATTATTTGATCCCCTGCTGTTTTTGTATGTTTCCCCACTGACAAAGAAATGATCAGTCTATAATTTTTTTTAACAAGTTTTATTGTTTTTTTTAGTTTTACAACAAGATGCTCGAGAAACACCGTGGTGATGGGGTAATCAATCATCCAAAAACAAAGTCATATATATATATAACTCGAATTAATACATTAGACATTCCCTCTCTGTTTCCCTCAAATAGTATAATATATTTAAAATAATCCATTTCTAGATTACATTTATATAGATCCAAATCCTGTTTTTAAGCTTTACTAATTTACAATTACCATAATCTGATTTAATCTTAAATAAACATATTATTAGCACTTTGGGTACCCCTTCTAAAATACACATAATATTCCAGCAATAACATTCTAATATTTCCAGATGTATTCTAATTCTTAATCTAATAAATCATTAATTTTTTCACAAATCTCTCTTATTTCTTCTTCCACTACAAAATAATTATCCTAGTTAAGATAAAAATATTACTCTACTCTATGTATATATAGTCTATCAGTCAATCTATTTCTATAACAAAACAAAACAAAACACAATCATTTCAGTCCATTAGGTAGGATTTAAATCTCATCCAAATAATTGTCATAACTAAAACACAGATATTATTACACAAAATATCATCTTACTAACTTGACATAGTCAATTAATTGTTAGATCAGTCCAAATCTCTGAAGCCTCTTCCATTTTCTTATTCTCGTTCCATTACAAAATAATTTTCATACATAAAATAAACATATTATTTCAAAAAATACATTCTTACTCTGTTTCACATATATATTCTACTAATCACGAGTTTTCCTCTCGTTTCTAAATCTGAATCTTAAACCTTAAATCAATCCATATCTCTACAAGACCTTTTTAACCCATTACATGTAATTTTAAGTCTCTTTTTTCAGTCTTATTCTGGCTTTCTTTTTGTGCCAACAGGTTTCCATAACAGCCTTTGTTTCAGCAGATAGGTCTCCCTTTATTCCTTGTGATGTCATTTGGATCAATGGAAGACATCCCATCCTCTGTTTTAGGAGCCTGACTCCTTTGTAGTTAGACCCTTGTTGCTTTAGAAATTCAAGTCAAAATGTTTGGTTCAGCTGAGTAAAACATACAGTTGTATCCAGTTTTATGGTTAGTAGTTGGTTATCAAAGTTGTCATTGTTCTCAGTAAGTCGTGTTTGTACATCAATTCCTGTTATTTTTGGAGTTGTATGTAGTTTGATTAAGGTTACCTTTTGATCCTTAGAAATCTCAATAGGATGCTTATGAGGTAATATAAATTCCTCTTTAATATAGGTTAATTCCTCTTCTGGTGTATTTTGGCCTATAGGATAATCAGTTGAAGTCTGGAAGTCAGTTTGAGGGTTTGTAGTAAGGTTTCTGACTCTTATTTCTGTAGTAATCTCTTTTATTTTAGCGCATACTTGCTCAGTGGCTTCATGAATTTTTTCCAATATAAGTTTATAGTTTAGTTGTAAATAAGGTTTCTCCATTTCAATAATAGTTAGAAGCAGTCCTTTTATCTTTTAGTGGAGGCTATATTTAATAAGAGTTAACCAATGTCCACCCCCACAGTTTCTAACAGCTGCATCAACTTTATCTTTTCTCTTTTATAATAATTTGAAGGTCAATCCAACCTGATCTCCAAACAGAAGCAGGCAATTGCAGTATTAGGTTTCACCACAAGATGTCCTCAGTGGGTTACAAAATCTTTCCCAGACACCAATAAAATGAGTTTTCCTTTTTTTTTTTTAAGAAAAAAGCTCTATAAAAGGCTTTTTTCGGGACCCCAGTTAGAAGTAAAATATAGTCATTAAAGTTAGTTATTCTGTCCTTTTATTCAGTGCTTTTCTTCCCACGCAAACAAACGCCGCTCTCTCAGGGCAGGGAAATAGTTCCAAGAGGGCTTTTTACAGGCAAAGAGAAAAATAGGGTGAAGAGAGGAAAAGAAGGGTCTCACCCGGATCATCTGCGGTGGTTCTTAATGCTTAGATGTTCTTGTGACTTTCGGCTGGTGCAGCTGCATGATCGGCCATCTTGCAGGAGGATCTTTGCTCCGTCGGCCTTAAGGAGTTAGCTGGAGCCACGGGAGAAGCTGCTCCTCTCCTGCAGTCACCAGAAAGCCTCATCGGTGGTCGCCCCTCCAGGGTGACTTTCAACCCCCTTCGGGGTCTACCGGCGAAGGAGAATCGGCCGGTGAAGAGACAAGTCGCCGCAAACCGGAACCAGAAGTCATCAGTCTATAATTTTAATGGTAGGTTTATTTTAACAGTGAGAGACGGAATAACAACAACAAAATCAGAAAAAAGTTATAAATTGATTTGCATTTTAATGAGTGAAATACGTATTTGATCTGCTAGCAATCAGCAAGATTTCTGGCTCCCAGGTGTCTTTTTATACAGTAACAAGTTGAGATTAGGAACACTCTCTTAAAGGGAGTGCTCCTAATCTCAGCTTGTTACCTGTATAAAAGACACCTGTCCACAGAAGCAATCAATCAGATTCCAAACTCTCCTCCATGGCCAAGACCAAAGAGCTGTTCAAGGATGTCAGGGACCTACACAAGGCTGGAATAGGCTACAAGACGATCGCCAAGCAGCTTGGTGAGAAGGTGACAACAGTTGGTGCGATTATTCGCAAATGGAAGAAACACAAAATAACTGTCAATCTCCCTCTGTCTGGGGTTCCATGCAAGATCTCACCTCATGGAGTTTCAATGATCATGAGAATGGTGAGGAATCAGCCTAGAACTACACAGGAGGATCTTGTCAGTGATCTCAAGGCAGCTGGGACCATAGTCACCAAGAAAACAATTGGTAACACTACGCCATGAAGGACTGAAATCCTGCAGTGCCCGCAAGGTCCCCCTGCTCAAGAAAGCACATGTACAGGCCTGTCTGAAGTTTGTCAATGAACATCTGAATGATTCAGAGAACTGAGTGAAAGTGTGGTCAGATGACACCAAAATCGAGCTCTTTGGCATCAACTCAACTCGCCGTGTTTGGAAGAGGAGGAATGCTACCTATGAACACCATCCCCACCATCAAACATGGAGGTGAAAACATTATGTTTTGGAGGTGTTTTTCTGCTAAGGGGACAGGACAACTTCACCACATCAAAGGGACGATGGACGGGGCCATGTACCATCAAATCTTGGGTGAGAATCTCCTTCCCTGAGCCAGGGTATTGAAAATGGGTCGTGGATGGGTATTCCAGCATGACAATGACCCAAAACGCACGGCCAAGGCAATGAAGGAGTGGCTCAAGAAGAAACACATTAAGGTCCTGGAGTGGCCTAGCCAGTCTCCAGACCTTAATCCCATAGAGGGAGCTGAAGGTTCGAGCTGCCAAACGTCAGCCTTGAAACCTTAATGACTTGGAAAGGATCTGCAAAGAGAAGTGGGACAAAATCCCTCCTGAGATGCATGCAAACCTGGTGGCCAACTACAAGAAATGTCTGACCTCTGTGATTGCCAATAAGGGTTTTGCCACCAAGTACTAAGTTATGTTTTGTGAAGGGGTCAAATACTTATTTTACTCATTAAAATACAAATCAATTTATAATTTTTTTGAAATGCATTTTTCTGGATTTTTTGTTGTTATTCTGCCTCTCACTGTTAAAATAAACTTACCATTAAAATTATAGACTGATCATTTCTTTGTCAGTGGGCAAACGTACAAAATCAGCAGGGAATCAGATAATTTGTTCCCTCACTGTAGGTGTGAGCTGTTTATGTGCTCAACTAGTTTGCCACCGCTTTGGGTTTCTCATGATCCTCATTTTTTATTTGGGATTTATAGTAGCCAGTGATGTAGCATAAAACAGTACCATTCCAAAATGATGGCTTCATGCATACCTTTCTCCCCCTTCAGAAGATGCCTTTGAGAACCTCCGCATCGATTCCTTTTCCAGCCCCCCAGAGCTCCCAGACGTGATGAAGCCCCAGGACACTGGCAGCAGCGCTAATGAGCAAGCAGTGCAGTGAAAGATCGAGGCTACTGGAGTTTGCTGCACAACCCATGATATCCTTGAGCCCTCTTCCCCCAGCCTCATCTGACACGGAGAAAAATATGGCGTCATCCCTTGTTTCTGATCCTGGTTTCCCGTTTAGCCCTCTTCCTCTAAGCAAGACTACATGTCGCCCTTCTAAGCCCATCCTCACTCATCTGACAGAGCTGTTTTCACTTTGGTTTTGAAAATAATAAAAGGTCAGCTGTTTTTTCCCCTTTTTGTCTTGCGTTGTATGCCTGTGCAATGAAATGGAAAGATGGCCCTGGGACAAAGAGGAGGCGATATCATGACAATTATTCCATAAACGTTTCTGCAACGATTATTTTGCTCATGTCTTTATGTCAAACTGTCTTTCCTGCTGTCTTAAACACAAAGACAGCTAACCTATAGTTAAATACGCTATCAACACCTTCTAAGGCAGGGGTGTCAAACTGCCAGCCCATGGCCCGGACGCGTCACCAGGAAACCGCGCCCACCCCATTGCCGGCAATGGAGAAAAAGCTCCGATACGTCGCATGACGTCGCGGGTTTGACATGTCTATTCTAAGGCAACCCCAAAGGTGCTTTTTTTTTCTTTCAAGAGGCAACTGGACTTCCTTTGTTTTTTTCTTGAAAATGTTTCACTTCTCATCCAAGAAGTGAAAAAACATCTTCAAGGAAAAACAACATCCAGTTGCCTCTTGAAAGAAAAAAAAAGCACCTTTGGGACAACCATGACCTGGATGACTGAGAATCAGTCTTCTAAGGCAGCTTTCATCAACCTGTAACTTTCTATTGTGTTGGGATTCCATCATCTAATTTTTGTAGTCATATGCGAAAAAAAATCACTAGGAAATGTGAATTTCTTATTGCCTGTCAAGGTTAAGACAGACTCTCATATCTTAGGTAACATTAGGCTCCTTGGAAACTGCTATATGTAATCACATGTCACTGCAACACTCGTGCAATTAATGCTCTATCTACTTCATGATAGGCAACCTGGTGCCCTCTACGTGTCTTGGACTGCAAGTCTCACAATCCTTTGCCATTAGATGTGCTGGCTGAAGCTGATGGAGTTGACATTAAAATACTTAAGAGGGCATTCAATAGCCTACCCAAGCCTACTTTTTCACTGTAGTGTTGCTCACTTGCTTTCCTGACTTTTATTTTTTGCTAATTGTCGGATCTAGATTGAAAGTTGAGAGTTTAGTCTGTGACACCAAAGCTGATGATTCTAGCCAAAAGGTGGCAATAGCAGCAATTTCCTGTAGTGTCACTGTCTAGATCAGTCGTTCTCAACCTTTTTAATGCCGTGACCCCCAACCGGTCGTAAGTCGAGGACTTCCCAACCAGTCGTAAGTCGAGGACTTTCCCTGTCCGGGAGCGTCGCACATGCGTGGTGCCGCCCCCTGCGCCAGCCGAGGTGTAGCTGGCAAGGGGCAGCGATGGCGCAGGGCGACCACCGGCTGGGCCACCAGCTGGCCAAGCCCAAGGGAGGTAAGACCCGCCCGGCCCCACGCGTGCCAGCAATCCTCCCTGCGCCCACCGGCCTCCCACCCCTGGCCCTCTTTTACTTACATTTTTAGTAGTTGCTCAGCAGGGAGGGGTGGAAACTTCTAGACAGCTCGCCTTCGCTGCAGACAACTTGCAGCACCGTTTGCAGACTGGGACTTTTGGCGGGCTCAGGAGGGCAGAGACAGCCTGGACAATTCCTATTGGCTTTCAAAAGCCAATAGAATAAGAGGGAGTAGCACAGCTAAGGAAAAGGGGAAAAAATGGCGGCTGTGTTGTTTGGCGACCCCCGTGAAATGGTCGTTCGACCCCAAATGGGGTTGCGACCCACAGGTTGAGAACCGCTGGTCTAGATGCAAGGTAGGAGCTAGCTATTTCTTCTAGATGATCTAAAGTGAAAGTGTTGACCATTTTTATGGCCATGTCTCTGTCATTCTTAACTTTAGAAACCATCACCTAAAATTGCTTGGAGAAATCCAAGTTTCCTTTGACTGTGTTATTTAGGTTCTTTGCGTCTTAAGAAGACAGAACTCTTGGAATATTTCTTCCAACAGGCATCTTTATTAAGGGAAAATGGTTGCAGGCGTTCTAGACAGGACCTGGGGCCCAAGTCCTCCCATTCAAGGTTTTAAGTGGTCCCAAGCAGCCCCCCCCACCCACCCCACTGTCCTTCCAGCTACAATCCCAGGCGTTACATTTCCACCCCCTTTTTCCTCACGGCCAGCAGAAGGGAGACTTCAAAGAGGAGTACATGAAAGGTGATGGGCCCTATTGTTACGGTTAGTCCTTTTGGTGATATCCACATTCAGTCCCTCTGAAGTTGTAACGAAGGAAGTGAGAGCCATAAACCCCTTTGCTCATCCCCCTTCCCCTTCGTAGTATGACAGAATCCAGAGAGGGCAGAAATGGGGTTTTCCATAGTCGATAACTAGAGATGAAATATAATTGGATTCTGACAGCCTATGTGAAATAATTTTAGATACTGATTAGCGTTTGAATAAAAGTACCCATATCCACGAGACAATGCAAAATAAATAGGTTTCAGATTTGAAACAGGAAAGAAATTGTGTTGTTTAAAATAACTATGTGCCATTAGCAGTCCTGCGTCACTGAAAAAAGCAGTGCCAAAAATTAAAAGGGAGGGTGAAGACACAAATGGGCTGGTTTATGCTCTCCTTAAGTTTCAGGCATCCTCCATTTAATTTTCCTAAGCAACAGGGCAGAATATATAAATGCAAGCAACTGGCCACAAGGGGGCACTAAATGTTTTTAAAAACCAGGTACCGTGTAGTTGACAAAGCTAAGAGTGGAATAGAAGACTTAAAGGTCTCTACTTGCTTACTCTGTGATCTTATGCTAGCTCTCTGATCAAGCAAGCAACTCATTTAGCCCATTCCACAGCTTTGTCAAAGATTAAATAGGATAATTTCAGGTATGCTGATTATCACATTTAAATTAAGGGCTAAGGACCAATGGGGAAAGATGAAATGTAATCTGGAATATGGAGGTTAAAATGTATCTTTTTTTTTTTAATGCTACCTAACTCTGTAAAAGGCTGGTGTTTCCTTTCCAAACTGGGGAATACTAAAAGCATAGCTCAGAAAAAGTTGTGCTTTATAAATCTACCACCTTTAGGGCACCATATGAGCTGAGAGGATTTGAGGGTTGTTTTTTTTAAATGATTACCATTTTTACAAAGAGATCAGAGTAGCACATATGTTTCCTCTCCATAAAATCTTTACAGTGGCCATTTTAATTAAAACTACACTGAAAGCTATTTGCATCATCTCTGTGACCGCCAGGCTGTAGTGCTTGAACTCAGTATAACTAATAAACCAATTTTCCAAACTGATACTCATCCAGTGTGTTGGACTACTATTCCTGAATCTCTTGACCTACCTAACAAGTAGTCCAATGTCAATGTAGGAACCAGCATGGTGAACATTGCAGCAACTGAACTGCTGTCTACTGGCAACAATCTATTGAAACACAAAGACAATCTGATATTTTGTGAGAATTATAATGGGGTTACAGTTTTCCCTTGACCTGCTTACTAGACTTATCTCTCTTTACAGGTACTCAGCATATAAAAGTGATGAGAACTATAAAAGTGAAAGAGGACTGAACTTCTTCCTTAAATATGTTTTACTTTCTCTTCTGGAGATGTCTACCTATACCTATGTCTACCTATAAAGGCTATTTTTCATATAGTTACCTATAGCGCAAGATTATTTTTATAATGATGACTCCTGGTATCTCCAACATTTTCTATATTGGAGCTGACAATCTTTCACAGCATACTATCCAATGGAAGGCCATGTGATTTGCTTCAGGGATGGTCCACTTTGATAGAAAACAGTTTGCTTTTAAATGACATCCCCTAAAATGGGAAGCCATAATCTAATTGGACAGCTACAATTTATTACCATGAGTTATGTCTATGTAATGAGACCTATGGTTAAGAATCTCAGCTATGTTGCCATAATTTGTATATATTTTTCTCCAAATAATAATTGAAATTGTTATGTAATTATTTCTTAGGACTTAGTTCACACATTACATTAAACAATGGTTTACTAAATGTCTATGGAGATTCTCAGTCATCCAAGTCATGGTTGTCCCAAAGGTGCTTTTTCAAGAGGCAACTGGACTTCCTTGTTTTTCTTTGAAGACGTTTCATTTCTCAGCTGAAGAAGCTTCTTGGATGAGAAGCGAAACGTCTTCAAAGAAAAACAAGGAAGTTCAGTGGCCTCATGAAAAAGCATCTTTGGGACATGGTTTACTAAGTACACCACAACTTGCCTAGTACAAAAGCCAGCTATTACCTCAAAGCCAACAAACCCGTGGCTTAAGCATATTGTATGAACTCCGCCTATGCTTACTTCCTTAGATGAAAACTTTATTTTGTCACATTTAGTCTAGAATTGAGTAAGGCAGCTGCTTTATGTAGATTATTCTCTGCAGAATTGTATTTGGAAAGCATGAGTTTGTTCTCAGTTCAGACTGCAACTGTTTTTTGACAGACCATCTTATTTAATGGTGAAGATCCATTGCGAAGGTTATGATATTCTGAAGTCTGAGCCATAAGAATTTCCACCAGTTATAAAAAGGGGTTTTTTATTTTTATTTATTTATTTAAAACATTTATACGGCCACCTGTCATATTCCAAACTCTGGGCAGCTCCCAAAATAATGAAGTTACATCCTCTGTCATGTGCGACTGGCATCTGCCATTCCCCCACAACCTTCTCTAGAATTGTCCATTTATGGTATTTTTGTGCAAATTACCATATAGTGTACGGAAAAATAAGACATGTTTTGCCAACCAGCACACAAAGTCTAGAACAGCCAACGCTGCATTGTAGACGGGCTTGTCCAGCTAGGTATTATATGGTCAAAAAAATCAGAATCTGTAAACAGTTGAAGTTGTATTTGTTTGATACAGTGTAATTCCACTTACCACTGAAGTGGGACAGGAAGGAAACACAATGAGGACGAGCAAATATGGAAACTCTACCCCATAACTATAGAAGAGTGTTTCTGCATTTCAACAGAAATTACTCATCTATTTACCTGTTCAGGTTTAGAAAGTCCGGGTTATTGCACCAGCACAGTTTAAAAAGATACTATGTTTTTTTCATAGATCCATAAATATAAATTTATGATATCCAGATGGACTGTGGGTGTTTGTTCAATGTATCCTATTACAAATGTCCATATATTCATAGGGCCTAACAAAGAGAGGTGAAAGGCAAATTGATATAGACTCATGTTTTTATAAGTATTCACTCCGATTATCCTTTATCTTGACAGCTGTCCTTTCTCTTTTAATAAGGACAAGGTCTCACCTGACATTGGGGCTTTATTCAGTGCAAAATGATAACACAAGATGATGGCATCTAGCATCTGTGGTGTTAAAAGGAGAATGTGGGTAGATCCTTTGTAAGTTCTTTAAGAACAGGATCACACAATGTTTTGTCTCCCTGCCCAAAAACTTTGACTTTTTTTTTGCTGTTCCAATTTCACCAGGCTAGGAATCCTCAAGTATGAACTGCCATTCTTACTGATGGAAGCTGTCAGTTACATTTTTAGGATGATAGAATAACACCACTCAACAATCAGTGCTATAACAGTAACAGTTACAGAGTTGGAAGGGACCTTGGAGGTCATCTAGTCCAACCCCCTGCTCATGCTGGAGAGCAATACTATTTTTGATAAATGGCTGTCCAGTCTCTTCTTAAAAGCCTCCAGTGATGGGGCACCCACAGCTTCTGAAGGCAATTGCTCTAGCTGGTTGATTGCTCTGACTGTTAGGAATTTTCTCCTTAGCTCTAGGTTGCTTCTCCCCTTGATTAGTTTCCATCCATTGTTTCTTGCCTTGCCTTCAGGTGCTTTGGTAAATAAGTTGGCCCCCTTTTCCTTGTGGCAGCCCTTCAAGTATTGGAAGACTGCTATCCTGTCACCCCTGGTCCTTCTTTTCACTAGACTAGGTATACCCAGTTCCTACAATCATTATTTGTACAGTATGTTATAGCTATAGTACCATAGTCTAATCCAGGGGTGTCAAACTGCCGGCCTGCGGGCCGGATGCACCATAGTGAAATTGTGCCCACCCCATTGCCAGCAATGGCAAAAAAAGTCACGATATATCACGACACATCACATGACATTGCAAGTTTGACACCCCTGGTCTAATCCATTCCACAGTGGAAACTTCTATGCCAACTTCACTTCCAATGTGCCGAGAATAATCCATTAGGGAGATTAAAGTAAGGTAAAACTCAACTCCTGAGGATTTCACAAATACGTCTAGTTTTCTTAGCAACATTATAGAAGTGGTTTGTCACTACCTACTTTGAGATTTTTTTTTTTCTAGCTCTTCAGTCTGACCTACAGTCTTGTTATTTCCTGGTCATCTCTCATCAGGCCCAGCCCTGCTTAGCTTTTTGTTATCAGAAAAATATAGGTTTAAGATGTTCTTTCCTCAGCTGCTTTAGACAACTGCCCTCAATCACTTGATGCAGGAACCATAGCTACAATGCTTCCATCTATCTTGCATTCAAACCTAACTCGTTGAACTCATCACATCCATAACTAGATCCAGATACAAATTCAACATTTGTACAGTCTCACTCAATTCGAATAATGTGGAGAAGCAAAACAACAGGTCATCAGTAGTACTTAAAAGTTCCCATAGATATACAAAAAGTACAGAAGATAAGATGGGCCATAATTGCCAAAGGGTGAATAAAGATCACCCAAAACTTTGCACAGATAGAAACAGTACCACTGTATCATTTTTGCCTCTTACCCACAGGGCCAGTCTATTAAGAGATCACAGTCAGAAATATTGAAGGTTCTTAACTGATCAAGTATCCACAAAGTCATCTTCACTCTTTCTCTCCCCTGATAAGAGATCATTGATCAGGAAAACCAAAGCAATGTTAGTGAGAAGCCAAGCTACGAAAAATTATTGTTCTAAACCAAACTTCCAGGTATTGAAAGCTTACAACTCTTATCACCCATGACAAGACACACTGCACTAATTGCAAATGATCACACTTCTATGAAAATCAGTGCAAAAATCAAGGTGTTCTTCCAAGTTGTAGTTTTATGAATTCATAGCGCTTCAGTTAAGATTCTGGATAAGACTGCTTCCAAGAACATGGCTGGCTGCCTTCAGTTTCCTTGGGGCCAATTTCTCGTAACATGATCAGGACTCATGACCATACATGTCTTTTTTGGCAGGCGACAGACCATCACTTTTCAGTTGATCAACAAATTGATATGGTCACAAAATACCCATTCTGGTTGCAATTTTCTTGCAAGTAATTTTTGTGCATGTGCTGATAATCAGGCTATAGGCCTAGCAGGAGGGAGGAGGGCAATGGAAATGTACAGCAGGAAACATGCCAGTAAGGTTTCAGAACAGGTCACCGAGCCTACAGTACTTGCAGGTGACAATTCCCCTTCCCCCTCACCAAGCACACAAGCAAACGTCTTTCTGCTAGCAGAGACCGCAAGCCAACCACATCCTGTCTCATAAAATGGCAGCAAAAACCTTGCCTGGTTCTTCTCTGCAGTTTCTGCCCATATAAGGCAATCAGTGATGATCGCTATAGCTCAACCCTCATCCAATCACGTGAAGCCTAGGTGCAGCACCCAAGCAGGAAGTCTCAGTCACACATATACACCAATCTGGGCAAGCAAGTGAAGGGAGGACAGGAAGTATCTAGCAGGTTGCAATGAGGAACAGGGAGGGGATCTGGAAACCAGGACTTAAAGCTTCACCACTGGGGAGAAAATAATACATGGGTCTGGAGAGGGATAAATAAAGTCAGGACTTGAAAAGCAAGGTTCTCTGGGCAGAGAAATTGAGCAAGAAAGATAGGGATATACAGAAAAAGGAACTAGACGTTGGAGCTTATGTACAAGAGCCAGAAGGAGGAACAGAAGGACTGGATGGAAGTGAATGACACAAGACGTCTGTTGCCTTTGCACCAAGACCCATACTCATATCAAAAGCTGACTCTACTGCCTGCGTTCTGTCCTTTATCATGTCAGAAACATTGGTTCCATCACACAAAGGAGGGGTCTTTCCTGTTCCATATCTAGCATGAAGTTATTTTCCCCCCGTCATTTAGTACATTTACATTTCATTTAGTACAACAGAAAACATTGTCTAAAGTAGACATGTCAAACACAAGGCCCAGGGGCCGGATGCGGCCCGCGAAGTGGTTTCATGTGGCCCACGAAGCCATCCTAGAAACAGTGAGGGAACGGCCCCCGCTGCCTTGGCCCTGGCCCAGGCTGGCTGGAAGCCAATGTACAATTTTGTGGTAGCCATCTATGCTGAAACGCATTCAGTCTTAGCTCCACAAGACCATCTGGAAACAGCAAGGAACCAGCCCCTGCCGCATTGGCCCCGCCCCCTGGGTGCATGCTGGGGAGATGTCACCCTTTGTGAGGAATGAAGAAATGCACCATTGCCTGGAAGTGGCCAGCAAATGGCCCTCACCTACTTCACATATCCAGCTTGATGGGCTCAGGGGGAGGGGTTTCGGCAGGCAGCGGGGCGCTCTCCTCACAGCGCCAAGAGCTGAGCCAGGTGGCGCAAAACTGATGAGAAGTGCAATGCTGCCTAGCCCCCAGCCTCCCCAGTTTCAGCAGGCAGCATGGTGCAAAGCTGGCGAGCTTCGCATTACCCAGCTCAACCTCTCGGCGCTGTTAGGAGAGCGCCCCGCTGCCTGCCGAAACCAGGCAGGCTGGGGGCTTGGCGGCATTGCGTAGATAATGTTGACTCTCATGCTGCTCATGGCATCCCCTCCCCCAGAGCTCACCAAGTCAGATATGTGAAGTAGGTGAGGGCCATGTGCTGGCCACTTCCAGGCAATGGTGCATTTCTTCATTCCTCACGAAGTGTGATGCTTCCCCAGCTGCGTTTCTTGCCTGTTTTTCTCCCTCATCTCAAATATTTTCCCACCACTCTGTACTTAGGAAGGAAGAAAGGAAAGAAGAAAAGAAGGAGAGGAAGGGTCTGAGGGAAGTCCTGCCTTAGTCCTGCCCTGCTGCCCTTTTACCATCCCCTTGCCCCCTCCTCCTGGCCTATCCTGGGTGTCTCCCATCCTATTGCTAAAGAAGCTTTGTATACAAAGCCAGGTCTCCTCCCATGGAGAGGGAATGGGCCACCCTCTGACTTTGCCCTCGTACCCATCATGAGGAACCTGTGTAAGGAGAGCAAGCACAGCAGCAGGAGCCTTGAGGAGGAGGTAAGTGCAGCTGGGCGCCCCCTTGGGGAAGTGGGGCTGGGCTTGGTGCTGTGGGTGCTCGAGGGCCAGGCTGGGTGTTTGACCTTTGCTGCCCAGGGCTCCGGGCAGCCTGCACCACCATCCAGCCCCCCCCCCCCGCATGGCCTGAGAGGAACGGTGAGGCTCCTTCAGTGGACCATGCCTTGGCACTTGCCCTGGTCCCACCCCCTTCTGCCAGAGACCCTCAGATCTGTCCCACTCCTGCCCAGGCCCCCACAGGCACCCTTGACGTGAACGATGTAGAGCTGGCCATGCCCACCCAATAGGCCACACCCACTCCATCCACGCCCACCCAGTAGGCCGCACTCACCCTGGCCACACCCACCTGCCCCCCCCCAGGGTAACCGCAATGCTGATGCGGCCCTCAATGAAATTGAGTTTGACACCCCTGGTCTAAAGGGTCAAATTACCATAACAAAGCAACAGTACTCCACTGGGCTTTTCTTTTGATAGTCCAGGTCATAACTAATTATTTGGGAATATCTTCACTCCTTTTCAGTGCAGCTATTTTTAATAGCCTCATTAGCTTCATAACTAAGTCCATTTTACACATAGACAGAAACTGAAGCTGAAAGCTAAAGGAGTCACATTCTGCACTAAGCTAGAAATGGGATCTCTTTTTTTTTTTTTTTACCCTTTTCTTCCGGCATACAAAGGCAAGTAGATAAAACTCTTGGTACGAGGCCAACTACGTGCATGTTTGATCCTTGACTCTTCCTGACTGACTAAGATAATTAGGAGAAGGTTTGGTTGATCAAATGCCCAGACTGGTCAATGCTTCACTGGGAGAAACTCTGCTATCCGGATTTGCCTCCAGAAGTGTGGAACAACTTGCCTTTAGAAGTTATGAATGCTCCAACACTGGAAGTTTTTAAGAAGAGATTGGACATCTATTTGTCTGAAACGGTATAGGGTTTCCTGCCTAAGCAGGAGGTTGGACTGGAAAACCTCCAAGGTCCCTTCCAACTCTGCTGTTCTGTTCTGTTCCGTTCTGTTCCGTTCCATTCCATTCTAAGGTGACTTTGGGAAACCTCAACTGAAGAGTCCACTCTGGAGTGCACCAAATTGGATAATTTTGCTCCAAACTCTAATGTAATACTGCTGCGTGAGGTGCTTAAAGGCCTTGTAGCATCTCTGTTCTAGTCATTCTTAGATGAAAAATATCATCTAGCTCTATTTTAATTGGAATGCAGGCCTGGGTTAAATAGTAATATAACATTAGTTATCCTTACAGATTATCCACACCAGGTTTTGAGGGAGGAGGGGGATATGTCTCTACTGGCCTTGGGCTTGGGAAGTACCATTTTACATTAACGTTGGATGATTCATGGATAACCCTTTGGACACAAATACACCATATTTTATTTTGTCCCCTGCATTATTGTATGTTTATATGAAATTACTGCAAATATTATCAAGAGATTTGCAGTGCCTTATTATCCACATATGTGAGATATGCAGCTCTATTCCTCATTTTCATTTAGTACCAGGGTACTGATCAATGCTTAAAGTTGGTTCTGATAGCAACAATAAGCTGGGTAGGGTGAATGAATTGAAAGATAATCTTGACCAAGACAAAAGAGCTCATGGTTAGAAAGCAGACAGATTCAGGAATAGGAATTAAGCTTGTTTTTGAGTTGCATGATAACCTCACTTAAGAATCAAGTTTACAATCTATTGGTGCTTTCAACTTTATGTCTGGGTGGCTCAGCTGGTGACTACAGCAAGAGTACCTTTGGCCAGGTTGCCAACTACTGTACATTCACTTCTGATGAGATCAGACCAGACAACAGTAACACATGCCTAGTGACATGTAGATTAGATACTGAACTGTGTATCTGATAAAGAGTCTTCACAAACAACAACCAGTCCAGAATGCAATGACAACATGGATTGGCGTTTGCAGCAAGATCTACAAGGATTGCAGTGATCACCAATTTGTTCTCAGACCTTAAAATATCACAGTTGCTCTAAATACATGAGGTCCAAAATACCTTAAGGACCATCTCTTCCTGTACAAGCACATCTATTTCCTATGTTCTGAAGGAGAAACTCTTTATATCTCAGTGGTGGCCAAGGTATGTTTCACTGGAAGAAAAAGGCCATTCTCATTCACTGTGTCTGGCTTTCTGAACTTCTACTTCTCAGGAGACCAATCAAGTACTGATATTTCACCCAAGACCATCCTTTAAAAAAAGCATTTTAAAAAATCAGAAATAAAAGATTTATATTTTATTCACTTTTTAAAAAAATAATTGAAGGGAGACAGGTCTTTTAGAATGTAATGTGTATTGGTTTTAAATGCTATAACTCATAGAATAACTCATAGCATTGGGACAAAAGCTTTATGCAAATAAGAATTTAATGTTTCAAAAGAATTTAATGTTTCAATTCAATTTCTCCCACATGCACTATTCTTTAAAAAGAAAAAAGAAAACCAAAGTAGTACATTAAGCCTAGCAGACATTTATAAAGTTTGTTTGTTTTAAACTAAACAGGTAGGGATGTTTTAAAGTATGGTATTTAAAGCTTCAGAGGCTATATTGACATTGGAAACTTAATTCTAATGAATTCTGTTTGGTTAATGTGTAAATCCAGCCACAGTGATATAAAAACATAGTTTATGACTTAAGAATAAGCAGGAACTAGTTCACAGGTTCATTCAACACATCATGGTTTAGTGCAACATGTGAATCTTGAGAATGCTGGGTCAATACTACAGTGTGTATCCAGAGCAGAGAGGAAACTTGAACAAATTTTACTCCAGAGCTAGGCAGAATTGTTTTAATTAATGTAATTGATTCATCCTTAAGAGTAATTGGCTGATCTCAAACAAATCCTGACTTACTTAAATACCAATGATTTCAAACAACCTACACTAAGGATAATTAAATCCAGTTCCAATTCTCTGCTGATTGGTATTCTTTAGCATTGTACACATTACTGTCTGCATCATTCCAGTCTCAAAAATCACCTAAATAAAAAAAAATGCCTTAATTTTTTCTTTTCTCCTTTTTTTTCCTCAAAGACCATACCACTGAAAAATCATGAAATGCAGATGAGTCCATGGTGAAGATCCAAGGAACATTTGTACAGGGGACAATGAACAAGGGTCCTTCCAACAATGTTGACTTAACTTGTACAGGTTTTAAACCCACTTCTGCTCTCCCCCACAATTACATATGCATCCAGAATGGGGAAGTGAAGAGAACAGTATAATTGGAGAGGAAGCAGGTGAGCTGTTGGGTGAGGGAAAGGGAAGCTACTAACTAGTTCTTTTTTTATCCCAATCAGAAAAAGTAGAAATTAAAAGTCTGAGGTTTAGATACACATGATATCTTCCACCTGGGTGTTTGTGTGTGTGTGTTGAACCCATAATTATGTAGTAGCCCCTAATGAACCATTTAGTACCTTTCAGTGCAGCATTTTAATCATTTTTTTAAAATGCCCTGATTAATTTCAGTAACAGGATTGGTTTTAATGTTAATTATTTGTATAAAAATCCTTATCAAACAACTTCTTCCTCTTCACCACCACAGAGGAAACGCTTGCAATAAATAAGCTACATAATTTCCTCTTGTGTACACACACACAAAGTACACTATGTTCAAGGGGAAAAAGGTTTAATTCATATGCTAGCTTACCCAGATTGAATCTATTAAATCAATATGAGTTTGGTCAGTTCATTTAATCACATGGCCACTTCAATTTGTTTAGGAAAAAGGCCCTGTGGAAATTCCGATGTCAGCCTGTTCTGTCTGGCCCCTCTCAGCTCATTAAAATCCACATAAATATGTCTTTAAGAGGTTTATTTAACACATTTCAAAAGGATTCACTTCAAAGCACGCTGTTGGCATTTTGCTGGCAGGAACGGCCAAGTCTCATTTATTTACATTTAGATTAAAACATGCTCTCCCACACCTTCCAATTAACTCACTCTTTCTTTATCACATTGTCCAATACCTCATTATTCTTCCGTAGATTTCCAAAACATCAGAAGACTGAATTCAAACGCACTGCTCCAGATATCAGGCTACTCCTTGATTAACGTTGCTCGTGACAAAGGCGTAGTCTCTCTGTCCCCTTCTAATATAGTGTCCGATACGTCACTTCCCCTCATTACTTCCTTTTTCCACTTAACTGACACCGTCGCTTATCAAACCTTCGGAATCTCGGATCAAGCCATCTATCTTCTTGATCCAAATCTGACCCCTCACTTTGTGAATCTGACCCAGACTGCCTGTAAATCTCCTCCCTGTCTGGCTCAGCTGCCGGGAGGGGAAAATACCCAGAGGGGCCTGGCTGCTCTTCCTCGGCTGCCGGGAGGGGAAAACACCCAGAGGGGCCTGGCTGCTCATCCTCATACTCTGACACTTCCCAAGCTGGTCTAGGGACACTCACAACACAGCCCAACTTTTTAAACCAGATGCCCCCAGTCTGAGGTCCTCCAGATGTCTGGGAATCGCAAATTCACACAATTCAAGCCAGTATTGCAGGTTTAAAACAGGTTTGCCACAGCTGATTAAAAACCACCAGAACTACTCATAAAGAAGATGGACAGATCTGGCCAACTGAAAGAGCATCTCCCAATTAGGCCCAGAGAATCACTAATACACAAAAGGAATGAGAGAAATCATATGGGTGATTCATACTATGGCAAAGGGGAGTAACAAGGGGCATGTAATTTCTGTGAACTTTGTGGTGGGCTACAAAAATAGGCATTATTTTAAGGAAAGAACGATGACAAGATGCTATGGAAGTGACAGCCAAAGATGAAGAAAGCAATGCTGGGGCCCACTGCAGAAGGATAAAGGGAGTAGAGGCAGTCCCCAACTTACAACAGTAACCTTCAAAGTAACAACAGCACTGAAAAATGTGATTTATGACCATTTTTCACACTTATGACCATTGTGGCATCCCCATGGTCATGTGATCAAACTTCAGATGCTTGGCATCTGACTCATATGGATGACGGCTGGGGTCACATGATCACCTTTTATGACTTTCTGATGAGCAAAATCAGTGGAGAAGCCAGATTCACTTAACAACAGTGTTACTAACCTAACAATTGCAGTGATTCACTTAACAACTGTGGCAAGAAAGGTGATAAAATGGGGCAAAACTCACTTAACAAATGTCTCACCTAGCAACAGAAACTTTGGGTTCAATTGTGGTCATAAGTCGAGGACTACTTGTAAGAGAGTCCTATACAAGACCACTTGAGAGCAAGAGCAGAAATGAGAAATTACAGGTCTGTCCCTGCTGTAGAGTAAATCCAGTCTTTTGAGGAATACAAATATTCAACCAAGAACTGGAAAGATCATATTAGTTCGGCTATTCTGGGAGTTAAGTCCATGCATCTTAAAATTGCCAAGGTTGAGATACGCTGGGATAAAGGAAGAAGTGAGGGATGCATCTAAGCCTCTTCAAATAAGGGAAGTTGCCCTACTTTAAGCTGTGACAGACTCATACTACATGCTACAAAGGATGGTTAGGCTTATTTTACTTTCAAGCAAAAAAACTCTGAAAACTTCAATCCTCTAAAGAGGCCACCTTAAATACCATTGATGAGCAAATTAAGATAGCTATAAAAGAAAATGTGTTCATAGTTGCAGGACCTTGCATTTATATGATATTTTCCAGTTCTAGGTTAAAATAGCCTAAAATGATGAAAACTAAATGTTAAGTGCCTGCATTTTGGAATCATGGCTGATATACTTTGCATATTTATTGATGTTATTATGTGTACTCAGTTAATGATCAGACATACAATAAACAACACATTGGTCCCAAAGAGAAGGAATGTGTGAGCAAAAGGGTCTCAGATGGTCTCCCTGAATATATAGGCAAAACGTTTGGCAGGAGATTGTACTTTTAAAGACGTACTGGGAGCTGCAATAGACAGAACTATTATTTCTTAAATACTTGGATGAGTTTGGATTTAGCCAGTTAGTTGAATTAAAAAAAAACTACTATGTTATGCCTACTTTAGGACATACATTGCTGCTTTCATGCTTTCCTTCTCAAGATAGAAGGAAACTGCTATGTTGGCAATTGCACCTTTGGATAGCAGCAGCATTTATGAGTCTCAAATAAAAATAGGTTCTGGGGCCAAATATTGCATTCGTGGATTCTAGTGGACTGATTTGGTGATGACAAGAGCAACAGCAGGAAGAGCCCAGCAAGGCAAATGAGCTATAATTTGGCTTGGAATAACCCCACCATTGCGGTACAATGCAGTGCAGTGGCTAGGAGCAGGGCCTTCTTGGTGGCAGCACCATGTAACTGTTTCCCAAGCAATGTAAGTACTTCTCAACTGTACAACCACCCAGCCCTCACTTGCAATAGTAAATATTAAATTAATAGGTAACTTAATCTAAAGAAATAGAGTTAATCCCCACAAAAATGCCATAGAAATATTAGCAGGGGTCCTTTACACTCCAGGATTTAGGTCCCCTCCTGCTAAAATACTATGAATTAGAGAAGAAGGCCTGGGAAAGATATTTGGATGCTGTGACGTGTCTATATGTATAAAGTACAGAATCATGCACGCTATGGTATTCCCTGTGACACACTATCCATGAAAAAGCTGAACTCTGAAGAAATAGGGTAGGAAGAGTATTGCCACTGTTGAACATTGCTGTTGGAGAAGACTCGTGAGAATACCATAGGGAGCCAAGAAAACCATCAAATGGATCATTGAACAAATCAATCCAAAATTCTCACTAGAGGCATAAATAATCATGCTCAAATTATCTTACGGTACTTTGGACAGGTTATGCAAACACATACATACAAAGTTCTCTGAACAATGCTGAAATGCTGGGAAAGGTGGAAGAAAAGGAAAGAGCACAACCAGCAGCAAGCTGGATGGATTCATTTACAGTGGTGATACATGCACCATCAGAAGACCTGAAAGACCTGTAATTTAACAGAAATAAATGCAGATTTAGCAGGACAAGAAGGGTAAGGGGCAGATCGCCATGGAGGAAATCTACAATGGTGTTTAAAGATTTGTGAACCCTTTTAAATTTTCAATATTTCTGCATAAATATGAGCCAAGACATGATTTGGTCTCCACACAAGTCCCAAAGCTAAATAAAGAGAACCCAGTTAAATAAATGAGTCAGAAACATTTTACTTCTTCATTTATTTATTGAGGAAAATGGTCCAAAAACGATGTATTTGTGTGTGGCAAAAGTATGCAAACCTTTGCTTTCAGTAACTGCTGTGCCCCCCTTAAGCATAATAACTGCAACTAAATGTTTCCGATAATTGTCGATCAGCCCTACGCATTGGTTTGGAGGAATTTTAGCCCATTCCTCCTTTACAAAAAAGCTTCAATTCAGGAAAGTTGGTAGACTTCCTTACATGAACTGTCTGCTTCAAGTCTGCTTCTATAGAATGAAGACCGAGACTTTGATTTGGCCATTACAAAATATTGACTTTCTTTTGCTTTTGCCATTCTTTGGTTGTACAACTTGTGTGCTTTGGGTCATTGTCTTGTTGCATGACCCATTTCCTCTTAAGCTTCAGTTCATGCACAGATACCCTGAAATTTTCCTGTGGAATTTACTGATACAATTCAGAATTCATAGTTCCCTCAGTCATGACAAGCAATCTTGGTCCAGAGGCAACAAAGCTGGCCCAAACCATGATACCATGTTTCACAGATGGGAAAAAGTTCTACAGGTGGAATGTAGTGCTTAGCTTTCACCAAACCTTGCTTTTCATTCAAGCCAAAAAGTTCTATTTTGGTCTCATCTGTCCACAGAACATTCTTCTGACAACCTTCTGGCCTATCCATGTGGTCTTTTGCAAACTGTAGGTGAGCAGCGATGAAAAGTAGTAGTCTTCTCTTTACAAGCCTGCCATGGACATCATTGTTGTTCAGTGTTCTCCTGATGGTAATCTTATGAACACTGGCATTCTCAATGCAAAAGAGGCCTTTAGTTCCTTAGACATTACTGTGGGCTTCTTTGACATCTTCCAAAATCTTACACACCTTGATGTGATTTGGTTGGTCAAACATTTTGTGGAAGGTAACAATGCTGCTGAATTGCTTCCATTTGTAAACCATCTGCCTGACTGTGAATTAGCCCAAACTCTTTGGAAATAGTTTTGTAAACTTCCCAGTCCAGTGAGCATCAACAATTGTTTTTCAGAGGTCCTCAGAAATCTCCTTTGTTCCAGCCATGACACACTTCCACACCCTTATGTTATAAAGATCAGACTTTGATAGTGAATACCCAGAACTGTATTCTTTAAATAAGGCAGGACCTCCCATACTTACACTGGATTATCATTCCATTGATTAAAACACCTAACTCTAATCTCCCTTTCAAATGAACTGATAATCCTAGAGATTCACATCCTTTTGCCAACACATAAATATGTAGACTTGGATCATTTCCCTCAATAAATAAATGAACAAGTTTCATGTTTTTGACTCATTTGTTTAACTGGGTTGTCTTTATTTGCTTTTAGAACTGTGTGGAGAACAGATCAGCAGAAATATTGAAAATTCAAAAGGGTTGCCAAGCTTTTACGCACCTTTGTATCTAGATCAGTGGTTCTCAACCTTGGGGTCGCGACCCCATTTGGGGTCACGACACCATTTCGCGGGGGTCGCCGGGCACCGCCGGCCGCCATTTTGTTTTTTAATTTTTATTTTTTTAATTTTTTTTAAATTTTTTTAAATTTTTTTTTATTTTTTTTATTTTTTTTTGGCGCGCACGCGCCGCGCACACTCAGATCCACCCGTCGCGCTGGAAAAAAAATTAAAAAAAATAAAAAAAATAAAAAAAATAAAATAAAATAAAATAAAAATGGCGGACCGCAACGGGCGGATCTGCACATGCGCGGCGTGTGCGATGGGCCGATCCGTGCAGGCGCAGATCCGCCCGTCACAGCCGCCATTTTTTTTTTTTTTTTTTTTAAAAATGTAAAATTTTTTTTTTGCGCGCGGGGTCGGGGTCGCGGCGCGCATGGGCGGGGCAAGTGGGGTCTCAACCTCAGAAAGGTTGAGAACCACTAATCTAGATGGTCACTAAGAGTCAACACAAATTTGAGGCACATATTCAGAGAGGGGAAGGGTATGGTACAATGCCTTCTCTAGAACATTTTTCTTGCTTTGTCTATCAGCTTCCTAGCAATGTCCTTTTTTGTTTGTTTGTTTGTTTGTTTGTTTCTCTTTCCCCCACCTTCACCCTCTGGCTCTTGCAGTAAGGGCATGGGAGGCCAACTGAGCAAGGGAGGCTGCAAACTGGAGGGAGGGAGTAACAAACTGTAAGTGCAGACGAGCTCATGAAGGACTTTCAAGTTTGCTCTCAGGCTCTGGGCAGGATGTGGTTGCCTCGTCTTCTTTGCCAGGTCTCAGTAGTTTCCCCCCCTCCCCTTTTGTTGGCTGCAAATACTGAACTGAATACTCCTAGCCAAGGAAATGAAAGAAAAAAAATGAGAGCAGAACAAGGTGATTCAGTAATGCTGTATGAACAACAGACTTGTTGAATCAGATCATGGGCTCTCCAGTGGAATATTTCTGAAGGAGATGAAAGGCACCAGTCTTTTGTCACTGGAGTTCCAAAATACCTGATGTTCAGTGGCAGCTGCAGAGTTAGCTGTGCATATCCTGCAGTCCAAAAAGACATTTTAAGAAGCAGGAGATGAAAAGAGGGACAGATCACCAAGGAAGAATACTGATAAGTAGCTCAATGTGGTAGTGATGTTCTCAGACTTATTTAAAGATCAGATGAATTAAGACAAAATTCAAAGAATGAATATCAGATCAATTCAAAATGAAGGAAAAGAAAATAAACAGTTGTTCACCAAAGTTGACAACTAAATAATCCAGGGACACCTGAGTTCAAGTCCATTTTTGGCAATAAATGTTCACTGGGTGACTATGGGTCAGTCACACTTTCTCAGTTTAACACTTTCCCACAGGTTTTTTTGTTGGGAGGAAGAAAGCTAATTATGCTGCCTTGAGCTTCTGGAAGAAAGACAAGGTATAAATCTAGGAAATACATAACAAAATAAAGAGATAGAATTACTGTCCTCTTCTTTCAGTTAGAATAAAATAGAATAGAACTGGAAGGGACCTTGGAGGTCTTCTAGTCCAGTCCCCTGCTCAAGCAAGACAACCTATACCCGTGGTGGCAAACCTATGGCACGTGTGCCACAGGTGGCACGCAGAGCCCTCTCTGTGGGCACGCGGGCCATCGCCCATGTCGTAGGCCTTCAGCTGGGTTTTATAAAACCTTTTCGCTTTAGGCCTCCACCGCCAAAAAAAAAAGGTTCAATCAATCAATCAATCAATTTTAACTTCTCGTGGGGAAAAAAAAGATCTTGCAAAGTTGGAACTGATTGATTGAACTTTTTAGTCCCACCCAGTCTGCCATTACCACCACAGCCACTCTCACCCAATGGGCCACACCCACCCAATGAGCCACGCCCACCCAGCACCCAGCGATACATAAGTGGGTTTTGGGTTGCAGTTTGGGCACTTGGTCTCTAAAAGTTTCGCCATCACTGACCTATACCATCTCAGACAAGTGACTGTCTAGCCTCTTTTTAAAAATCTCCAGTGATGGAGCACCCGCAATTTCTGGGGGCAAGCTATTCCACTGGTTAATTGTCCTCACTGCCTGGAAATTTCTCCTTAATTCCAGGTTGCTTCTCTCTTTGATCAGTTTCCAACCATTGTTTCTTGTCCTTCCCTCTGATGTTTTGGTGAATAATATGACCCCCTCTTCTTTGTGGCAGCCCCTCAAATGCTGGAATACTGCTATCATGTCTCCCCTATTTCTTCTTTTCTTTAGACTAGCCAAATCCAAGATTTGTAGCCGTTCTTTGTATGTTTTAGTCTCCAGGCCTTTGATCATCTTAGTTGCTCTTATCTGAATTTTTCCAAACACTCAACATCTTTTTCATGATATGGTGACCAAAATTGGCTGCAATATTCCAGGTGTGGTCTTCCTAGGGTTTTATAAAGCGGTACTAATACTTTGTGTGATCTTGATTCTATGCCTCTGTTTATACAACCCAGGATTGTATTAGCTTTTTCAGCTGCTGCTGCACACTGCTGGTTCATGGTTAAGTGATCGTCCACTAGGACTCCAAGGTCCTTCTCACAGTTACTGTTTTTAAGCCAGGTCTTGCCCAGTCTGTACTTGTACCTTTGATTTTTCCTACCTAAATGTAAAACTTTGCTTTTCTCCACATTGAAACTCATTTTGTTGGATAGGGCCCATTGTTTAAGTTTGTCAAGATCTTTTTGGATCCTGAGCTTGTCTTCTGGGTTGTTAGCTACTCCTGCCAGTTTTATTTCATATGAAAATTTGTTGAGTTCCCCTTAATTCCCTCATCTAAGTCATTTATGAAGATATTGAAGAGTATTGGGTCTAAGACAGAACCTTGTGGTATCCCACTGCTTACTTCTCTCCATATGGAGGTAGTGCCATTGAGGACTACACGTTGAGTACAGTTTGCCAGCCAGCTACAGATCCATCTGGTGGTGATGTTGTCTATTCCACCTTTTTCTAGCTTACCAAGGAGTAGGTTGTGGTCTACTTTATCAAATGCCTTACTGAAGTCTAAGTATACTATGTCCACAGTATTTTGCTGGTCTATTAGTGTAGTCACTTTGTCAAAGAATGAAATAAGATTGGTTTGGCATGATCAGTTTTTTAAAAACATATGCTGGCTACTAATTATAACTTTGTTTGCTTCTAGTTGTTCGCAGATCTGTTTTTTGGGAACTTCCCAGGTATTGATGTTAAACTGATTGGTCTGTAGTTTCCTGGGTCTGTTTTTTTCCCTTTCTTGAAGATGGGAACCACATCAGCCCTTTTCCAATCCTCAGGTATTCCAATCTCGGTGCTCCAGGATTTTTGAAAGATGAGGTGCAATGGTTCTGAGATAACATCTGCCAGCTCCTTCAGAACTTTGGGATGTAATCTGTCAGGCCCCAGTGATTTGTATTCGTCAAGGTCGGATAAGTGTTATTTTACCATTTTCTTGCTTATTTTAATTTTGGTTTCTAATTTGTCTTTTGCAGTGGTTTTTGGGGGTATTGTTATGTACTGAGCTTAATTGGGAACAGGTGCAGGGAGCTGCCCTGAAACAGTCAGCAGACCACGTGGCCTGCTGGGCCAGACTTGCTGTCTACAAGGGCTGACTAGGATGCATTTGAGCGGGGAAATACGTTGCATTCATTGGCTGACAATGCCCCAGGGTGAATGTATAAAAAGGGGTGGAGCCATCTTGTTCTGAGTTCTGTTTAGCCTGAAATAAAGAAGTACCTGTTTGTTACTCCTGCCTCTTCAATGCCTACCAACGCAAGAAACAGAACATTGGCGACGAAGGTGGGATCGTGCTGCCGCAAATTCAAGGGCTGACTCACCACAGGAAGCCTAGAGAGCGCTGAGAAGTACGGCGTTCCAACCTCCTTCACTCTGCCTGCCAGTATGAAAACGCTGGAGGAGAGTGCCGCAAGGAATCGTCCTGGAACCCCTTTGAAAGCCTGCACAGCACGAGGCATTGAAAAGGTCGCCAAAGATCCAGCATGGTGAAGATTGGTCATCTTTCTGAATTCGATGTCAAGCATCCAGAACAATGGAGCTCCTACGTTGCTAGGGTGGAGAATTACCTGAGAGTCAACCAGGTTCAGGACGGACTGAAGGCCATGACGCTGCTGTGCGTTTGCGGTCAAGAAACTTTTGATATTGCAGAAAACCTGGTTGTTCCAGCACCCTTGGAGTCCATTGCTTATGCAGAGCTGAAAAGAATGCTCAAAGAACATTTTGAGCCGAAGTTGTCGGTCATAGCTTGGCGACATGGTTTTGAACAGTGGGACCAGCATCCTGGGGAGTCGGCTGCTGATTTCATCGCTGCTCTGCAACAAGCTGCAAGGCCTTGTGAATTTAAGGACCTGGAAGAACGGCTACATGATCAGCTAGTTTGTGGTCTGAGGAGCCGAGAACTTCAGTAAAAGATTTTTGCTAGAGAAACTGTCTCCTTCCAAGATGCACTGAGGGAGATAACGGCCGAAGAAGCAGCAGGTGGAGCTGTTAAGGCCTTGCGGCTTTCCAAGAACCCTCCTTGCTTGGACACAGTCCATCTAGAAGACGCCGAGAGGGTTGAAGACTCCGAGTCAGACAACGAGGTCGATCAGTTGCAACAACCACCAGAAAGAAGGCCTCAAAGGCAAGTGGACAAAAGCTTTGACAAGGCAGTTCCCTTCTCTTAGTGTTTCGGGTGTGGAGGCCACCACAAACATACCGACTGTCATTTTCATTCTGCCACTTGCTGGGCATGTGGCCGGCAAGGCCACATCACCGCCGTCTGTTTGGGTCGCAGGAAAGATCATCCATCGCAAGAGTTGCCTCGGAAAGGTACCGGGGTCCCCAGTCAGAACCGGGTGGGTTTCTGCGTGACTAGAAGGAGTGTACTTAGGACAAGAGCCCACCGGCCATTGAAGAAAAAGCTCCACATTGAAGTCAAACTGCAGGGGGTCCCCTCAGACATGGAGCTGGACACGGGTTCAGCTCTGTCCATAATTTCCCAAAGAACCCTTAAACAGATTTCCTTCAGAAGCGGCCAACGAGTTAAGCTCAGGCCATCGAATCTCGTTTTGACCGATTTCCAGAATTCCCGAGTCAGCGTCAAGGGGGAGGCCACACTCGGGGTGCAGTTCAGGGATTTTGAGGGCCCCTTGGACGTCGTAGTTGTTGAGGGCAACTGCACGAGTCTGATTGGACTTGATTGGTTTGATGCACTAGGAATTCAGGTGACTGGGTTAAACAGTTTGCAATCCGTGAGCCTTTCGGAGGTATGCAAAGAATTTGCTGATGTTTTCAGCCCCGAGCTTGGGGCATACAAAGGGCCTCCAATCGCTCTTAGGTTAGATCCCTCTGTTGCACCGATCAGGATTAAGCCTCATCGGGTGCCTTTTGCTCTCAAGCAGAGGATCAATGCTGAGTTGGACAAACTGTTACAGCAGGGCATTTTGGAACCTGTGTATAGTAGTCCATGGAAAACCCCCATTGTTACGCCAGCTAAGGCCAACAAAGTCCGCATTTGTGCTAACTATAAATGCACGCTAAACAAAGCGTTACAGCAGCACTCCTATCCGGTGCCTGTAGTGAGCCATATTCTGGCATCTCTACAAGGAGGCCGCATTTTCGCCAAATTAAATTTGGCTCAGGCCTATCAGCAGCTGCCAGTGGACAACACCACGGCAGAGGCCCAAACTATTGTGACTCACCGGGGGGCCTTCAAGGTTCGAAGGCTACAGTTCGGGGTAAACGTAGCCCCTGGCATCTTCCAAAGCGTGATGGAACACACACTCCACAACATTCCAGGCATATGTCCATATTTTGATGATGTCCTCATCGTAGGGGATTCAGTCGAAAACCTGTCTGACAGGCTTCGGGCCGTTTTGTGGCGTTTCCGTGAAGCAGGGCTGAAGCTCAAACAGGAGAAGTGCAAAATTGGAGTCACTTCCACAGAATTCCTGGGGTTTTGTATAGATGCCGAAGGCATCCATCCTGCTGAATCCAAGCTCAAAGCGATTCAGCAGGCACCCAGTCCCAAGACGAAGGCAGAGCTTCAAGCCTTCTTGGGACTCCTTAATTTCTACCATGCTTTCCTCCCCCACAAGGCCGCAGTGGCAGAGCTGTTACACCAGCTCTTGGACAAACAGGCCCCATGGAAGTGGACAAGTGTCCACGAGAGGAGTTTTGCTGAGGTCAAAGCATTGTTGTCCTCTAATGCAGTGTTGGCTCATTTTAATGAGCAATTGCCAGTTAGCATAGCTTGCGACGCTTCCCCTTATGGGATCGGGGCTGTCTTAAGCCACCTCAAGGCTGATGGGACACAAGTCCCTATAGGCTATTATTCCAGGACTCTTTCTGCTGCTGAGCACAATTATGCGCAAATAGATAGGGAGGCATTGGCCATTGTGGCTGGCATCAAGAAGTTTCATGACTTTTTGTATGGCCGCCATTTCACGGTCTTCAGTGACCACAAGCCACTTCTGGGGTTGTTCACTACCCATAAACAGACCCCCCAAATCATCTCTCCTAGAATGCTGAGATGGTCAATATTTCTTTCTGCATATGACTACTGCCTGGTTCACAAACCGGGTTGAGAAATGGGCCATGCAGACGGCCTTAGTAGGTTGCCTTTAAAGCAGGTACAGCCAGATCCTGCACTGGCCAACCACATCCTGTCTATCCAGGATTTGCCGGAGTCTTCCCTCCATGCAGGGGATGTAGCTGCAGAAACAGCTACCGACAACACGCTAACACACGTGTTGAATTGGGTGCTCATAGGATGGCCTGACACGTGTCCTGGCACCGACTTTCAGACCTTCTGGAAAAGGAAGCATGAGTTATCCACCTTTAAGGGTTGTATACTGTGGGGAAGCAGGGTAGTAATCCCGACATCACTGAGGACTAGAGTCCTTGTTTCTCTGCATGATGTCCCATCCAGGAATACTCCGGATGAAGGCGCTTGCGCGCAGCTACCTCTGGTGGCCTGGGCTCGATAAAGAGATTGAGGCCCAGGTCCAAGGGTGCCACATTTGCCAGCAGTCCCGGCCAGAAATGCCACAGGCTCCCATACATAGATGGGAGACCACACATGCTCCTTGGTCGAGGGTTCATATCGACTATGCCGGCCCCTTTCAGGGGCAGCTCTTCCTCATTGTTGTGGACAGTCACTCCAAGTGGCTGGAAGTCGTTCCAGTGTCCACTACGACGACTGCCAGGACCATCCAGGTTTTGAGGGGCATTTTCGCCTCTCATGGGCTTCCAGACGTCGTCTCCGATAACGAGCCTCAGTTTACTTCATCGGAGTTTCAGTCCTTTTTAAGGGCAAATATGATTAGGCATGCTACTTTGGCACCGTTTCACCCGGCCTCAAATGGTCAAGCGGAACGCATGGTTCGCACCACAAAAGAAGCCTTGAAAAGGATAACCAAGGGAAGCTGGCACCACAGGTTGGCAGACTTTCTCCTCTGCCACCGCACAACACCATGCACACCCACAGGCAAGAGCCCAGCAGAGCTCTGCTTATCACCAAGTTGGATAGATTACACCCAGATCGGGTTGCATTGCCAAGGGCACCGAGGCAATTGAAAGTGGGTGATCCAGCTTGGGCACATAATTATGGACCAGGGCAACTGTGGGTGGTAGCTGTGATTTGCAAGGCTACTGGGCCACTTTCCTACGAAGTGGCATTGGAGGATGGTCGTGTGCTATGTAGGCACATTGACCAGCTGCGATGGAGGTTACTTAGTGACTCTTCCACTCCTTACTCTGCTCTCGGGGAGGAGGAGGACCATGATCCCGATCGTGAATCTCAGCTGCTCAGCAAAAGCGGGACATTAGCCACTCTTCCGCTCCTTACTCTGCTCTCGGGGAGGAGGAGGACCATGATCCCGATCGTGAATCTCAGCTGCTCAGCAAAAGCGGGACATTAGCCACTCTTCCGCTCCTTACTCTGCTCTCGGGGAGGAGGAGGACCACGATCCCGATCGTGAATCTCAGCTGCTCAGCAAAAGCGGGACACTGCATTCACCAAACGGGGGTTTTGCCAACGAGACGGCTCCTGACTCTGGCACTGCATCCACGGGACTTTGCGCTCAACCGGCTTTTGTCACCGATCCTTCTTCAGGCTTTGTGCCAACAGGACAGTGCTCCCAACTGGCTTCTTACGCTGATCAGGGGAATTCCACCCCACCTCAGAACTCTGGTTTGGGCCTACCAGAACGGGCCAACCAAAGCCAGATGGACAAAGGCTTGGGTCTACCGGAACAGGCCAGCCTTCACGATCCGGTTTCACCCATATCGAACGGGTCCCAAAGTCCTGGTCTGCTGAGCCTGGCAGGCGAGCTTGCAGATCGGGCACTAGCAGCAGCTCCGAGACGATCGGAGTGGGCCAAGGGCCCACCGACATTTTTGAAGGACTACGTAAGGTTTCTGTCACTGCAAGTTTAAAGAAAATGCTTATGTATTTTTTATTGCAAACTGAAATGCTTATGTATGTTCCTTTGAAATGGAAATGTATAGTATTTTAATATTGTGTTTGTAGGACCTATAATGTTGTGTATTATTGACTGTTATAATGTGCGTTGTGGGAACGGGTATAGTATTGTAAAATAGGAAGTATGTGCTAAAGATCTAGGGGGAGGGATGTTATGTACTGAACTTAATTGAGAACAGGTGCAGGGAGCTGCCCTGAAACAGTTAGCAGACCACATGGCCTGCTGGGCCAGACTTGATGTCTGCAAGGGCTAACTAGGATGCATTTGAGTGGGAAAATATGTTGCATTCATTGGCTGACAACGCCCCAGGGTGAATGTATAAAAAGGGGTGGAGCCATCTTGTTCTGAGTTCTGTTTAGCCTGAAATAAAGAAGTACCTGTTTGTTACTCCTGCCTCTTGAATGCCTACCAATGCAAGACACAGAACAGGTATGTTGGGCTATAGTTTCTTTTCGTGTGAAGACTGATGCAAAGTATGAGTTAAGCAGCTCTGCTTTCTCCCTGTTGCCTGTTATTTCCTTGCCATCTTTTCTCTTTAGTGGACCTACAGTTCCCTATATAGACTGTATAGAAGTCTAGTATAGACTTCTAATAACATATTCATTCCATCTGTTAACTGAGGACCAGACTGAAACATCAGCACATCAGCCTGATCTTAAAAGATTAAGGGTACTTGAAAGTACTCACTGTAACTGAATTCATTCTTCTGCATTCTTCTACACGTAATAAGAAGTTACTTATTATTATTTAAAAAAACCTGGCTGACAGTCTAACAAAAACTCTATCCATTGTTGTTTTGTTTTGTTTTTTGTTTTGTTTTGTTTTGTGCTTTCAAGTCAGTGTTGATTCTGGACAAGTCTCTATTGCTTTCTTGGCAAGACAAGATTATGCCACTGCTGAGAGAGACTGGCCCAAGGTCACTCAACAGGCTTTGTGCCTAAGACAAGAACCCACAATCTCCTGGTTTCTCGCCTGGTGCCTTAATCACTACACCAATCTGGACTCTCTATTTCTATTTCTAATCTAGAAATCCTAGAGAAATCTTCTGAGAAATCCCAAATTACCATGTGGAATGTAGATAAACCTGAATTCTAGTCTACTTTAAATACAGAAGTGTACTGAGTAACTTGTGTGCCAGTCATTCTCTCAATCCTTGGAAGAAGACAATGGCAAATGACTCCTGAAAATGTTTTCTAGAAAACTGCATGGACCTATCCATGACCAGGACTAACTCAAAGGCAAGCATACATAAATACAGTTAAATTAACAGATGACTGGAAGAGGGCAATTGTTATTCCTATTTTCAAAAAGGGGGAAAGGTAGGCCCAAGGAACTACAATAAAGTCATTGTGACATTGACATCTGTGAAAATTCAATATATAAGAATCTTGAAAATAATTAGGTGGAAGTCAGTATGAAATTGTTAAGAACAGGTCTTGTTTTATTTATTTTTTATTAACTTCCTTAATAGATTAAGGACATGCTGTGGATTTGTTTTATTCCAAAAAAGTATTTGACAAATTCTCCTATGATATTCTGATTAACAACTCAGATATATATTGGCTGAATAGCATTGGGTGGATCAAAATTTGACTTGAAAGCTGTACTCAAAGATTTCTCATTAATAGCTCTTCTTAAACTAGAGCAGTGATGGCGAACCTTTTAGAGACCGAGTGCCCAAAAACTGGCCCCGCCCCCGCTCCACCCCCTGCCCCGCCCCCACCCCGCCTGCTTGCAGGGCCACTCACCACCTCCAGGGCTCACCGCAGATCGCCCAGCAGCACCATTGCGGCCATGCCCTCTGCCCACGCCCTGCAGCATCAACTGTGCGCGATGGGGTGTGAGGGCAGAGTCTTGTCTACGCTGCCTGGCTGCCATGTCCTTGGCTGCACTGTTCTGTGTGGGCCACGCTCAGGGGCGACTCTCCTCCAGGGGGGCTGCTGGTGAGGAGGGGGTCACGGGAGGAGGCAAGGCTGGGGCAATGGCACGTGTGCCACAGAGAGGGCTCCAAGTGTCGCCTCTGGCACGCGTGCCATAGGTTCGCCACCACTGAACTAGAGCAATGTATCAAGTGTGCAGCCACAGACTTATCCTGGGCCCAGTTCTTTTTCACTAATGACTTGGATGAAGAGGTGGTAGGAACATTGTTCAAATTTGCTGATAATACAAATGTAGGTGGTATAGCTGTCACTTTAGAACAGGGGTAGGCAACCTTGGCTCTTTTATGACTCGTGGACTTCAACTCCCAGAATTCCTGAGCCAGCCATGCTGAGGGGAAAGGGAGAAGTTTCCATGCTGAGCCATGCTGGCTCAGGAATTCTGGGAGTTGAAGTCCACGAGCCATAAAAGAGCCAAGGTTGCCTACCCCTGCTTTAGAAGATACAGTACAAACAAAATTTAAATGATCTTGATAGGGTAGGGAACAGATTTAAAATGTAATTTAACAGAAATAAATGCAGATTTAGTTGGGAAAAAAATAAATCAAATTTACTTCACACAGCAATTGACATGATAGCAGTATTCCAATATCTGAAGGGCTGCCACAAAGAAGGGGGGTTCAACCTATTCTCCAAAGTAACTAAAGGCAGGACAAGAAGCAATGGATGGAAACTAATCAAGGAGAGAAGCAACCTAGAACTAAGGAGAAATTTCCTGATGGTTAGAACAATTAATCAGCCTCCAGAAGTTGTGAATGCTCCAGCACTGGAAGTTTTTAAGAAGAGATTGGACAACCATTTGTCTGAAATGGTATAGGGCAGCGGTTCTCAACCTTTTTCAGGCCGCGACCCCGACCTGTCAAGCGCTGCGCATGCATGGCACTACCCCCTGCGCTGCGCATGCGTGGTGCTACCCCCTGCGCCACGCATGTGTGGTGCTGCCCCCTGCGCCGGCCGAGGTGTAGGCCGCCGCCCGTTCGGGACAGCGGCAGGCAGGCCCAGGTGCTCCTGGGCGGCCACGGCGGCGACAGTGCAGGGCGACCACGGGCTGGGCCACCAGCTGGCCCAGCCCAAGGAAGGTAAGACACCCGCCGGGCCCCACGCATGCCAAAAACCCTCCCTGCGCCCGCCGCTGCCCCGCTAGCCTTACCTTCGCTGCCGCTTTGTTGCCGCCCGCCAAAAACCTTCCCTGTGCCCGCCGGCCTCCCACCTCCTACCCCCGGCCCTCTTTTACTTACATTTTTAGTAGTTGCTCAGCAGGGAGGGGTGAAAACTTCCGGACAGCTCGCCTTCGCTGCAGACAACTTGCAGCACCGTTTGCAGACTGGGACTTTTGGCGGGCTCAGCAGGGCGGAGACAGCCTGGACAATTCCTATTGGCTTTTGAAAGCCAATAGAATTAGACTCTATTCAAGAAAGTCCATTCTATTGGCTTTCAAAAGCCAATAGAATAAGAGGGAGTAGCACAGCTAAGGAAAAGGGGGGGAAATGGCGGACTGTGTTGTTTGGCGACCCCCGTGAAATGGTCGTTCGACCCCAAATGGGGTCGCGACCCACAGGTTGAGAACCGCTGGTATAGGGTTTCCTGCCAGAGCAGGGGGTTGGACTAGAAGACCTCCGAAGTCCCTTCCAACTCTGTTATTCTGTTATTCTACAATAATAAGTATGAAAAGGATTCTGAAGGTGAGCACAAATGAATAATGAAGCAGCATATGAAATATGAAGTAACATAACTATTAAAAATGCAAATAAAATTTTAGACTACAGAAATGCAGAATTGCAAATTGGAGAATGTAATCTTTCCACTATATTCTTAGTAGCTGAGAGCTACTATCTCTGATTCTGAACAGCATACTTTAAGAAAGACTCAGAAGAACTGGATGAAACAGGCAAAAAGGTTAATAAGGATGATAGCGAACTGAAAATTAAGTCTTATGAGGAGATATTGAAGGAACTGTGTATGTTTGAGTCCCGAGAAATGATGACTGAGAAGAATATTATATATATTTTAATATCTGAAAAGAATCACATAGAAAATATATTTTCTATATAGTATTTTTATATATTATGGGATACAGAGATAGTTTCAAGGAAGGTAGAATGCAGTTGACTGTTATATATATATTATAACCCATTACCCATTAGAGATGCGATCTCTATGGATCAGTTGTCAATTAATTATGATGTTCAATAGAGTTTCTCTCCTTTTAGAAAACTGCCAAATTAGTAAATCAACCAGAAGATATAATACATAGGTAAAGAAGAATTTCCAGTTTGTTTTTCTAAAGCACATGACACTAAACTTGTTCATAATTCATATCCCTGAATTAAAAAGAAACCGTAATATATTGTTCTATCCCAGCCTATGGCCATCCTTGTTAAAGGCACAAGGACAAAACCCCTGTTGAGAAAATAAGCTGGAGACTCAAAAGAAAACAAGCCCCTTTTAATATGGGTAACAAACCTGCCAAATAGTCCAGAAACAAAAGCAGCAAAACTCAATCCAAATGGAGGAAATTGTCCACATGAAACACAATGCAAAACAGAAAAGTAGTCACCGGCAATACTAACAGAACATGATCCCATGAAGCACTTTGCAACGGTTGCCTTCAGCAACCAGCACTGCCCACACCTTCCCTTTTTATAAAGCAGTCCCAAGGCGTTGCCTCTCAGTGCCTTCTCCTCCTTCCCTGGAGTTGTATTGACTGCTGCTGATCTGCTCTCGCTATATGCTCTCGCTAATTGCCTGCGTCTACGAGCATCAATCATGTCCATCAGGTGTGAATCCTCCAAGTCTGACTCACTCTCCCCACACAGCTGAGCTTCATCCGTAGCACAACTGGAGGGGCCAGGCTCTTCATCAGACCTTGAGTCTTGTAATTCATCAGAGCCTCCCTCTGACCCTGATGGCCCTCCAAATGCCTCCTCCACCTCCTCCTCAGATTCCCTGGACTCAGCTGTTGGGAACACAGGCTGGCACGGAATCATGACATATATTCAGAATACATATTTGTGTTCAGAAGTAGCCCAGCATTTACCCATTGCTTCCTTAAAATTTTTAAAATGACAAATCCAGATAATAGAGCTCTTCTCATTTTGTGACACTGAAGATTCTCACCCTATCTAGATGAATTGTCTGACATACCAGTAATTAATGTCTGTCTCTCTCTCTTATAAAATATTTCTTGCAACAAAGCTATGATGCCTCCACAGACTGCCCACATACTATTAACTTCCCTTTCCCCTGAAGTCACCTTACTTCTGCAAAAAGGGGGGGGGACCCAGATCATTAAAAAATAAAAGTTAAGTTGCAACAGGAATTTTGTCTGTAGCTCCCAAACTGCCTCTCCTGAGAATGAATGGAGAGTCCTGGTAGATCAGACCAAAGACTCATCTTATCCAGCGGATAAGATTGGAATGGTGGAGCCAAGATGGTGGAAAGGCTGTAAAGAGCTCCTCCAAAAGCAAAAGCTTTATTATTATTATTTTCTTTTATTTTTATTTTAACTTTTAATTTTTAACTTTTAACTTTTAACTTTTTAATCCCTTTCAACATTGCATTTTTAACCTACCTATTTTTATCCTATTTTAACCTATTTTTAACCCTTTTTAACCTATTTTAAACCCTTTTTAAACCTGGTTTGACCTTTTTATAATAGTCAAAGACTTTTTATAAAGTATATATACCAGAGAGGCCAGTACAGTGGGGCAAAAATGTATTGAGTCAGCCACCAATTGTGCAAGTTCTCCCACTTAAAAAGACGAGAGAGGCCTGTAATTGTCATCATAGGTAGACCTCAACTATGAGAGACAAAATGAGAAAACAAATCCAGACAATTACATTCCCTAAGCCAGCTTCTGGTGGCAGATTGATCTACATACTGCGGAGTGGCTCCCTGAGCCCCCTAATTGGAAGCGGATATTTCTCTCCTTTAAACAGCCCACCATACCACTGATGCTATTTAAGATGAAGGCTTATTTAGCCTCCTTTCAAATCTCTCCCATCAGAGTTTTCTACGAGGAAAGAGTTAAACCCTTAATTGTTAACAGGCGAACTCCCAAGGTTGCTGTCTCTTCCACATCCTCAACCCAGAGAAAGGGAGAGGGAGAAAGTGGGAGTAAGCCAGCACTTACAGAAAATGTACTTAATAGCACAGAAACTGGGCTCATTAATGCTTTTGGTGCTCTCCCAAGGAGTGAACAAGATAATATACTATTCAAGTTAGAAAATCTGAAGAAATCCTTATTGGTCACAATTGATACAGCTGAACCACTTATTGATTTGGTTTCCCCTATAATTGAGCCTCTTACTTCCCCCCCACGGGGCATCAGTTTGCAAGAATATGAGTTCATGGAAAGCAGAAGCCAAGATACACAGGGGCCAGTAGAGGCCCCAAAAGAGAAGGAGATGCTAGCATCCTTACGTGACTTTCCGATGATACCTTCTGCAACATATCAATTTCTCGAGAGAGGACCCCTGTCAGTGCCATCATTGCAAAGCCGAATGGAGCATGACCTAATAACCCCCTGCTCTACACCTAGTAAAGAGGTTCCAGAACGGCAAGCCTTGTTAGCCGGTGCTAAATCTTCATACCTCAAACAAATTTCCCAGGAGTCTACACAGAATTTTGATGGGGCTCCCCTCCATTTAGAGAAGGCCAATTTCATGCAGGATCACACCTCAAGCCATTGCAACAACCCTACAACTTCCCTTTGTATAAAGCAAATCTCCTGACGAGCTGCAAAAGATGACCCCCTCTCCATTATAACCTGGAATATAGCGGGTTGGTCTGTGCCATCAAAAGACCAACATTTTTTTGGACTATATATCACAATTTGACATTCTCTTTTTACAGGAAACCTGGGCCCCTACAGAAATACAGTTAGATGGTTACTGGGGTAACTATATCCCAGCAGTTCCAAGTAAGGTGGGTGGGAGAGCTAAAGGGGGCATTGTGACATTAGTGAATACATCTTTGCATTTTAAATGTATACCATTGCCACCTCTTCAGCCATGGGTTGTGACTACCCTACTTTTATTTAAACAGCTGGAGATCTTGCTTTTCAATATCTATATTCCCCCATTCAACAAAAATAATCTGATCTATAAGATCTGGGAGGGTATAGAAGATTTTATCCTGGGCTGCTTAGATAAATATCCCACAGCAGCAATAATTATTGGGGGGGACTTAAACGCTAGGATGGGCCCAAACGATCAAGCATTACTTAATCAATTTAAGCTCCATTATGATGAGAATGTACCAGGAGAACCCCTGCTTGCCAGACAATTTAAAGACACCAAGGCAAATCGGGCAGGTCTGTGTGTAAGACAGATGACTGTACACTTGGACCTTTGTATCCTTAATGGCTCCACATGGGATGACTACCCAGCAGATTATACTTATCGGGAAGCAGGAAGAACATCCACAGTTGATTATTGGATAACATCATATGGCCTCCTGAAGTTCCTGCAGAAGATGGAGGTAGACTCACGACTGGAAAGCGATCACGATCCACTAATCCTTACTTTGGCATTACACCAGAAACTGCTAAGGGCTGGCTCAACCTATCTACCTAGGTTAGAGAACCAAAATACCCAGATAAAAATTAAATGGTCAGAGAAAAATGCAAAGGAAGTTACTGAATGGATGTTAGCCCCAGAAACCATAGAATTACATGCATCTCTATTAAGGAATAAGTTTGAAGGATCATACTTAGAGGGGTTTGAAACTTTAATTTTAAATTTGAAATTGGTTCTCATTAATAGAATATTAGTTCACCCCAAAAAGCTGGTTTTAAAGAATAAAAGATGGTTTGATAGGGATTGTGTGCAACTAAAAAAAAATATAACAAGGAATACAGAAAAAGTAAAAATGCCCCTTCTGAGGATCGCACTCACTGCTTAAAGCAGCTGAAGGCACAATATAAGACTCTTCTAAAAGAAAAGAAAAGGGCAGGTCTGAAGGAGTCTTGGCATAGACTAATTGCATCAGTCAGGACAAAAAATACATCCCTTTTTTGGCACATTACCAGAGGATTGGGGAAATCCCCCCTACCGCCAACTAATCAGGTACCGATTTATGCCTGGGAAGAATATTTTAGAGAGCTATATGCAGACCCTGACTATGTAATTAATGAGAGCCAAATTAATTTGGACCAAACCCCTTATTGGCCCCCTGTTACACCAGGTGAGACATCCCGATTGATTGGAGCCCTCAAGGCTAATAAGGCACCCGGTGCTGACAATGTCCTGCCAGAAATAATAAAAAATAATTCCAGTTGGTGGGCCCCACTTTTAGCATCTCTGTTTACATTTATAGATAGAACAGGTCATATGCCAAGAGATTGGGGATTAGCAATTATCATACCAATCTATAAAAAAGGTAGTAGAAATGACCCAGGAAATTATAGACCCATTAGTCTTCTGAGTGTTATTAGTAAAATGTATGCCAAACATCTAAACTATAAACTTCAGGATTGGCTAATTTCGGGGGGGATAATTAAAGATGAACAAGCTGATTTTAGAGAAGGAAGATCAACAGTGGATCATATCTTGGTACTTCACCATCTAGTACAAAAATACACATATAAAAAAAATCCTCTCTGTTTGTGGCCTTCCTAGATTTTAAACAGGCCTTCGACTCAATATCTAGGAACACCCTATGGGAGAAATTAGAAGGCACTACTATTGATAAACGCCTCCTTTTCCTCATACAAAAATTGTATGCCAATTCCACCTTGAAAGTGAGGTGTAATCCCCAAGGGACTTTATCCAGCTTAGTAAGGGTACAAAAAGGGGTACGGCAGGGTTGCATCCTGTCTCCCTCCCTTTTTAACTTCTATATCAACCCCCTGATCGATCTCTTACACAACCCTGATCTACATCCGCCCAGCCTAGCACATCGCAAAATTCCGATTCTTCTATATGCCGACGATGCAGTCATTATTTCGCAAACTCCTGTAGGACTGAAGAGAGCCATTAGGGCAACACTTGGCTACTGCAGACAGAACAAGTTGGTCCTTAACTTTGATAAATCAAAATTTTTAGTTTTTGCTAAGAGACCCAGCCAATACTCCTGGAAAATAGAAGGACATAGTTTGGAACAGGTTAGAACATTTAGATACCTTGGGGTGGTTTTCCACTCGCAAGGGACATGGAAGGCACACCTGGATCACACATTGCAAGCAGCCAATAGGTCCTTAAATGCAATCAAACATTACTTTTACACAGGCGGAGGTCAATTAGTACCTGCTGCCTTAAAACTTTTTGAGGCCAAAACATTGGCGCAAATTCTATATGGAGCACAAACAGGAATCCTTGCAAAGAAAAACTTGCTGGAAACCATACAAACCAAATTCCTGCAAGCCATCTTAGCTGCACCCAAAGGAACCCCAAATGCCCAATTAAGAATTGAGACAGGCATGCCACAAATCCAGGTAAGAGCCTGGAAGATGATGATCAAATTCACTGGCTTAAAATGCATTTCTTTCCAGAGGGATTGTCCCCGTTAGTGCTGACTGACAACTTTCCTTCCCCCTGGAAGCAGGCGATAGATCATAAACTGGGCTCTTATGGGCTCTCTTCAACATTCTTAATGTCCCTAGGCTTTGTCCAAGCAAAGCAAGTAATATCCAATAGAATAAAGGACATGGAGTTCCAAGAAGAACTAAATAGGTTGCCTTGCCACAGTAGGGATAGAATCAAACAGGGTGTGTGGGAAGCGGCAAGATATTTGAATAATCTGACCTTCCCAAAACAAAGAATAGCTTTTTTCAGAGCCAGATTTAACATTCTTCCCTCAGCACTCCTACAGGGCAGGTATAAGAGAACACCAATAGCAGAACGGGTATGTATATGTGGTAAAGGAGAAGTCGAAGATATCTCACATGTTTTATTGTACTGTGAGTTATACCAAGTTTATAGGACAGCATATATTCTCCCTTTATTAGAGAGATTGCCAGGGAGGGCAGACAATTTTTATGTAGGCTTTCTCCTCCAAGACTCAAACCCTTCTATCACGCATGCAGTGGCAAAATACTGTGTTGCGGCAATGTCCACAAGAAAAAAATTGGTTACAGATTTATAGTCGTCAACTTGTGCCAATTTTTTGGAGATATCTCTAATTATGTTTGGAACATTATATTTACTCAGATATTAATCGGCTATCCATTCACGTAAATTAGGGAGTGACCCTAACATTTTGAAAACATGTATTTTCTTAACAGGGATGTTATTATTTACTATTAATGTTAGTACTATTTTTATTATTATTATTTAATATATTGTAAAAAGTGATGGCTATTGTTGGTCTACGACCGTAATAAAGTTTATTATTATTATCATCTTATCCAGCATTCAACTTGCCATACTGATTATTTGGAAAAATCCACAAGCAAAGGCCCAAGACAACTGTCACCCAACTTCCCATCATTAAAAAGTCTTAACAGAGCGTTAGCTGAGACACTAGTATCTTAGTTGTAAACACCATTGCCTGCTTTCCTTAACAGATAAAAAGAGCTCTTGCCTCATCAGATAAGATGTTCTTGTACATTCAGGAAACCACAAGGGAAAACTGAATAATGTCATCTTGCTTGGGGATGAGGGAAGAAGAGAGGGAAAAAAAGAAGTCTTATGTCTTCTTCAAACTGGTTTCTTCATGCTTTCCAGCCAATATGGGCACCTGCACTGGCCTGGGATAAGGAAAGTTGTACCCTAATTTAGCAAGTTGGGAGAAGTCTGAACAATATGCTGGTTTCACCAAAGTAGCAAAATAAGAGCTAAAAAGCTTCATGTTTGCACAATCTAGTATCATCCACCTTTTCTTAAGCTACCTTCTTGTTTCAATATATAAAAGTAACAAAAACCTCCAGTGAGGCAGAGGGCCTGTTGGTTACCCTGGTTTTAGATGATTTAGTACAATTTAACTTCTTTTTGCACTCATAAAACGAGTTAAAGAATAGTATGAGGGAGACTAATTCCTGAACTGCAGATTTATGTGAATATTAGTCTGGTCTGTTCTAGCCCTCCCTGGTACCTGTATTTACAACAGAGGGGAACACTTCCTCTACAAAACACACAAGAAATGAGAACTTGGAATTGTGTGACATGGTCTCATGAATGTGGAAACAAAACAGGAGTTTAACTCTTTCTCCACAATTATGAGAGGAAGGCAACAGAGTTTTTGGCATGGGGATGAGAAGAATTGGGGTTCAATGGCATATTTAGTTATGAAATTCATGGGCTCCAAACACATAGACTCCAAGATTGATATAAAGGTAAAAATGCAACGTATAAATATAATACCTGGAATAGTCTATAATATACACAGACATCTGTTCAGGAATCAGCCCCTCACACACTATGCTTAACCAATTTTATGAGCAAGAACAGAAGTTAATTTGTTTTGAAAATGAATCATCTAAAACCAGAGTACCCAATAGGCTCTCTGCCCCATTTTATCTTTTAATTTTTTTTAAAGATTTTTTAAAATGTAAAGGGTTGTATTTATAATAAATGTATTTAAGTTCAATATTATATTGTAAAAAATGTCTTTCAGAAAAAGGAAATTACTTGTGTGAATTTCCAAGAGAATAGAAACTAGCCTTACCCAAATCCATAGACAATCTCAAAAGATGCTTTTATGTAGTTTAATGAGCATCTTTTCTCCAAATGTTTTTGGGTCAAACTGTTTAGGCAAAAAAAAAAAAAACTAGGGTCACCACAACTATTTCTGCCCCTTTCATTGAAACAAGAATACTTTCAAAATAATCTTTATGTTGGTATCCTAGAAAAGGGGTCCTACATAATGTCTATAAATGCTTTGAATCTGATAATAAGCTATCTCCAGAAACTGGCATTAAGTATGAGGTTCAGTACCGCATAGAATCCAAGAGATTTAAAGAAATCTGAGGAATCATTGCATATCAAGATTCTGGCTTGTGGTATGTCAGGTAATTGACCCATTTCTGCAAGGATCAACAGATGCAGATCAGCCAATTTCCAATTACTTGACGCTGCATACAGCTATATAATGGTAGAAAAGATTCTCCTCTTACCCAAATTAAGATGTTAAAAAGTCTAATCTGTAGGGATTCCAATTTTGATAAAATTATTTCTAATAGTAAATCCAAAGCATGGGTCCTAATGTTTTTGTGGCCAAAGTAAGGCCATCAACAAAACAAAGGAATATGATAGAGTGTCCCTCTAAGAATATGGATGTTTAGAGGAGTAGAGGGAAAAGTCTGAGTTATCTTTTCTAGCTGAGGAACCAATATATACATGTCTGTGTCGTATGTGTGTGTGGGGGGGAGTGCTGCTGGAATTTTAATTGGTAAGGCAATGATATTAGTAGGAGGGCAGATCCAGAACTTGTTCATAGAGTTCAGGAGGTTCAGAAAACAGAACATTTGATCCCGGGATCTAAATCAGTCCTCAGATCTCGAACACTCCTGGATGGACAACATAGCTATCTAAAGATCATACAAACTTCTCGCCAACACAAAAAGCCAACCACAAAGTCCCATTTGTGCTAAGGTATGTGAGTGTAGACGTTCTCTCAAAATAAAGATTGTGAGTTGCAGCAGATCATCAGTTTCACTCCTTCTACTCGCAGCTATTATTTTTACATCTTTCTGCCATTGCTTGACTTCAAGATTCTAAGGCAATACCTTTCTAAAATCTTTCTCTGTTACAGACTGAATATCTTTTATGCTTCATGGGAAAATGTAAGGAATGGTACAAAAGGAACTGAGCTATTATAACATCCAAGAGATTATTAAGGAGACTAGTAAATTTCACCTCTTTTGTTATGAGCCCTCTAGGTAAGACTTATCACCTTATGGCAGAGTGTTCAGTGTCTATCAGTTTCAAAACTATATCAGGCCTTGGGCATCTTAAAGTCTGAAATAGATGTCTAAAGCATCTATAGGAGCTCCAGGATCCACTTTGCCTTTTAAAAACTTTGAGAAACTCTTGAAAAAAAAAGAAGGATCTCCACCTTTCTAAGAGTCTGGGGATCACAGAAAGGATGATTTAGGCTGCAGCTCTTGGGTTACACTCTTAGGAGTTCTCTTTTAAGAGATAGTTGAAAGGAAAATAAAATAATACAAACTGCACACACAGTATGTATTAATGCTATGTCTCCATGATGAATTACAACTAGCTTCCAAAAAAAAAACCCTGGGAAGTATCATTCTTTAATTCTGGCTCCTACTTACATTTCAATTTTCAGGGATAAAAATATGAATGTCTTGTTAAATCAATCCTTAGCTTGTTCTCTACACTTTCTACCTAGATATCTTCAGACTCTTTTAATTAATTAGCAGTGGTAAACAAGATACTCAAAAGATTGTTTATCTACTTCTGACATCTGCCTGTTGCAAAATTGTCATAAAGTGTTAATGGCAATCTGGGTTCAACAGAGACTGGAAAGAAAAACATCTTTACAAGGATTCATGATGTGTCTAGACAAATACTGATTACTCCCTGGATCCCCAGTATTACACCAAGGAATGGCAACATTTCTTGGACCTTATCAAGGTCTATCTCATTTTACTGCATTTCTATTATTTTTATGCCTTGGACATTATTTTTATTTCCAAGAATGCTCCTGGGTTCCTCAAGGTTTCCACAGGTATTCTTAGAAAATAAAAGGCTAGGCTTTGCTTGGAAGTGAGTCTCATTACCCAGAAAATAATAAAGCAAGCTCAAGCAGTAGAAATCTAGAAGATCTGATAGGAAAAAGTTCATCAGTCTGCCTTCAAGTAAACATGGATGAAATGACTTGCCACATTCTGCATGGAAGCCATTTGATGAAACTGCTAATAGCATGTTCCCAAAATTCTAAATATGCCCAGAAGGACCTTGGAGAAAACATAAAGCAAAACACATTAGGAATGATATAGACATTGTAAGAGAAACTATGAAGAAAGGATCTAAAAATATTACCAAAAGTTATGATTAGTTCCAGGCAGGTGGCATGGGAAAGACAGGAAGATAGAGTATAGTACAAAAGATTGCCCAAGTACATAAGCATCTGACAGTTTCTCTATATCAGTGATGGCGAACCTTTTAGACACCGAGTGCCCAAAAACCGCCTCGCCCGTCCTACCCCCCTCTCCTGCCCACAGGGCCACCCACCACCTCCACGGCCCGCCACAGCAAATCGCCCAGGAGGCCCAGCAGCGTCATGGCGGCCACACCCTCTGCGCCCCGCAGCATCATCTGTACGCGATGGGGCATGAGGGTGGAGTCTTGTCCCCACTGCCTGGCTGCCATGTGCTTGGCTGTGCTGTTCTGCACAGGCTGTGCCCGGGGCGAGTCTCCTCCGGGGGGGCTGCTGGTAAGGAGGGGACCACGGGGGGTGGGGGGGCTGGGGGATGGCATGCATGCCCACAGAGAGGGCTCTGAGTGCCGCCTCTGGCACCCTTGCCATAGGTTCGCCACCACTGCTCTATATCAATCCTCAAAATTCTGTATTACCAGAAGATACTCTGATCTCAATCCAAGGCCAGTGCTTAAGTATGCTAGAACTAAAATCAAATATCACCAATCCTAATTCAGGACCATCCTTGGAATGACCATCCAATCCAGTGTGGTGGTCCCACATGGAAAGAAATGCTTCCAGACAAACATGGACCTGGATTTTGTCCAATTTGTCCATACCCAAATTCAGATGTATAGGTCAGATGGTTATTCATAGGCATATGTTAATGCAAGGTAAATTACTATATAATCAAAGTGATAAGGAGCAGATTTGTAAAGCCACTAACAGTTGGTTAAGCTTCATCATTAACATACAGAGATCTTCCAAAATGTGTACTGATATATCTATGGTGAGAATAGAGAACTATTTGCAGGTATAGAGAAGGGACCAAACTTCTTTTGAAAGAGACATGTCTTCCACTGAAGAAAGGCTTCCACTCCACAGTTCTACAGAGCATGTCTGCACCATCCTACATTTAAATACAGCATGGCTGAGTGGGGGTCTCTGACTACGGCACATTTCAACATCCTTTGCTAAGTCTACCTTCACTTAGAGCTGCAGCAGCTTCAGGACTACACTATTTTCAAAGGATACAGGTGGCCAAGCCACACCAAGAGTCTTTTGGCCTGTTCTCTTTGCTTATAGCTTCACGTAGCTGAGAGCTACCCCACAAATAGATTTAACCACAGCTCCCTGGTATATGGGGAGGGGTGGAGGCAAAACTCTGAGACATCAGGGTGGGTAGATGTAATTTCCTGCTCTACTTAAGAGAAAAGAGGCCTCTTGACACTTCCTGTGGTTTGGGTCTAGGAGGAAAGGGAGAAATAGCAAGAGTCATGTGATTATCTTCTCGAGTGGGAGGAGAAACTAGGCGGGGAGATGTGACGAGGCATCTTCTATAAATGGGACAAGCACCACTGCCTCCATCTCTCTCTCTGCTTCATCTGGCAGCTGGTTTCCCTGGTGGCCCAGAAAGACTGCGAACAACCAAGAGGTAGTTTTACAAAATTGCTATGGGCTGTTTAGGGGAAGGGTGGGGCTCCATGGCTAGTTGCTCCAGCTTCTAGCCCCAGCTATGAACCTTTGACTCATGGGAGACAATGGATCCATGGGCTCCTTGAGAGCCTCACTTACCAACGTGTCAAGTCAGTTATTCTGAGCAAGAACTGGGGCAAAATCGTCTAAAGCAGGGGTTTTCAAACTTGGCCCTTTTATGACTTGTGGACTTCAACTCTCAGAATTCTGGGAGTTGAAGTCCACAAGTCATAAAAGGGCCAAGTTTGAAGACCCCTGATCTAAAGGGAAAATAGAGGAAGGAGTGCTTTAAGGTTCATATTTTTACAAGAAGCAGGTGGAATAGAGAATGGGGTTGTTCTCCTTAAGTCTATTAAATTCCTATATCTATGATTGCAAGTAAATGTTTCAAGATTTAAAAAAAAACCTAATTCCTCATATTATCCTCCTTTAAAAATATTTAGGAGGGGAAGCAAAAAATGGGGAAGTTACGTAAGTCATATTGTGACTTAACAAGAGGAAATATGGCAGAGATGCCAGTGAGGGCACATTTTGGCTTCTTGAGGCACTGTGTAAGGAAACTTTGAAATTTAATCATGTGCCTTCTAGTGTTGGGAAAGAAAATCAACTCCGCTCCACTGCTCAAGAGTGTTAAAGGTATTTTAAAAGCGTTCTTTATCTTCTGTTCCATTGTTCACTTGTTCTAAGGCTGTTTCTTTCTGTATAGACACCCATGTTGTTTGGGTGTAATGAAATCCATGCACCTTTGCACAGTACCTTGATCTGAAAACTCCCCTTTCTCTCAGGATACAATCTATCTTCCTTCTGGACCAAGACTGGCTGGTAAGACATGATGCATGATTTCTTTTCCTTCATTTTGAAACCACAGTGAAATGCAATGTCAAAGACAGAAGGGAGTGTAAGTGAAAGCATACTCTATAGGAAAGAGACCCACTGCTGTAGTGCCTGATACTTTACTAAACAACAGTTCTCTAAAGGCAAAGTTGAAAGGCATTTGCCAAAAATCATTGAAGGAAGTAGATAAATTGTTTAAGTTAGTACGCAAAGGATCTAGTTCAACAATTCTCAACATGAGGTTCAGAGGCCACTAATGGTTTGCAAGGGTTACTGCAGGTGACCTCTAGCATGGGTGCTGAAATAAGTATCTTTCTCAAAATGGCCGAAACTCAAAGAGAATACAAGTCTCCAAGATTTTTAATATTCTTGTTTAAAATTTTGGCTTTCCTCTCAAAATCTCCTAAGATTTTAGACAGAAGCACTATACCAAATAATCTATAAGAGTTTTGTGTTCTCAAAATGTTTGGTCTTTTAAAAAAAAATAATTTTGTTTGAGGTTCAGAGTGATCCTATATAGTAGTAATAGGACCCTAATGCTTTCAATCACAACACAATGATTTTATAAAAGAAAATTTCTAAACTGCTGCTTTAATAGGAAGAAGGGCAGGGAGAAATCAAAGACAATGAAGAAAAGAAAGATGGACATGGGATCTCTAGATAAATTAAACATAAGAATATTCTTTAAATGTCAATACTTTGAGAAAAAATTTGGGGAAAGAAGAAATTTCATCCATTTATCTCCACTGTTTTAAAATCACAATAATATATGTGAACCAACTGCTTTGTAAAGCTCTTTGACTCATTTTGGAAAATATTTAATAGAATATTTAATTCTTTATTTAAGAGTTCCGCTGCATACCCAAGTGCATACAACAACCATAAATTCTTGTGCTGCTTTTCTATGGCTCTGCTTGCCATATACTATGATATTATTTAGAAATAAGTCCAGCTGATATTTGTAAAGGTTATATTCAAGTAAATGTGATCAGACCTAAATTCAAAATGAGATCTTCTCTGAGCCAATGGATATATTAATTTTTGTTTTTTAATCTTTGTAAAGTAACACATTATATCATATATCCTATATAGTACGGTGATTGAAAAAAAACATATTTGCCTAATTAAATCAAATTGTATTCTGGTAAATTACCTATCACTTTTGAAATTAGAACAAAAACCAAACACTGTCTAAAGAAATGCTCTTTATTCTACTCAAATATCTCATTTGCCAACCCAAAACATAATTAAGATAGGTCTACACAACATTCATCTCTTACAAGCCACATGTGGTAACACATCACACTAAATCTGTTTACCTGTAACTGCCCCATAACATTTACCTGTTAAATAAGCTAATGCATGGTTTTACAGTGTAGTACCCTGAAAAATAGCTATACTTTGTTTTGTCTTACTTGTCTGACTGGGCATTGTGAAACAGGTATGCTATTTGCACTATGCTGTATTGTTTAAAGATGACAGTAAGGTCAGGAAGAACTGGAGCTGGTCAGTGTGGATGGCTGCTTTTCTCAGATTTCACTTGTTATTTCTACTAAATCTATTTATGTTGTAATTTATTTCCCACTATTCTCATGCAACTTAATGCAGTTTACATAAGGATCACTCTTCATTTTATCTCCGCCAAAATGTTATGAAGCTGAGATTGTTTATTGTTTTTCTAAACTGAGTGGAAAAGGCAGGAATTTCAAATAGAATTTAGTGTGCTAGTTCTTTCTTTTAAAAAAAATGTTTTTCATCAAGTAAAACTAAATTAGGGCGTTTTTGAAAATCAAATCCTGACTTTTAAAAAAGATGAAATCAACTTTTTCATATGCAGCGGAGTTACAGACTGCTAAAGTTATATTGGTTTTCAAAATTAATTGCTCACCTTTTTTTAATTCTCAACAGAAATACTTGCTTTCTACACAAAAATCTGAACTACTGTCTCCACAATCTGCCCAAGAAGATTTCAAGGTGAGGATTGAGCAATGCAGTATCAAAGAAATGTCATTCAACAGCTGTCACTCAGATTTTTTTTTTCAATTCATCACCACTCTTCAATAATTATCAGACGTTCTGCTAAAACCTCAAGCATGGACAATTTATCTCTAAGCCAGTATAGAGTAATTCTGTGTCCTTTCAAAGTTTTGAACTACAACTTCTACACAACCTTGCAACTCCCACTGCTATTCGAGCGGAGTGCATGTGCAGAAAAACTGAAATGCATCAGATTGCCTCTACTCTATTATCATACCTCTTACTGGGTAATCTCTAGAGCTAAATATACAATGTAAACAATTGTGGCAGGTTAAGTAAACTGGAATGATGGCTACCAATTTGGAAAAAAAGAGTTTCTTTGGTTAAACATACACTGGGTAAGCCAGATTCTACCACTTACTTCAGGACCAATGACATGAAGACATCAAGAGACAGATCTGTTTTTTTTAAAAAAAATAATTCTGCCATTATTAGTGAAATCCCTGTATAAATAGCTAATATGCTTAGCACTTAAAAAAGAGGGTGAGAGAATGGGAATGAAAAGAATGAATTTAGTTCAGTTTCACACAATTGGGTTTTGCCTTAGCACATTCATCCAAAATGTGCCTTTTAAGGGCAAAAGAAAACAACTGGTAAATCCCCCCCCCCCACACAAAGAAATCAGGACTGCACAGAGAGAAGCAAGTTAAGATAGGAAGAGATGTATAAAAAGTATTTGGGATACAAAATGAGCATTGACTGTCTACACTGGACTTGCAACACACTACTAAAAAGTACAGGCTACACATATTCATATATTCTCAGCACTTTGCCACATGAACTGGTTCAAAGGAGTCACATGAAATTGCCATCTAAAAAGAGGAAGGTCAAGCACCATTTTTTCCTTTTCTAAATGTTTTTACTTATAACCTAATTCATAAGTTACTTAGTCTTTCTACAGCTGGGGCAATGGGGGTGGGGGGAGGTGGGAGAGATAATCAGATAGAAGGAAATGGAAGAGAAAAATAGAAAAAATTTTAAGCCATTCTCTGAGAATTTGGAACCTTATTTTCTACACAATTTTGCCATGTGTATTTAGTAAAGCGATGAACCCATCAAGATTGAATTTATTTGCCATTTTACCCTCTGTTGCTAGAAGCAGTAGAAACTATATATAGGCTGTGAATGTATTTAGGCAGCAAGAGTACTTTTAATACTAGTAAAAATGCTGTCTCACTCCTAGCCCACAAAACAGACTGTCAAACCTCTCCTCCTGCTAATGTCTCCCTGTTTTATCAGCAACCAGGGAGCTGTCAGCGGGTGGAGTAGGGGAGATGTAGTAGTAGGACAGCTCAGAAGGTGGTTCTGAATGAAGACAACAGTGAAAGCCAGTCACAGATCAAAGCTACATTTTATGGACAGTGGACTCATCCATAAAGTAGAAAGCACTACTAAACGCTTGTGTCCAAGTGTAGTGTTTCCTACTTTATGGATGAGTGTACTGTGAGCAACAGAGGCAACAAGGGACAACACAATCAAGAATGGAAAACAGGCATTAGCATAACGTGTAAGTATTGTCTGATTGTCCACAGATTATATAGCACAATGTTTCATTTAGGTACAGATTGCTTTTGATGTACTGCCATTGCATTCATCCCTCTTTCCCAGCTTTTGGACTCAGAATTCCCCAATCTATATTTAGGACAATTTTGCATGTTTCTGCGTTTAAGTAAAATAAAGGAGAAAAGCTAACAAAATGGTTATTTGGCTTGTACTTTTTCCTTCATGCAATTTTGCTATTTCCTCCGCCTTCCATGTGTCATATTCTCTCCTCAGCTACATTCCACGTTTTTGAAGCGTCAACCAAAAATATTTTTAGTTGAGCAAAGCCAAATTCAAAATTCATTAAGTTTTATTTCTTTTGCTGGTTACATTTAGAAACTCATTATAGTTCCCTCCAAACCTAAATTAATTTTGCCAATTAGGGAAGAGGTTGGCTGAAGTGTGAAAAATGGTGACAATGACAGGATAAGCTAGTAACTAGGTATATATGTGGAAGGGGCTTCCTAATAGTGAAATATTTCATGTCCATTAGTGTAATGAAAATAAATAAAATATTAACACAAATATATATTGAATTGATTCACAAATGTTGGCAAAGCTAAGGGCTTAACAAACACAAGCATTTTAAAACTCCAAATTCAGTTCTGTTGTGTTCCCAACCAGTTTGCTGTTTAGATACAAAGAAAGTTAGTTGCATTAGGTTCCATTGGAGAAAAAGATATTAAATAATCTATTAACCTAAATTGGACCTTATTTACAAAAACCTCAGCGATTTAGCTTCTTATCTGCTCCTAATACAGTTAAATTATCCAGTCAATCAAATATTATGTTATTTAAAGCAAACCTAAGAGTCAGTTTGGTGTAGGGCAGGGGTAGGCAACCTTGGCTCTTTTATGACTTATGGACTTCAACTCCCAGAATTCCTCAGCCAGCAAAGCAAAGCTGGCTGAGGAATTCTGGGAGTTGAAGTCCACAAGTCATAAAAGAGCCAAGGTTGCCTACCCCTGGTGTAGGGGTTAAAGGCACTAGGTTGGAAACCAGACCAAGTGCTCCAGTACTGGCTTATGCACAAAGCCAACTGGATAACCTTGAGCCATTCAGTCTCTCTCAGTCTTCGAAAGAAGGCAATGGACTAAATTCTGAAAAGTTGGCAAGAAAATTGAAGGGATTTGTCCAAACATCAGGCATCAAAGGTAAGAGCACACACACACAGAGAGAGAGAGAGAGACAGAGAGAGAGAGAGAGAGAGAGAGAGAGAGAGAGAGCACTGTTACATCCAACTATTGGAATGCATGCAAGTATGAATATCTAACACCCTGTCAGAGAGCAGAAATTACTCTGCTCTTCCTCTAAAACTTGTGTGCAAAAACTGTTCATTTAAAACGCTGCTCGCCTCAAGAACTGACAGTTACTAGTAAAGATGTGAAGAAAAGGTTAAGAGAATGTTATTTTTACAACCTGAAAAGGAGAAGTACATTTTACCGTATTTACAGCCAATTTATTTTTATACACCCCAACCTTTATGTTTTAAAGTCCGCATGCCACATGGGAAGATTAAAACACGCTTCAGTTTACCTGAAAATCCTGTGCAGGCATCACTTCGAGATAGTATCTTTCTCAAGGATTAAAGTGCACATCAGACAACTGAAACTAGATTCCTAATCTTACTTTAACACCCACCCACCCCCCAAAAAAGGAGGGAAAGGTTTAGCTGTGACATGACAATACTTGTTCATGGCCCCTTTAATACTTAGTGCCACATCAGACCTGTTTCCACTCACTGTTCATGCTATCCTCAAAGGCAAAAAGATTACCAGTTCCAGGCCATTCAAAATGTGTCCATGTGTTTCAGTACTTTTACTGAATAGGAAAAATCTAGATAAATGCAATTAATTTATTGTATTCATCCAATAAAATAACATTTGCCTAAATATTCTTTATACCTATTTATACCTAAATATTCTTTATACACATTCTTTATACCTATTTTCTAAAGTTGCATAGCTAGTGCCAGATAGGGAACTGCTGTTTTATTTCCTGGTTGTTTTTTTTTGTATGTGTGTGACATCATGTCTAAGCACGTAATTTCAGGATGTTGTTTTTCATGCTGAGAAACAGCCTTTTGAATTCCACTAGCACCTAGCGGATATGTAAGGCTACCGGTAGCAACAGAAATTGAATGGCACACAGAACAAGGGTGGGGCAAGGAATGACAACCATCAGACAAAAATATGTAATTTTTATTATGTTGCGGTGTAATTTTTCCTACCTTGGTATTACACAATTAGCTCCATGAATCCAAGATGACTTTGGGCTCCAGCATACCAAACAATAAAATGTGAAATTCCATGCCAAGAGTTTTATATCAGTTTGTGATTCGACATGAAAAGAATGAAAAAAGGAGGTTCACAATCTGTACACTATTGTGACATGGGATGTATCTTCTTTTGTTAAGCAAGACCAAAAACAAACAATATTGGCAAGAATAGGCTTTAACGTGTATTAGTAGACATGATGAGTAGGAACAATACCTAGGTTTCTTCCTCTTCCCCATCTAAAACAGGGGTCCCCAACCTGTGGGCAGTGGCCCACTACCGGGCCGTGGCCTGCTGACCATCGGGGCATGGGAAAGGCTGGCCAGTGCACGCACATATGTGCACACACACCCCCACTCGCGCTAGCATGCAGGGCACAAAAACAGGACACGCCATTCGGCGCAAAAATGGGACACTGCACTGTGGGGTGCAAAAACGGGATGCTGCACCTCGGGGCAAAAAAATGGGGCGCCACGCCACACAAGAATGGGGCAGGGCTAGCACCATGGTGCTAGCGCCGCCTCGTTTGCATCCCACGCTTGCTCGCGGCCCTGTTCACACACACATCTGTAAAATGCCGCCCCTCCCTTTTCCTCTGGTCCGCCAACCGAGAAAGGTTGGTGACCTCTGATCTAGAACACTAACTCATAGAAAAATCCTAAAATATTCGCTCATACTTCGGTTAGGGAATTGAAATGAGCAAAAGGCAAACCAGGATGGCTTTAACACAGAACCCTATGTAGACAAGTAACTAAAAACTAAGGAAGATAAACACAACTGGCAGGAAGTTGTGTTTAAACTAGGAGAGAACAGACAAAATATCATAGTCTTTAAAAGCTACAACCATTATAGCCATTCCTTTATTCCATTTATTCTTGGATGGAAAAGAGAATCTTGTTTTGATCAGCCATGTTTCTTCAAATCTGAATTTGCTCTCCTGAGTGTGATGTTTCAAATGCACAAAGATCAGTGATTTTTTTGAAGAAAAATAAGATTTCTATGTATATCTAATCACATACCATAGCTGCAAATAAGGTATATTGCAAAGACTACTTGAAAGCTTCTTTTTATTTGAAAGGGAAATAGTTTGGATACTATTATTAACTCTGCCCAAACAAGATTAACTCAAAAAGTTTAGTTTTAAGAACTTTTGGTTACTAAGGTTACTTTTGGGTTTAGTTTAACCACAGTGGCTCAACAATTAATGATGCTGAGCTTGTCAGCTGGAAAGCTGACAGCCCAGGTTTTAGACCTGAGTGTCGTGTGATGGGGTAAGCTCCCGTTACTTGCTGCAGGTCCTGCCCTCCTAGCAGTTCAAAAGCATGCAAATGCATGTAGATAAATAGGTACTTCGTTGGGAAGGTAACAGCGTTCCTATGCTTTGGCATATAATCGTGCTGGACACATGACCATGGAAATGTTTTCGGGCAACAGACTCCCTCAGCTAAGAAACGGAGATCAGCACTGAGTTGGACACGACAGGATAGGGGAAACCTTTACTTGTGTTTATTTTGTGTTATTTAGTTAACTATCTTCAGCAGACTGAATACAGAAATGTGTGCATGCATATGTTCTATATAGATGGGAATTAAGTACTCTTATTCTAGCTATTCACTCATCCTTCAAACAAACCAAAAGCACTAAACAGAGGAAGAAGCAACAGTAATGGTAAGAAGCCTATGTATTTAATTGAAAATCTCCTTTGACCAGTCTTAAAGAAAATTCTGAATGACTCAGCAACAGATTTTGCATTTCATAAGTTTTTTATTTGACAGAAAAAATCTCCTTGCTGTACATATAAAAAAAAATTAAATGCTTTTAAGAAATATGAAGAAACTTCTGTTCCCACCCTCCCTGACTTAGGATTTCTCAGCTTCTTCTCAGCAAAATTTCAGTCACCTTCCCCCTAAAATGCCTGACTGCCCCTGTTCCAAACTTAACACCTCATGACCTGGCTCAGCTGATCAATATGAAAGTCTCTCCTTTGAGGGAGGAATAAAAAGGAAAAAGAGCAATGCATATTAAATACATTTTGTTCTTTGAGGGGGGGGAAAGAGCAAGAATAGTTTAACCCTCAATTTTGCCACCACCAAGAATTGACTCCACTGTTGCAGGCTACTGAAAGAAACTGCCTGCTTTTCTTCAGAAAAGCTTGATAGAAACAGTGGGGAACAGAGGAAGGAGCTACTAAATAGCACTGCCTTCCATCTAATTCTGGACTGGTAACATGCGCTCCAACTTTTTATTACAACCCTCCACCATTTCAAAGGGGGGGCCTGAGAAACACTAAATCAAACAGATTAGATCACATATCCGTCTACTTCCCACACACCCATTTGTGCAGGGTTTTTTTTTTTAAAAAACTTTTAAGTCTAAATTAACAAAAAGGAGACAGCTCTCTCAAAACACAGAAGTAAAGATTTTAGCTGCAAAATGCACCAGAAAAAAAATGCTCACAGGAGAGGAAAAAAAATCAAATGAACATCACCAACTGTTGGAAGAAGAGGAAGAGGAGCATAGAGGCTGTGGATCCTGGTGGGTGTTGAGCAGAAATGTCCACGGACAAGGGGAATGTAGCTGCCGACAAATGACGGGCAATAAAGACAGGGACAGTAAAGGAAAAAACTGATGAGAATAAAAAGGTGATGGCAAAAGAAGAGATCTCCACTCTCCCCCCCCCCCATGCAAACACACTGGTTTCCAGTGGACATCACAGGAGGCAGGGGACTCCCACCAGGAACAGCACTGGAGGCTGGGGGTGGCGCAGTCTGTGGATGCGAGGACAAGGACTTTCCGCTCTCCAAAAGGCTTACGGGGACCTTAGGGAGAAAAGGGAGAAGAAAAAATTAAGCAATGCAAAACAAGATAGCAATCTAATCTCTTTGCCCAGAGGTGATTGGTATAACCATGTACAAATATTTTAAAGTACATTGTATTAAGGAAACATGACTACTGAAATAAAGATCATGACTGAGGAGAAAAAAAGAAATTCAAAAAGGGGAAAAGTGTACATATTGAAATGTATAACACCACTGGAACACTTCTAAGAGCCCAATGTATTTCCAATCTACTAAGGACGCAAACAGATTAGTAAAATGACTTCCACACACTTAAAATTCATACATAGAGAACATATAGAAACTATTTTTGCTTAGAAATAAGTTACAGCAAATTTCCCTGACAGTATGTAAAAGGGAAATTTATTGTTTTACTTCTCCAAGTTGAGGAATGATAACCAATATTGCTAAAGTGGCAACAAATGCCAGAAACTACCACCTTCACCCATTACTGCCACTAATTGCTGGGCTTTGAATACCCTCTTTACAAATGGCCTTAGAATCAACTACCCTTGGGAAATAACAGTAGGAATACAAATAGTCCTCGATTTACAACCACAATTGAGCCCAACATTTATGTTGCTAAGTGAGAAATTTGTTAAGTGAATTTGCCCCATTTTATGACTTTTCTTGCCACATTTGTTAGGTGAATCACTGTTAAGTTAGTCACATGGTTGTTAAGTGAATCTGGCTTCCCCATTGACTGCTTATCAGAAGGTTGCAAAAGGGGATCACATGGCCCCTGGACACTGCAACTGTCACAAATATGAACCAGTTGTCAAGCATCCGAATGTAAATCACACAACCATGGGGATGCTGCAATGGTCGTAAGTGTGAAAAAGGGTCATAAGTCATTTTTTCAGTGCCATTGTAACTTCAACAAACTGTTGTAAGTCGAGGACTACCTGTCTTCGTTATTTTCCGTAAAGAGAAAGAAAGCATCACTGAGGTCCTCTGAATAATCCATTTTCATCATACCAGACTATTCTAGGAATCATAAAATATTACACATAAATTGTCACCTTTTCATTTTTCTTTCTCATCCCCCTTTCTCTGTTTGTATTTTTAAATTACAAGTGCAAGAGCAGAAAATGAGTGGGCTTTATTATGGGAGCTTTTTAGGCTAAAGAATACAGCATAAATAGTTTAAATAAGGAAGAAGAATGGTCAAGTCTTACTGAATTTAAGAAGTCAGTTCTGATAAGTTTCCAGAGAACAAAGCAATAAATGTTTTATAGCTCTCTGGATCTCACACTTCAAATCAGAAGGGAAGGAAACAGCATTTTCTGAAAATGGAGTATGTTCAGTCTAAGGACTCTGCTTTGAGATTAACTATGTCCTCAGCTGCTTTCAGTTGGCAAGTGAGCTTAAATGTCAGAGAGCAAGTGGATAAGAAACATATTGGATATAGTCACAAATTATCCATTTTACCAGAAGAGAAATTAGCAAGGATAATCCTCTTTGACCTCCAGTCTAGCCAGGACATTCCATACCATCATTATCTCAGCTTAGCTTTGTCTTTTTTAGACAGGCCCACTGAACAAATAATGCTCGGTGACACTCATGGAAATAATGATGATATCAGTACTCCGGCAATTTATTTGAAGCAAGCCACTTATTTATACCTATATGTAAATGAGAAGAATTCAGACTTCAAGCTGGAGATTTTAAGATTAAAGACACTAGCATAATTTCACCATACCTTCAGGAAATGAGTAAGAACACAGAGTTTCAGAAATAACAAAACTATAATAAGTACAGTCAAGTCAGTTGAATTGTTACACTTAATAGGACCTTTAGCAATTGTTAGGCATTTCTAAAACTAGCAAGTCATGCTCATTACCTTGAAGTTCTGCGACGTGGAGCTCGGGGACTGGGAGATTTGCGTCGCCATTTTCGTCCTGGAGACCTGCTGATGCTTCGTCTGTTTCTCTGCAGGGACCTATCCCTAGACCTGTCTCTGGATAGAGAATGGGGATATGAAACTGACTTGGATTCAATGTTAAATGCATTCTGGAAATAATCCCTAAACAACTTCTTAGCCAAGGGAAGTAAGACTTGCTGAAGAGACCTACCTACGTCGATCCCTTGGAGCAGACGATGGTTGGACAGAAGGGGAAATCTGACGCCGTTCTGCTGGGGAGTAGCTCAGAGAGCGGGAATCTCTCAGTGAGTCAATTGGTTTTCTAGGGCTGCGTGACCTAGTAATAGACAGAGCCAATGATTTTTTAAAAATGGTCAAAAATGGTGTCACTGACTGGAGGAATGGATTGAAAAGATGAATTAGCGGAGATGGCAAATTTAATTGCATTAATTAGGGAAAAGAATGTAAATAGTTTGTGTCCACCTGGAAACCTTTTTTGGACTTTATGCTCAAGAGAAAAAAATAAATTTTGATTTTAGGTTTTGACGATTAAGTAGATCAGGATTATAGAAACAGCTAGTACTTACTGTTTTAGATAAGTAAAAAGTTAATATTTAAACTGTATTATGTATCTCACTGCATTGAAAGAAGCTGGAAGTCACTGCTTTTTTATTCTTTTCTCATATTATCCATTTTCTCTTTTCCTTTCCTCCCCTTTCCTCTTCTACTTTATTTTTAAAGTATTTAGGTACAGCCTACCATATGCAGACCTATTTTAACTGATACACCCCCTAGGGCCACCAATCTTCCACAGATCTTTTAGCATCTGGAAGTCTTCTTGGACTATTTCCATTCTAAACATTCAGCAAGGTATTCTCTTAGGGTGCCAAGCCAAGGAAGGGAAGGGCTAGTTCACCTCCACATTTCAACAACATTGCCAATAATGAATAGAACACTGATTCTCAGGTGCAAAGTATACCTCTTCATTAGCAGAATACTTACTTTCTCTTCTCTGGAGATGGTTTCTTCTTCAGGGAGCCCTTCATCACTGCCTGGAGTCCTGTTTTAGGCAATGGTGTTGAGGAGGACGAAGATGACGAAGAGGAGGAAGAGGAGGAAGAGGAAGAGGCTGAAGAAGAGGACGACGAAGAAGAAGAGGAAGAGCTGCTGCTTGAACTGCTTGAGCTTCGAGAACGGCACTTACGTTTGCCCATTTCCAAAGGTTGCTCATCACCATGAGTCTCTTTCAGCACTGGGCTTGGTGGCCTTTACAAGGAAAGGGAAGAGGGTATAATTAAAGACTGGATGGCTGCAACAGAGGAAACAAGATTCAGGCAGGTTAACTGAAGAAACTCACATTTCTGAATGGATACACAAACTCCAGCTCATGCTATTTATGGGAAAAGTCTAGAAAAACAGCTGATTTGAGTCTTTTATAAAAAATTCTTAGCAGCATATTCAGCCTATTATCAGTCAAAAAATAGGGATCCTTATGCCTCACAAAATGACAGCCCTGGTTGGCATAAGCAGTCCGAAATGCTACAAAGAAAACTGACTTTATTTCTTACCACACTAACCCTCATTTTTTTTCTTCTTTTCCTTACATATATAGATACTTCAAACCAATCCCCTTCATTGCAACCACCTTTCAGATATGCTCCTGAGGTTTATGAGATATTACTAGAAATAAAGTAAAATCAAAACTGATAACATTTTGCAACACACTACTTTCCTTTTTTTCATTAAAAGAATCTACCATGCTGGGAACTGAGCAGCTTAGGTTTTCCACTGACAAAGGCTACTGCTACTTCATGGAGACTCATTTCCTAGGAAGCAGAGATGAGTCACTTGTATCAACAGATCCAGAATACAAACTTTTTGAGTTGAAGATTTAGGCTATCCTTGCAAACAAAAAGTAACCATGACTAAACAGCTTCCCAAACAGCAAAGACTCAAAATGGAACAATGTTTTAATTACAGGTTCTATCAAGCTATCTCTTGCTATCTCATTAATTCTCTACACTCATTTTCTTGCTCTGCTATTCCAAGTCTTAAAAAAAAAACCTAGTCCTCCCACACTAGTATCTTGAAAACAGAATTACAGAAGATACATAAGCCAAGATTGCATTTAAATTCTGTTAAATACATATTTTGCAAAAAAGATTATTATCCATCTTTTTCAGGCATACTTTGATGCAGTACAACTCTTGCACAAAACCTACACAAAAAATACAGGTAATACAGAGCAAAACTGGAGTCCATAAGAATACAGTACAGTATCTATTAATAGTACCCAGTAACATAAGCAAGCGCGGCCTCTGGTGGACAAAGGCCATCATTACAATCTTTCAAAAGCATACCAATGAAGAAGCATTTCTGAAGAGTAACAATATCAGGTCACACTACATATGGGTAGCTATAGAAATGGGTAGCTATGATTTGGGTAGCTATAGAAATTGAAGAAAAAAACCAAATATATGAAATGTATGGAAACGTACATTTCAACTGACACTATTAATGAGAACCGAGAAAAATACAGATGCTGAAAGGTATACACAGTGACCAACCACTCTGTACATAGGCACATCCAAGACCTGCCAGTGCCCATGCAGTTGACCTGAGCCCTCATACCAGAATAGCCATGTAGCAACAAAGATCCTTTCTTCATCTGGCTGTTCTCTGGAATTATCTATCTCCAGAAATTCTCTTAGAATCAAGTAAGACTTTGTTGCCCCTTGACCTCATTTGATTTCCCTACAGAAGAAGAGAGCTTGTTTCCCCCATATCACAGCCAAGCATAAAAATACAAGCTCACTGGCCTTTTTGTATCTGCTTATAAAGGAGGCTAGATTAGAATTCAACTCATGCAAGAGTTCAATCAAAACTTCAGTTTTTAAATCTAGCAATACTAGAAACAAAAACATCATTGGTTGTGTTATACACGCCTATATCTATTTTATATATTTGCACAGAGTATCTGAGACAATGCTTATGGACTATGGGTATGCACAACATCTTTTATGGCAGAGAAGTCATTTCAGAGACTGGGATTAGAAAGTATATAAGACAAGGACATGAATAAAATGAGTGAATGTGCATATACCTTCTAACTGACCAAGAAGAAACTGGATTTTGGGTTATTACCAGGCAGTGACTGCTGACAGCTTAAAAGACATGGAAAAAAGGGATTACTAAAACGAAAGGTTCTTACTGTTTCAGTTCAATCTCAGCCTCAAGCTCCTTTGTTGCCTGATCATGGGGACTGGATTCAGATGAGCTGGACTCAGAATCAGAAGTTGAAGAAGACGAGGATGAGGAGGAAGATGAGGATGAACTGGTAGAGGAGGCAGATGAACTTCTCTTTGTCTTCGAAGGGGCAGAGGGTGGAGGAGAGGGAAGAGCAAGTTGTAGGACTGTAGGACAGCTGCTCCTGGTGTCATCCTCCATGGCGACAGAAGCCAACTGCGACTCAGCCTCAAGGGTAGGTAAGTGCACCTCAGACCTGTCTGCTACTTTTCCTTCAGATACAATTTCCTCTTCTTTGGGGGATGGTACTAGGAGAGAAATCAATGCTGGTAAGGGGCTTGAAGAAGCCGAGGAGGAGGAAGCAGAGGAGGAGGAGGAGTGGGATGACAATTTAGCTTTTACAGGAGAGAGAGAGCCTGCATGAGAACTGCTTCTACCTGACAAAGGTGCACCAACTCCTGTATCATCTTTAATTATAGCCTGGTGCATGCTCTGATTCCTATCTCCTGGGCTGTTTCGGATGGCTATGGAGTCGCCATTCTTTGACACTGGAGGCAAGTCATGTAGCATAGATGGATCGGGAGAGAGGGCCTTTCGCAATTTAGGAGATTCCTCACAAGGTGGAGTTAAAGCGCAAGGAATGGCAATGTTGTTTTTGCTGTGCCAAAGAGAGGAGCTTGCTGGTTTCTCTTGGAGGTCAGACTTGGGATATCTCTCTAGAACAGGAGGAGAGCAAGACTTTCTTCCTGGAGATGTGCAGGCTTCCTGGGAGCCTGATCTGGAATGCTTCCTCACAGGAGATGACTGACAATCAGGGGATACTCTGGACCCAGTGCCTTTATATGATGCTGTTACACGTGATGCATCTAACCTGGGAGGTGAACGGGATGCATTCCTACTTGTTGCAGTCCTCTCTGGGGACAACTGCAACATCTGTACTGGTGATTGGGAATGACCTGTGTGTGGTGGTTTAGATTTCTCTTGGCAAGAAGAGGATCTTGAGCGGCTTCTAGCTGGAGAGGAAATTGACCGTTCCCTATGCAAAGAACCCTGAGATTTATCTCGTCGCCTGGAGAGTGAACGGGAGCGACTCCTCCATGAGGGAGAGCCAGATCTTTCTTGTTGCAAAGAACTTCTGGGCCTGCCACCATAGGATGATGACTCAGACCAATGTGGATGTATGCTGGTGCTTGATTTTTCTCTGGAAAGTGATCTGGACTGTCCACGTCTTGCAGGTGTTTGAGATTTGCATCTAGGACTCACTGGTGACACAGATCTTCGTCTTCTTGTAACTGGTGTTCTAGACTTGTCTCTTGCCCGTGATCCAGACCTACGTCGCCGTGGAGGGGTTCTAGATTTCCTTCTAGGTCTTGGAGATGATCCAGCTCTGCAGTGGTGTCGGGGTGGTGTTCTGGATTTGATTTGGGACCTTGGGGATGACCCAGATCTACGTCGTCTGAGTGGTGTTCTAGACTTTATTCTGGGTCTAGGAGATGAGCCAGACCTACGTCGCCTTGGAGGCGTTCTGGACTTCGGTCTACATCTAGGTGGTGACCTTGATATTCTGTGTCTTGGAGGTGTTTTTGATTTTATTCTTGGTCTGAGCGGTGACACAGATCTGCTCTCAGATTTCTCTTTCCATTCCGGGGAAGAATCTGAACTGCTCTCACTAGAGTGCATTTTTGGCTTCTCTTTAGTCCCAGAATAAGAACCTGATCTGCTTCTTCGAGATGCCTCTTTAAATGCCCCTTTCTTCTCTAAAGGTGATCTGGGTCCCATCACTGCAGCTTTAGAAGTTTCTCTTATTTCTGGAGAAGATCCAGGTCTATTGTGCTTTGTAACAGTTGCAAATGTGCTGTTCTCTGGTTCTGGAGAAGAATATACTTTGCCATACATTGGGGATGAAACTGATTTATTCTTGTTGACTGACAGCCCCACAGAGCGACTAAGTCTGGGAGGTGACTGAGATTTATTATCTTCTGGAGATGTTGATGAAAAAGTAGAAGAGGAAGAGGAGGAAGAGGAGGAAGAGGAGGAAGAGGAAGATCCAGATCTACTCCGCCTTGATGGAACATCTGTTTTTTTAAGCACTGGTGATGACTCAGACGGCATTTGTTTTGAGGAAGACTGCAATTTTTTTCCAGAGAGAGATGAACCTGATTTACTCTTTTGGCATGGAGATGAAGCACTTTCCATTACTGCCATGGAACTAGATTTGTTGTGCCCTGGAGATCCAGATTTTGTTTTTACTTCTTGGAATTTATTTTGCTTTGGAGGAGTTTTAGATTTGCCATTTAGTTCAGGAGATGATCTGGATTCACTTCTCCTGGAGGGAGATTTCTCTTTCGCTGCCTGAGGGGACAGTCTACATCTGACTTGCTTCAAAGGTGAAGATTTTGTCATCTCAGGAGAGTATCTTGACTTGGTCCTGGGAGGTGATCTTGACTGCACTTTGGTCACTGGGGAAGAGCCAGATGTGCTTTGCCTTGGAGATGACCTAGTCTTCTTTAACTCCAAGGAATCATTTTTGCATTTATCCAGTGGTGAAGATTTCTTAATTCCTAATGAAGATCCAGATGCAACTGGTCTTACAGGAGAAAGAGATGTCTCTCTCAAAGCCAGAGGTGATCTAGATGTGCTCTGCCTTCGATGCGGTGATTTAGGTTTTTCTTTTGTTCCTACAGACCTTCCAGATCTGCTTTGCTGCAGGGGAGATGCAGACTTTGATTCTGGAGAAGCTGCTTGCCTTATTGGCGATAAGGAGTTTTCCTTTGCTGATGATTGAGTGGAACTAGACCTTCGCCTTAGAGATGATCCCATTTCCTTTTTCAGCATTGGGGATGATCCTGCCCTTGACTTTGTTTTTACTTCTGGAGAGGACTCAGATCTGTTTCGCCTTCTTGGTATTCTCATCTCTGGTTCTGGAGAGGACCCAGATATGCTACGTCTTGAAGGAGACTTTGATTTCTTTTGCAGTGCTGGAGAGGAACCAGATCGACTTCTTTTTGAAGTGCTTTTAGCTTTTTCTTCAGCTGCTGAAGAAACATCAGACTTCCTTGTTAGCCTTGGAGATGAACCAGAACTGCTCCGAGGGGACATTCTGGGTTTGTTTTTGAGGGCTGGAGGTGACCTGGATCGACTATGCCTAGTAGGTGATCTTGATTTCTTTTTTGGTGTTGGAGAAGAACCAGATCTACTTTGTCTGATGCTTAATCTTGATTTCTTTTTTACTCTTGGAGAGGAACTAGAACAACTGCGCCTTGGAGGTGTTCTTGATCTTTTCTTCCTTGACCTTGGAGAGGAACCTGATCGACTCCTTCTTGGAGACAATCGAGTTTTCTTTTTAGCTTTTGGAAGTGATCCAGACCGACTACGTCTGGGAGATGCTCTTAATCTTCTTGATTCAGGAGAGGAACCAGAAAGACTACGTCTTACCACTTTTCTGGATCTTTCCCTCATTCTTGTATATGAATCAGATCGACTTCTCCTAGAAGAAATTCTGGAAACTTTCTGATCTGGAGATGACACAGATCTGCTTCGTCTGGCTGAAATCAAAGATTTCTCTCTTCTTGGGGATGAACTTGATCGTCCTCTCCTGGGAGGCGTCCTAGTTCTAGATCTGCCTCTTCTCGGTTGTGTTCTGGAACGGGACCTTGCTCGCCTGGGTAGAGTTCTTGATCTAGACCTGCCTCTTCTTGGCGTTCTTGAACGTGATCTCCCCCTTCTTGGCGGTGTTCGTGATCTGCCCCATCTTCCACTATTTCTGCTTCTAGACCATCCATGCCTTTGGGGAGTTCTAGAGCGAGACCAACCACGCCTCTGAGGGGTACAGGATCGACCCCATCTGGGAGGTGTACGTGAACGTGATCTACCCCATCGCTGAGGTGTTCTTGAACGGCCTCGCCACTGGGGTGTTCGAGAACGTCCCCTTCGCAAAGGAGTATGTGAACGGGATTGAGCACGTCTCTGAGAACGAGACCTGCCCCTCCTTGGTGGGGTACGTGCGCGTGATCTACCTCTCTTTGATGGTGTCCGGGACCAAGATCTACCTCTACGAGTAGTGGGTGTTTGAGAGAGAGATTTGTCTCTCCGGCTGGCTCTTGCTCTGGAGCCTTTAGCTGGAGGGGTGCTGGATGGTTCACATCGAGATGTCTTAGAAGACTGCTTTTGCCCAGAACGAGAGATTTCAGGGGATGAGCTAGATTTCTCTCTTTGGGTAGAGGCTTTCTCTTTGTCTCGCCTTTTGAAAGGGCCCTCTGGAGAACAGTTGCGAGAAACTGGAGCAGCCTTAGTTGGTGGGGAAGGAGAAGAGGAAGAAGAGGAGCAGCTACCACTCTCTGAAGGAGAAGGTGAATGCTGAGGTGTAGAGTCCTCATGAGACATCTTCTTCAATTTGGTCTCAACACCCTTAGAAGCAGATGAGGAAGCTTTAAGCTCCTCGTGGTCAGGAGAAATCTTAGCCTTGGATGGTGGAAGAGTCCCATTACGATCCTCTGACTGCTTCTTAGCAAATGGAGAGGAACAGGCAGGACACCTCTTCTCTTTAGAAGGGGGACACTTTTCTCGAGAAAGATCATTCAGCACAGGAGAACAATGCATGTACTTTGGATCATGCTCAAGTGAGGGGGTGGATTTTCGACCCCCATGCCGAGCAGACTTTCTGTCCTTGTCTCTTTCTTTCTCTTTGGCAGGAGATGAAGGACTTGGAGAACGCTGAAGGGTCTCACGTACTGGAGAATGCTTGGATATTTTCTAAACAGGAATATAAAAAATAGTAACTAGAACTGTCCTTTGAAAAAGCAAAAAGGCTCAGCAGCCAGCTCCCAACTATATTACAAGCATTTTGAAAGTGAAAAGATCACTAGGGTTGTTTAACTCTAAGCAACTCATTAATTAGCTGTCATTTTACAACAGCATTTCCCAACCTGGGTAATTTTGTATGGACTTCAACTTCCAGAATTCTTAGCAATGGCACATTCAATGGAAAATTCTGAAGATTGAAATTCACACATCACAAAACGTTGGACACACTGTTCAATAAACTATAATTAGATTTTAAGTTTGAGGAAGACACTGTTTTAATATAGTAAAAGAACTTAGAATCCACCATTTGTCCTCTCCAATTTTAATGAACCAATCAGTATGCCTAAGTCATTTTGTTCCAAGTGACTTTATTTATGTAAATGTTTCTCACTTTCCTAATGCATATATTATTTTTTACCTCCTGCTTCTCTCTGCTTTCTCGAGGACTTGTGTTCCTGCCTTGCCGGGCAGGCTCAGCAGAAGATGAACGCTTTTTCTCTCCCAAATTCTTAGAAACCACTTTGGTGTCTGGTTTTCGTGAACTTGACAAAGGAGACTTGCTCTGCCGTCTGAGGAAGCTCCTTTTTTGCACAATGGGGCTGCCTGATCTGTAAACAAATGATTAGAAGGTTAATCCACAAGACTCTGCCCAAGTTTAATAGCTAATAACAAGACACAGAATTTGATTTGCCAAGCTGTACCTGCTGTGGGAAACATCTGATGAGGAAGAGCCATCTGGGGAGGAAGAGCGATCCCGACGGTCTTTCTGAGATGCAGACTCACTGGTGGACCTGAGAGTTAAAAATGAGAATCAGATGCATGCAAAGACGATCACCTTTAGTTGCACAACACAGGTAGATTAGGTGGTTTTTACCTCTTCCGTTTCTTCTCCTTGGATTTGTGTTTGCTTTTGGGACTTGGAGATCTGAGAAAAAAAGTTTGTTTTGAATCATTCCTGAACAGTGACGTATGCAGTGACTGTTTCTCCCTCTGTTCCTTTCATATCCTTCATAGGACATCTACTCTAGCAATACCCAAGAATAACTGTCTCTAACATACCAACTCCAAATTCAGTCAGGAGACCAATGTAAAGTTTAGATGTAGATACACATCTTCTGAAAGCACTGTAGAGTGCATGAGATCACAAACACAGCTGATCCCTAGGATCAGAATCCCATGAAAAGGCGCCAATGCTTTAAGATGTTGAAAGCAAGTGCTAAATTTGCAATTCTCACACATTTGAAGGCACCTTTGGAAATCAGATCTGTGGAGCCCTGAGAATAAGTAACCAAAAAGAACCACTACCTATTACAGCCAAACAATTTAAAAATGGCTAATGGTTATTAAGACTCACCTGTGCTTCCTTTTCTTTGATTCTGATCTAGAATTTAAAAAAAAAAACATAGTTGGTAATCTGATGTGGCAGATGTTTTTAATTATAACTTCCATCAGTTGCAGACAGTGTGTCTAATGAACACTAATTATAGAATTTGTATTCAGGTTGTTAAAAAAGCACCAGGTTTCCTGTCCAATATCAGACTTTATTCCCAAGTTACCAGAAAACTGATGTCACGCTCAATAACTTTAGCAAGGCAAGGCTGATGTTCAAAATTGTTGCTGGATTACAAATGTGAATTCTGCCCATGAATCCCATCGAAGGTTATTAAGCAGATTTCTGGAAAAGTAAACGCAGCATACAGAGTGAGAACTACAAGCCTATCAGACAGCATGCCCCAAATTTTTATACAATCACTTTTTACCATAGAGGGAAAAAAGATTGAAGCTTTCTTAAGAAAATTCAAAAAAAAAATTGTTTTGAAGACAGCACTACAAAAGACTTAGTAAATCATCATCATGATCAAATCGTGATGTCCCTAAAATCCAATTCTCATACTGGACCAGTCACTTTAATCCTCCCTACAATCCTCTTACCTGTGTTTCTTTTTCTTTGAGCTTTTTTTCCTTTCTCTTCGAGAAGGTGATCTGCTCTCAGACCTTGAAAAGCCAAAAGGGCAAGATACATTTTCTGAGAAACTTTAAAATGTGAAAGTTCCTTTTCTTACTTCTAAATCTAACCCCCCCCCCCCGGGAATCTAATGGATCTGAAAAAAGAATTCAAGTGTCTTGGGTTCACCCACCCACCTGCCTCTGTCTTTCTTCTTTTTCTTCTTCTTTTGTTTTGGAGATGGTGAGTGGGAACTGCTGGAGTCTTTGATAAGACTGAGGAGACAAAGTCCAAATAATAAACAAAATTCCAGAATTCAATTCACAGCATTCTACATAAGCTGCTGCCTATTATGAATCCTATCTTTCAGTCCCAAAGGTGCTTTTTCAAGAGGCAACTGGACTTTGTTTTTCTTTGAAGACCTTTCACTTCTCATCCAAGAAGATTCTTCAGCTGTGATTAGATGGTAGGGAATGGAAGGATGAAGAAGCTGAAGAAGATTCTTGGATGAGAAGCAAAAGGTCTTCAAAGAAAAACAAGAAAGTCCAGTTGCCTCTTGAAAAAGCACTTTTGGGACAACCATGACCTGGATGACTGAGAATCTCCATAAACACCTGTCTTTCCGTATTTTTTTCTACAAAAAATAAAATCTCACAGGTACAAGAAATAAAGTCAATTATGCACAAATTCTAATCAAGAATGGAAATCAATCATGAACTATCTCATAAATTAGCATGTTATAGGGGTTTCATTAAGATGTAATCTTACTGCTTGTTTAATATTTCCTACATTTCAGGTACTTTATTTGAATTTGTCTTTTTTTAAAGTCTCCTAATACAATTGAAAAGCTCAGGTTTTTTTTTACTGTAGTAGACATAACAACCAAAGCTACCTTGTAATCTCTTCTTGCTTATTTTCTTCCAGTAGTGATTCCTCATACCTGTACTGCTTCTGCTGCTCTTGCTGTTGTTTGGCCACTGCAGCTGCTGCTGCCTCCTTGGCCCTGCGGTTGGGGTCAAAAGAGCTGCCATCCACATAACTATCACTGATCCCAAAAGCAGCTCGCAGCCTCTCATTCTTCTTTTCACTGGCCTCAGCCAACTTATGGGTCTCTGTAATACTGGAGAAGAAAAGAAATAGTTAATAGAACAAATATATTACAATATAAGGATCCTATCAACACACAGATTGATAGGATCCATAACATGTTTTATGGAACAACAGCCTCTGTTAGGATGAAAAGTAACTATCATGATAAAACAACAACACAAAATCAATCAATGCCTTACTTACCTAGACTTCTGCTGCTGTTCCCCTTCTTTGACAACTGCCACATCTTTTTCTAGCAGCAGCATCCGAAATGTGGCCACTTTCTCCTGAATTTCCCCTTCTCCATACCTATTGTATGCATCAGAATAGAATTTATGGACTATACAGAGATATTCCATTTAAAAGCTAAATCATTCAAATGAGGTTAAGAAAATATTTCTAAAATGCATGGATTATAAAAGATCCAACAATTCATCCTATAAAAAGTACATAACTTACTTAATATAGAATACTGATTAAAATGAAAATGTAAATCAAAAGAGTTTTAGTTCAAATTCTGCTTCTACTATGAATCTTTTAGAGCATCTTCACAAATCATTTCATCTCTTAAGCCTTCTGACCATTTATCTCTGAAAAATGTGGCCAATAATAGCCTATCTTACTGGACTATTCTATGTATTATTATTGCGTATTACCATTTATCTGTATATAACATTCAAAAATGCTTTATAATATTAGGCACTATTAGTACAAAACATATTATTTTCAACCATTTTCATTTCTAGTATATCCCAAATATGATTATCCAGTTTTAAAATACTTGTAATAACCAAGTTCTATTATGTAAAAATTTTCTTAAATTTTTATATTTTCTGAACTAATTCCACTGAAAGTAACTCAACATGAAAAAAAACATACAGCTAATATCACAACACTGTATTCCTTTACCCTCTATATAGATATTATATTTAAAATACTTGTTCCACTAATCATTCCAAAAAATAAATGAGACCTCTTTTTGTAAAAACTGAGTGCCAAACACCAGAAATGAGAAATTATGGATGAAAACCATACATCATATCATTCCCAAATCTGTATACTTTAATTAAGAGTGTTGGTTGATCATTATTATTCTCGCTCCTCTTCTCAAATCACCATCTTGTCTTGAAAACATTTTAGCCTTGACCATCCTGTAACAACTCACCCTTGCTCTTCCATGAGTTCAGCCAGTTCTAAGCATTTCAACTCAACCTTCCTTTTGCGCTCGTGATCCAGGATGTCCTGGTTGGGTTTTTTAACCAAGGATGACTCCAGTTTCCTCAGCTCCTCTTCTGACTTGTAGTCAGTCCGATCCTTCTTGTGGCGCACTGCCGAGAGATTCCTTTGCACGTAACCGTTGGTGCCACTGCCCCGGGGAGTGGGGAGTCCTATCCCATTGTACATGGCTCTCACAGACTAGCACCTCTGGTGCCTCTGATATCTAAAGACAGTATGAGAAAAGGCAGAAGAAAAAGAAAAGGGAAGCAATTGTTTTACCAAACTTTTTTTCACATCACCATATGGGTATATATATCCTCCACCGCCTGCAATCAAAAGACTGCTATCTTTTTTCTATGAATCAACTACTTTTCCTTTTTGTTAAATCTCAAATCCATTCACTGTCCCAGACAATACACATTTTATCATTCCCTCTTATTTTTCCTGAAAAATGCCTATTTCCTCCTTACTCATAATTTATACCTCACCACCAGATCCCATATTTTAATTTTCTCAACAGTGGACCAGAATTCAATGGTACATGCTTTCTTAGAGGAACCCTTTTATTAAATAATTTCATATTCTCTACACTACTGCAACCACTCCCCGACTATTCATTTTTGTTCTCCCCAACCAAAAGTTGTAGTCAATCATCCAAAATTATTCAGCCCACAATTTTTGCTTCAATTCTCAAGATTTCAACACTTACATTCAGATTTGTTTTATCTTAATATATATCCTGTGCCCCAAGGACAAATCTATTAAGCCATTCTTTCTTTATATTATGTACATATCTTGTTTCTTTCCAATAGTTCCCGTTTAAAATCTCCTTCTCAGTAAAGGAGGCAATCCTATGTATATTAACATGAAAACTTACTAGGACTTACTTCTGAATAAGAAATGGCCTGCACAATTCATCCTCTAATCTTTTTACAAGCTTATCATCGAACCCTTTTCTTTAAAAGGCTGAATATCCCTATACAGCTACCACCTATCAACTAGATCCCTACCATTTACTAGTAATAATGATTTATACTGTATTATCCTCCGTCTTCCTTTACAGGCCCCTACTACATTTTCAAGAACTGAGTAAGTTCATGCCTTCCACCCTTAAAAGCAAGATCTCAAGTCCAGCTCAGCCCACAAACAATATAAATAAACTGGTAACTACACACACGTTTCCATATCGTTTTCTCTAGCAACATTTTAGCCGAAATAGCTTGCTCGGTGTCTTTAAAAAATAATAATCCTTGGACTAACAGTTTGGGAATTGCATGGTGGTCCCCCCCTCTACGTACGTATTAATCAGGCCCAAACTGCTTTGCTTTTTTTTTTTTTAATCAGCCAAGGCTGAGTAGGTGCTGCCATCTGCTGTGACATATACTTATCTTCCCTCCAAAAAAAATCCCCAACCTACCGACTGATAAGGCCTAGTCAGCCCTCTATTCTAATTCCCTGCCACCTCAGGCCCGACCTCCCTCCCTAGAAAGCATCCCAGCCCATTAGGCTTCCTCCCTCAAGGCCTGCTGAGGCCCGCGATCCACCTTTACCCCTGCTTCGAGGTCTTCCCTGCCTTCCCAACCCACGAAGGGCAAACCTCGCTTGCCTCTTACCTCAGGACCCGTAAAGGCCACCCCACGTACACAAACACCAAGCCCGCGGCACCGTCTAGCCCCCCCCCATCTCCCCAGGCCTGCCGCGCTACCCCGGCCTCCAAGCTGCTGCTTCTCCGCGTTCCTTTCCTTGCGCAGCCCCGTGTCTCCCGATCCCTCCTCTGGCTTTTGCCTGCGCCACTCGCTCGCGCTCCCTCACCCGACGCAGCAGCAGCCGCCGCGGCGCAGAAGGAGGGTGAGGGCCAGGGGGAGGGGTGCAGGAGGTAACCTGGAACCTCCCCCCGTCCCCTCCAATTCGCTCTCGCCTGGAACCCTCTCCGCCCGTTGGCTTATGGGAAGTGGAGTTCGTAAACGGCTGGTAGGACCTCCCTACCCACAGAGGACGAGAATAAAGACTACTCGTCCCGAGATGCCTCGCAGACAGCACGAAGGTCGGCCGCCATTTCCTAAAGCACTCTTGGGGAAGTGAGAAGGGTGCCTTGGCACCGAATTTTCTCGGTTTCTCCTCTCACTTCCCTTCCAGCCTTTCTCTCTGTCCTTTATTCGCTATCATCAGACAGACACGCAGTACACTTGAGGAAATACAGCTCCAATCCTGGGGTGGGGGGGTTGGGAGAGGGAAAAAGAGATGTAAATATCCGTTCCTCCCGTCAGCCACCGCGCCGTTCTAAATTAGAGTTGAAGGAGAGAGTCAATCTCGCGAGAATTTTAAGGCGGAGGACATATGCATCGTGTCTACGTTCCTGAAACGCTATTCCTGTGAGCGTGTGTTTTCAAAGAACGCTGGGAATTGTAGTTAAGATATGACTTTCCTGTCAAAGCTGTCGCCCCAATATCTTTTATAGGCGGACTACACATTCCAGTTGGAATTGCGAACTCCCCTCCTCAGTACATAAAAAGGAAGTCAATTGTTTTTCTAGATAGAGCCTTCCCCGTAAAGCCCAACGGAAAACTTTAAAAATTTTCCGTAGGACTGCAGAGGGCGGATTAAAGGGATAGCCATGCTATTTATGTTTTCCCGTCATGCACGGGGTTTCCATTTTGTTAAAAAAATGCTGTTTTCTGTTTCATGATGTGATGCGTTGGCTTCAATAGAAGAAGGTGATATGCAGGTTCTGAGGTTTTGCTGGTTAAAGAAATACAGGAAACCAGAAAGTGCCTTTAAATTTTACGTTTTTATTCAGCTGAACAGAGACGGACCCCTCTAAATGAGAGGAGCAACAAATGACAAGAAATCCTTGTATTTATTCTGTAAGCAACCCATCCAGCAAAGCTGACACACATAAGATAAAGATTGCACCCAGTAAGTCTGGCACACTGTAGATAAGAAGGGAGAAAGCAGAAGTAGCTAAACATGTTCCCATTCGGGTGTTCCCTAAAGATATCATATGTTCTTGGGCGGGTTAGGACATTGGGTGTTGTCCTTGCTGTCCTTTCCTGACCCTGCATCCAGGACTCTGCAAGTGACCAAAGAGAGAGGGGCCATCTGTATGTATTCACAATTAATACTGTCCCCTAATTCCTGGTCATCAAAGGTGGCAATATTAATTTTTAAAATCTGCATTACTCACAGTGGGCAAAATGCAAGGAGACCTGCTTGGAAATCTGATTTCCTCTACTGGTATTAATAGGATATCGATTTAGACTTTCCTAAGCTCCCAGACTCACCTCAACTTTAGTACATCGAAATAACTGCCCAAGAGTTGCCAGAATAATGAAGACTAATGGTGGAACTACAGAAGAAGTCAAAATACGGGATAAGTAGTTCAGTCACACAATACAGTAACTCATCTGTGATAACTTTACTTAAACTGTTTTCAAACTACTGTGTCATATTACCTGGTATCCTCAAACAAAATCAATTTGTGCCATAATATAATGGGTGTGTTTGTAAGACATACTGACCTAACTGTTAAGTCCTCCCAATAACGGCGAAGGATGAAGACACATGTTTCACAGAACAACACTCTTTATTCGATCTCAGCCAAAACACCAACAACGAGCAGAGGCACGCAGGCCTCCTTTTATATGTCCGGATCCCCGGACACAATGGCGGCATGCATGTAAGGCCGGCGCCACTCAGTCTGGTCCCGGGCAGCTTTTGCAATGCCCAGGACCATTGCAACGCCCCGAGCCTACATTTGCAGGCTCAGGACACAAAACCCCTCCCCCCTAGATTGGAACAACCCATACTAGTTCACATTCTTCTTGGAAGGAGTGTCATCCATCCTTGCATTCAATCATGGACTGGAATACCTGTACTGCCTTTAATCAAAGCTCTGGTACTCTGCCCTGGTGACAAAAATATTTCCAAAATCATAATATAACAAATTAACATTGTCAGTCAATTGACTGTAGGAGTACTCCCCTTAGAACTGGACAGCAACTTCACAAAATCTGAAAGATATTTGGGCGGGCATTTAGCCCTTTGCGACCTCCTCATACCGGAAGAGTTTGCTTGGTCCCCTTGCTCACTCACCAGACTGGGTGAGCTAAGACGTTGCTGCTCAATTGCTCCAGGTGACCCTGATGCTGTTGCCTGACCCACCTGCTCACCTGCCAGGCTCGGTAGGCCAGGACTTTGTTGCCCCACGTACCTGGTCGACCTGCCCATCTGCGGACTGGCTGGACCCTCTGAGCCCAAACCAGCATCTCTTGGAGAGGTGGTAATCCCCGGCTCCACAATGGACCTGTTTTGGGAACACCATCCCTCACTCCCAAGGCCAGCATATGGGGGTTCTGGGGTAGCTACTGGGTCCCCGTACCCTGTGGACCCCAAAACTATACCAGAGGCCCCCCCTTCAGTAGTTGCCCCTTGGTTAGCCCTTCTACCAACAGATTTCCTTCTGGGAGCAATTGCGGAATTAGGCCAGTTCCTGTGCTGTGTTGCCAGTTCTCTTGTGAGGTGTGAGTTATGTGGATGCCCCCGGTCAGTCTCCATGTTTGGAGTACTGTCTGCTGTGTGTGCATAATGTGGATACCCCTGGTGTGACTCCCTGGCTGGAGTCATTGTGGGTGTTTGGGATAACTCCCTGCCCCAGGAATTCCTGTTCCGAGCACTTGCGGAATCTTGTGATGGGGAACTGCTGGCCTCATCAGTGGCCAGTAAGGGCTGATGAAATTGATCCTCAGAATGCATATTATGACCTCCCTCCCCCACCCAGAACAGAGTCAGGAGCAGTCGGGAGAGAGTCCATCCTTGTACGCAGCTGGTCTGTGTGCCGCCGAAGAACGTGGCCATCTTCCAGGGTCACTTCATAGGACAAGGGTCCCGATACCTTGCAGACCACAGCTGATACCCAGAGATGACCAGGCCCGTAGTTTCGAGTCCAGACCGGATCACCCACTTGAAGTCTCCTTGGTGCCCGCAGTTGTGGCACCTGAGACGCCACCCGGTCCGGGTGCAGTCTGTCACAGCGGAGTTCAGCTGGGCTCTTTTGTGTGGCAGTGCAAGGTGTGGTGCGATGTGCAAGAAGAAAGTCTGCTAACCTGTGATGCCAGTTACCATAAGTCAGTCTTTTGAGGGCATCCTTGGTGGTGCGCACCATTGGTTCTGCCATTCCGTTGGTGGATGGGTGGAAGGGAGCCGACGTCGCGTGGCGGATCAGATTTGCCTGGAGGAAAACCTGGAACTCAGAAGAGGTAAATTGAGGACCGTTATCTGAAACCAAAACATCTGGAAAGCCATGAGCTGCAAAAATTCCTCTCAATACCTGGATAGTCTTGGACGTAGTAGTGGAGGACACAGGAACAACCTCTAGCCATTTGGAATGGCTATCAACAATAACCAGGAAGAATTGCCCCTGAAAGGGCCCAGCGTAATGTATATGCACCCTAGACCACGGGGTTTGAGTTTCCTCCCACCTATGAACAGGGGCCCGAGGCATCTCAGGCCGGGACTGTTGGCACACATGGCACCCATGCACCTGGGCCTCGATGGCTTTATCAAGGCTAGGCCACCACAAATGGCTGCGTGCAAGCGCTTTCATTCTGACTATGCCAGGGTGTCCCTCATGCAGAGAGAGTAAGGTTCTAGATCTCAAAGAGGCTGGGATTACTACCCTACTGCCCCACAACAGGCATCCTCTGAACGTGGACAACTCATGCCTCTTGTGCCAGAAACTTTGGAACTCCGTATCTGGGCATCTATCAGGCCAACCGGACAACACCCATGACAACACGCATGTAAGTGTGTGATCAGTGGCAGTTTCAGCAGCCACATCCCTAGCATCGAGGGGAGACTCAGGTAGCTCTTGAATGGACAGAATATTGACAGCTGGAGCTGGATCAGGCTCCAAGTTGGGCAGGGGTAGTCTGCTCAGGCCATCTGCATGACCCATTTCCTTTCCAGGCTTATGTATTAGCGTATAGTCATATGCTGACAGGAAAATGGACCATCTCAGCATATGAAGAGACAGGATATGTGGAGTTTGTTTGGTAGTTGTGAACAACCCTAACAAGGGCTTATGGTCAGTGTAGACCGTGAAGTGGCGGCCATAAATGAAATCATGAAACTTCTTAATGCCTGCTACAATAGCCAATGCTTCCCTGTCAATTTGAGCATAATTATGCTCTGCAGAAGGCAGTGTTCTGGGAAAAATAGGCCACAGGAACCTGTGTTCCATCAGCCTTCAGATGGCTAAGTACTGCTCCCACCCCGTATGGAGATAAATCGCAGGCAATGCAAACAGGTAGCTGCTCATTGAAGTGAGCTAACACTGCATTTGAAGTAAGTAAGGCTTTAACCTCATTGAAACTTTTTTCATGGACTTTAGTCCACTGCCAACAGGCTTGTTTGTCCAAAAGTCTGTGCAAGGGCTCAGCTATTGCAGCTTTGTGTGGCAGAAATGCATGGTAAAAGTTTAATAGCCCCAAGAAGGCTTGCAACTCACCCTTAGACTTAGGGCTTGGGGCCTGCTGAATAGCTTTTAATTTAGCTTCAGAAGGGTGAATGCCTTGAGCATCTATCCTGAATCCCAAAAAGTCAGTAGAATTGACTCCAATCTTACACTTGCCCTTCTTTAATTTAAGGCCTGCTCTTCTAAAATGAAGCAAGACAGCTCTTAATCTCTCTGCCAAATTTTGAGATGATTCCCCAGCAATGAGAACATCATCTAAATATGGACAGACTCCAGGAATACCCCTCAGTGTGTTCTCCATGACACTCTGGAATATGCCAGGGGCTACATTCACCCCAAATTGCAATCTCTTTACCTTGAAAGCTCCTCTATGGGTTACAATGGTTTGAGCTTCTGCAGCAGCCCCATCAACAGGCAACTGTTGATATGCCTGTGCCAGGTCAAGCTTTGCAAAAATTTGCCCCCCCCTTGAGGGAAGCCAGGATGTGGCTCACTACAGGTACTGGATAAGCATGCTGCTGCAATGCCTTGTTTAGTGTGCACTTGTAGTCTGCACATATACATATGTCCCCATTAGCCTTAAGAGGCGTTACTATGGGGGTTTCCCAAGGACTAGAATCTACAGGTTCTAAAATGCCTTGTTGGATCAGTTTGTCCAGTTCAGCATCAATCTTGCCCTTGAGGGCAAATGGTACCCTCCTAGCCTTAACCCTGATGGGTGTTATGTTTGGGTCTAGCCGTAGAGACACTGGAGGCCCCTTGTAGGATCCAAGCTCAGAACTGAACACATCTGCAAATTCCTTGCAGACATCTGCCAGGCTACACGTTTGCAAATGCTGCAGCCTAGTAACCTGGATTCCCAGGACCTCGAACCAATCGAGTCCAATAAGGCTCGTGCGTTCACCCCCAACAACCAACACATCTAAGGGACCATCAAAATCCTTGTACTGTACCTCTGAATACATAAATGATAATTTTTTCGGGTCTAAATGCCATCTATAAAACATCTTATAAAAATTTTCTCTTAAGTGCTGTGCTTGTGTGAATTTTACATTTTTCACCCATATCCTTTTCCATGTTTCCATCATAATTGGTTGTCCAAAATTATGTTCCCACTTAATCATGCAATCTTTAACTAGCTCAGTTCCAGAATCAATTTCAATTAATGCATCATATAATCTTTTAATATGCATAGTTCTTTGATCTCTAACTTGTTTAATTAATTTATCATCCTTTAGAGAAAAACCCATCTTAACATCTTTTTGCCATCTAGTCTGAAGTTGTACATGTGAATACCAATTGTGAACTATTCCTTCTTCCCTTAACCTATTTAATGATTTCAATACTAAACTATTCCCTTCTTTAGTTAAGAGCTTCTCATAAGGCACCACATCTTGAATTTGTTGTCTATTTATACTCTCTATTGCGTGCCTGGGAACTGTCCATAGAGGAATTTTTCCATTTAACTTATAGTAAAACTTTTTCCAGACACGCAACAGAGCATTTCTCAAATGCTCTTTAAAACTCCTGTCCAACTTTTTATCATAGACTAAGTACGCATGCAACCCATACAATAACCCATACCCTTCTATATTCAATATTCTCTCATTAGTTAGGTTAATCCAATCACTTATTGCTACTAAAGCTGCAGCATAATAATATAACTTAAAATTGGACATTTTCAGACCACCTCTCTCCCTTGTATCTTGAATAATTTTTAATTTAACCCTTGGTTTCTTGCCATTCCAAATAAATCTATTAATTCCTTTCTGCCACTCCTCTAAGTTCCCATCCTTTTTAAGTATTGGTAACATTTAAAATAAGAATAAAAATTTCGGCAATACATTCATTTTAATTGCAGCTATCCTACCCAACATAGATAATTGTAATTTTTTCCATTTCTCCAATTCAATTTCTATCTTGTTCCATAATAATTTGTACAATTTCCCATTAGAAGCTTCTATATAGATTCCTAGATATTTAACTTTCTTGACTATCTCGCAACCCGTTATTCTTTCCAAGTCTTGTTTTAATTTATCATCTAAATTTTTAACCAACATCTTTGTCTTGGATATATTTAATTTAAAACCTGATACCCTTCCATAATTTTGGATAATCTCCATCAATCTCTGAGCCGACTGTATTGGCTGAGTCAATGTCACAAGTAAATCATCCGCAAAAGCGCATAATCTGTAATCGTGTTGTCTAATCTGTACACCTTTTAATTCATCTGAAGCTCTAATCCTATTCAGTAAAACCTCTAAAGTTAAAACAAACAATAAAGGGGATAAAGGACAACCCTGCCTGGTACCTTTCTCTATATTAAATAAATCTGTTAGTTCCCCATTCACAATAATCTGCCCTTTTTGTTTCTGGTAAACCGCTGATATAGAGTTAATAAACTGATCCCCCATTCCCATCTTAACTATTAATTTTTCCAAAAATAACCAATTCAATCTATCAAAGGCTTTCTCTGCATCCAAAAACATAAGAACTGCAGGCACTTGAATGTGCTTATCCAAATATTCCAATATATTAATAAGTTGTCTAACATTAGTTTTCGTCTCCCTTGTAAAAAACCAGTTTGATCCGAATGGATTATTTGTGTTAAGACTGTCATTAATCTATTAGCCAAAATTTTTGCAAAGATCTTGTAATCCGTGTTTAACAAAGAAATAGGTCTAAAATTTTCCACTTGAACATTGTCTTTTCCCTCTTTAGGGATCAGGGAAACATAAGCCGTTTTCCATGAAGGTGGTACCTGACCACCCTCTTGTATATTTACAAATAACTCTCTGAGAGGTTCCACCATTTCCTCTTGGAGATACTTATAATAAGTCGCTGTTAAACCATCAGTCCCAGGAGATTTTCCCATTTTCAATTGCTTAATCACAGCAATAATTTCTTCTGATGTAATCAATGCATTTAGTCTATCTCTTTGTTCCATAGTAATTTTCAAAACATTTTCCTTTTGTAAAAAGGCATCTATCTCATTCTCTTGTACTTTCTCTTCAGAATACAGTTTGGTGTAGAACTCTAGGAAAGCTTTTTTAATAATTTCTTGCTGAAATACTTCTTTCCCCTTATATTCTATTTTCTCAATTATACGAGATTTTTGTTTTTTCCTTAATGTGTAAGCCAACCATCTGCCGGGTTTATTAGAATTAAAGAATGTATTGTGTTTAGCATATTGTAAATTCCTGGCAACTTGGTCCGTCATCAATAAATCAAATTGTTTCCGTAGAATCTTTAACCCTTCTTTAATATTACTATCATCTGGTTTCTTTATTAATAATAACTCTTTTTTCCTTATTTCATCTTCTAACACTCTCCTTTTTTCCTCCTGTTTACGTCTATACCTGTTCTGTCTGGCCCCTCTCAGCTCATTAAAATCCACATAAATATGTCTTTAAGAGGTTTATTTAACACATTTCAAAAGAATTCACTTCAAAGCACGCTGCTGGCATTTTGCTGGCATAAACAGCCAAGTCTCATTTATTTACATTTAGATTAACACATGCTCCTTCCACACCTTCCAATTAACTCACTCTTTCTTTATCACATTGTCCAAGGCCTCATTATTCTCCCGTAGATTTCCAAAACATCAGAAGACTGAATTCAAACGCACGGCTCCAGATATCAGGCTACTCCTTGATTAACGTTGCTCGTGACAAAGGCGTAGTCTCTCTGTCCCCTTCTAATATAGTTTCCGATACGTCACTTCCCCCCATTACTTCCTTTTCCCACTTAACTGACACCTTCGTTTATCAAACCTTCGGAATCTCGGATCAAGCCATCTATCTTCTTGCTCCAAATCTGACCCCTCACTTTGCGAATCTGACCCAGACTGCCTGTAAATCTCCTCCCTGTCTGTCTCAGCTGCCGGGAGGGGAAAATACCCAGAGGGGCCTGGCTGCTGATCCTCATCCTCTGATACTTCCCAAGCTGGTCTAGGGACACTCACAACAATACCTTTTGTTCAAATCAATTAAAATCCCACGCATATAAGCCTTACTAGAGTCCTACACCATTTCTATTGTCGTTTCCTTATTCATATTTAGCGTAAAAAATTCCTTCATAGCCTTTTTACATTCCTCCACATTTATGTCATATTTGAACAAATTTTCATTAATTCTCCAAGATCTTCTAGAAGACTGACCAATCGTTAATTCCATCATGACCGGATTATGGTCTGACAAAACATTGGGTAAAATTTTTACTTTCTTTAACCTTAAAATAAAATCACTAGTAGTTAATATAAAATCAATTCTGGAAAATGATTGATATCTATCAGAAAAGAAAGTAAACTCTTGGTCCTTGCCGTGTCTTTCTCGCCATATATCTAACAAATTAAAATCATCCTTAATATCAAAAAATGATTTAGGCAAAATAGATCGCGATTGTGGAACAGATGAAGTCTTTTTCTTGTCTAAACCCACATCAAGAATACCATTCCAATCTCCCATTAAGATACAAGACCTATAATCCAATTGTATTAATTTTTTATGTAGTAATTTATAAAATATGCCTTGTTGTTGATTGGGGGCATATATGCCCATCAAAAGAACTTTCTTGCCGTCTAGTAAAATTTCAATAGCTAGAAATCTACCTTGAGTATCTGCTTCTATTAATTTGGCTCTTATATGGTTTTTAACATAAATAACAATTCCATTCTTTTTCTCTGAAGATGCTGCTACAAAATGTAAACCCAACCTATTATTTATCAAATATTTCTGATCCTGATTTCTAATATGTGTTTCTTGTAGACAAATTACATCATTTTTACATTGCTTCAAATAATGGAATATCTTCTTCCTTTTCTGCGGAGAATTTAAACCATTCACATTCCATGTCAAATATTTATTTGGCATGACCGGATTGTGAAAGCTTTAGCAAGGCCAAATCAACTTGTTCCACTCCTTTCTTCTTAGGTCTTGCTCCCATGGCTTCCGAAGATGTAGATACAACTTGCTTTGTATAAGCTAGCTGTGCTTTTTCTCTTTGTTCCATATACTTAGTAGCTATACGTGTGTGCCTTTGTTCTTTGGCCTTCTCTGCATCCAGGGGTTGAAAAATATCAATACTCTGCACTGACTGTTCAGCCAATACTCCTTTATCCAATTCTGATGCTGGCAATGGTTGTAGTTCCATAAGTTGTAATGATTCCGTATCTTTTACAAGGTCTGCCCTTCTGGATCTTGGGGACGTAGATTTTCCACCCATCAATATGTTCTCAAGGAAGTCTTTCGCTTTAGCAACTGAGGTCAAGCGGTATCTATTATTCTGAAAAAATAAAGAAAGTCCATTTGGAGCCTCCCATCTATATTGTATCTCTCGTTTTTTAAGTTCCTCCGTCAAAAATGCAAAATCTTTCCTTGATCTCAACATTTTTGGGGGTATCTCCTTCAAAACCTGTACCTCTTGACCTGCAACACTTAGTTGTTTATTATAAGCTGTAGTAAGAACCCAATTTCTAAATTTTCTTGTACTAAAATATATCACAATGTCTCTGGGCAAGTTTCTTTGTGCTGCCATACGTGAATTGATTCTGAATATCCGCTCAATCTGCCAGGCAACATTTTGAGCTCCATCATCCAGAAAATTTGCCAAAGCTTCAACAAAAATTCTTCTTAAGTCTTCTTGGTTCTCCTTTGCAACCTCTTTCAGACCCCTAATTCTAACAGCCATCTGCATCTGATTATATTGTATCATAACAGCTTGATCTTGTAGATCACTTCTAATCTCCTCAATTTTTCCCTCCATCTGCTGCTCCATATCTTCCAACTTCTCTTCAACTCCCAAAGTATAGTCCCAGACCCCTTTAATGGCCTCAACAATATCTTCTCTTATCTCATTGTTAAGGGTTTCTATCGTGCCTTTTATCGTCTCCAACTCATCAGTTAAACCTTTTGTCTGTTCTTCCATCTTTCTCTCCAGCTTGTCAGTCATTATAGATAATGCACCCTGTAAGTCTTTGATTGTAAGCGTTTCTGGAGGAGATTGTGTGGGCAAAGGGGCTTGGAGTTCTATCGGTAACAAAGATGCAGTAGCTGAGGAAGCAGGCAGACTGCTTGATTGTGATTTAGAGAGCTGACCTGGGGAGGGTAGAGCCGCCTTGGCTGCCTTCTGTCTCGTCGTCATTTTAAATCCCTTTAAGAAAAGAAATTGTATTGCCAAATTTTCCTCTCTTCTTGTCTTCTTTTAACTTCCAGTTAACATTATAATTTAAAAAGTAAAAGTAAAATTCAGATCAAAATGGTCTCTCTGGCTTTGCTTCCGAGAGAAAAAGAAAAAGTTCACTTTCGTTTTCAGCCACTTTCCCTTAGCGGAGAAAGCTATCGCCATTTTGAATACATTGTGTTAATTTAGAAGTTATAAGTACGTAGGCAGAAATAAAGTAGCAAAATACTTGCGATACACAAAAGACTCCTGTAGTCACTCCGTCTGCAAACAGTCTCTCTTATTTTCTTTCTTAAAAGCAGAGGCGGTTGCGGCGTCTTTCTCTGTCAGCCGACAGAAGCGTCTCTGGGCAGGAGCGTTTTCAAGTGCCTAGGGAGCCCACACTCCTTATCCCTGAAAACTTTTTCCAGGGATTTTAGAGGGGCTCAACCCTGCTCTTGATGCTCTTCACCCCTTCTTCGCCCGAAGGGGGGATTTTTCACCGCAAAAAACAGCTGATGTTCGCTATTTTTTTGCGGCTTTACAAACCCAGGGAACGGAGCCTCACAGAGGAGACTCTAGCGACATCAGCGGAGCCACCAGAAGTCAGTTGGATCAGTTTGTCCAGTTCAGCATCAATCTTGCCATTGAGGGCAAATGGTACCCTCCTAGCCTTAACCCTGATGGGTGTTATGTTTGGGTCTAGCCGTAGAGACACTGGAGGCCCCTTGTAGGATCCAAGCTCAGAACTGAACACATCTGCAAATTCCTTGCAGACATCTGCCAGGCTACACGTTTGCAAATGCTGCAGCCTAGTAACCTGGATTCCCAGGACCTCGAAGCAATCGAGTCCAATAAGGCTCGTGCGTTCACCCCCAACAACCAACACATCTAAGGGACCTTCAAAATCCTTGTACTGTACCTTAAGGGTGGCCTCCCCCTTAATACACACCTTAGAATTCTGAAAGTCTGTAAGAATGACATTGGATGGCCTGAGTTTAACTCGAAGGCCACTGCTGCTGCAAATTTTTCTGAATGTGTTAAGGGAAATGATGGAAAAAGCGGACCCAGTGTCCAACTCCATGGATAAAGGAACCCCTTGCAACCTTACATTAAGGGACAGTTTCTTCTTTAGGGGCTTGTGTGTGCCTGTCCTTAAAATACTTCTGCGCAATGCGCAGAAACCCACCCTATTTTGGCTGGGGACCCTGGTACCTTTCAGACGCAATTCTTCATGGGGTTGTACCTTCTGGCGACCCAAACATACGGATGCCATGTGGCCTTGCCTGCCACATGCTCTGCAAATGGCGGAATGGAACCTACAGTCAGCTCGTTTGTGGCATCCTCCGCACCCGAAGCATTGAAGAGCTGTTGTGGCCTTCTCTGCACATCCCTTCTGCCTTCTTCCATCTGCCTGGTAAAGCTTATCCACCTCATCTTCAGGATCTGTCTCTGTCTCTTCTTGCACGTCTTCCTGGTGCACAGTGGCAGTTTCGGGAATGTTTCTGTTGGGCCGCATATTCTTTACCACCCCGCCTGCTGCTTCCTCTGCTGTAACCTCTCGCAGAGCATCTTGGAAGGACACATCTTCTTTAGCGAAGATCTTCTGTTGTAAGTCTCTGTTTCTTAAACCGCATACAAAACGATCATGCAGCCTTTCTTCCAAGTCTTTAAACTCACACGGTCTGGCTGCCCGCCTCAAAGCCACAATAAAGTCTTTTGCTGATTCACCGGCCTTCTGGTCCCTTTGTTCAAATGTGTGCCTCCAAGCAATGATGAACAACTTGGGCTGGAAATGTTCTTTCAGAAATTTCTTTAAATCAGCATACGTTACTGATTCCAAAGCAGCGGGGGCCAACAGATTTTCTGCAATCTCAAAGGCTTCCTGCCCGCAGACACACAACAGGGTTTCAGCCTTCAGACCATCTTCTCTGATCTGGTTCACCCTGAAATAATTCTCCACCCTCGCAACGTAGGATTCCCATCTCTCAGGGTGTGAGACATCGAATTCGGATAAACGGCTGATCTTCACCATCCTCAAGTGCACTTCACCACTTGCTTCTCTTGGGAAGGGGTCTTTCAGCCGAGCTCACCCTCCAGCTCACCCTCTATACTGGCAGGGGGGACGCTGACTTTAACGCCGTCTTCCCTCGTCGAGGACTTCCTTGGGTGACTCTTTACAGCTTCTTCTTTTTGCTAGTAAGGATCCCACCTTCGTTGCCAGTGTTAGGTCCTCCCAATAAAGGCGAAGAATGAAGACACATGTTTCACAGAACAACACTCTTTATTTGATCTCAGCCAAAACACCAACAACGAGCAGAGGCACACAGGCCTCCTTTTATACGTCCGGATCCCCGGACACAATGGTGGCAAAACAGGTACTTTCTCCTGCCTTACGCATGCGCGCAAGGCTGGCGCCACTCAGTCTGGTCCCGGGCAGCTTTTGCAATGCCCGGGACCATTGCAACATCCCGAGCCTGCATTTGCAGGCTCAGGACACAACACTAACCATAATTAAATTGATACGCGTTCCCCGGCTCAACTCAAATTTTATAGAATTTCATTGTTGAAAGAAAAGTCTTCATCCTGGTTCATCCAAGCCGGGGATAAATAAACAACATGACGACCGCTTTAGAAAGAAGGTTGCAGTTTATTGAAGAGCCAGAAAGATGGTTCTTGCAGGAAAGAGGAGAGAAGTGGGAAGTAGGTTTTTATAACCTCTGAAGCCTTTTGTTTGGAATAGTTTCCTGTTCCTGTTTTAGGCTTTGTATTTCCTGTGTCACGTATTCTGACCTGAGTCTGGGTGTGCCTTTCTGGTATTCTTGATGGTGGTGGGTTAGTCCTATTATCATATCCTGCTTCCCTGGTGATGGGGCTAATGACTCCTAGAGTTTGGGTGGGGTATGCAGATTTTAGGTTTCTTTGTCTTCTTGATCTCCTAGCTGGGGCCTTTCTGATGGTTTACATTTGCATTTGTACAGGGCTGGCTCCAATGCAAATTAATGACCCATCAGACCTGAACAATGCAGTAATGGAGAACTACTAGGGAGTAAGGAGATAAGATAAATTGCAGGTCATGTCTGAGGTGATCTTATAAACACATTCCTGTATCTAATAAAATTGACTACAGATTATACTAGCTGGAAGAAAATGGATGTAATTGAAATCCGCTTATACAATAAGAAGAATACTTGAAGAAGTACACCAGCAAGTTAAAATCTCATAAATCAGCTAATTGGATATCTTTCAAGTAAATTGTTTTCAAAGGTTCCCGGGTAAAAGGCAGATAACTGAAGGTATTCCTAGGACATTAAAGGCAAGTAGGGTCCCAGAGGCAACTTCTCCATGTTAATATAAAACGTCCTATAAGCCACTTCCCAAATGAATTCATCTACTATTTTGCATATTTCTGCCAGGCAATTTGGTACTATTTTTGTATTTAAATTTGTATTTTTAATAAAAGGACAAATGGTTAGTCCTTCGGTGACTGAGTTCACATATAAGTTATGGTTTCCTTAACTATGATAAATGGGATAAAAAACATACAGTTGGCTGCATTCAGATAATTTACCGCATCAAAATCAGAGAAGCTGTGTTATTATTTAAAGTGATGTCTGTCTCAATATCATCAGTTAGCAACAGGATTTCATCAACTGAATTACTATTAATCAAAGTGAATTGTGAACTAAGTCATAGACATAGTGCTATTGTGTAGAAATAAAACCTCTACTGTCATTCCTCACAAGTGACATTTCCAACAATATGGAATGCATAAGGCAAGAAGAAACTTGGAAAGTAATGTCATATTGACTAGTGAAAAAATAGTTGAGCTGATGTGACTGAAAAGAAAAAAAATGAAAAAAAAAATATGGAACCACTGGTGGACTTCCATTTTTAATTCATATGTCTACACAATTAAAAAAACAAGATCTTTTTTACTTGAACAACAGCTAGTCTGTTTGCATGTTGATGTGGGGCTTCTGTGCTTAATCTTACATAAATACCTAGCTGTATTCAAGTGTATTTATTCTGGCAGCTGATTCTATACCTTGAAATCAATTCCACTGAGTTCAATGGAGCTTAAGTTGCAGGGTCAGTACAGGCTATTCTATTGCATCATGGATTTTAGTTTGTACTACTTTCAGACATTGAATTGAATTGAATTGAATTGAATTGAATTGCGCTGCACTGCACTGCACTGCACTGAACTTTATTTGGCCAAGTGTGATTAGACATACAAGGAATTTGTCTCCAGTACAGAAACACTCAGTGTACATGCAAAGCAACAGAATCATCGTCATCATCATCATCATCATCATCATACCAATAAAAGGGGAGGAGTAAAGAAGATAATAAGAATAAATAATAATACTATAGTCACACTACATGGGTAAATACTATATACATAGACAGCACTGTGAGAATTAGGTGTTCAACAGTGATGGGACTAAGAATGTATTCTTTGGAATAATAGGTTTATTTGTATGAAAACTATTATGTAATGGAATGAAGAAAATTGAAGAGGTGTTTTAGATTTGTATTGACTTAATTAATTGAATGTTAATTTAATAAGATGATGTTTTTGTTTGATAATATGGATGTTATTAGGTATGATAATTAACTGGATGAAATTTGAATCTCGTCCAATGGACTGAAATGATTTAAGGTTTGATATTATCTTGTTATCTTAAAGAGGTTGATTGATTGATGGATTAGATATGTATGGGATAGACTAATATTTTATTTTAATTAGGAGATATCAGTGGAAGAAGAAACAAACAAGACTTATGATAAAATTAAGGAACTAGAATATACCTGGAAGGGATACCTGAATTTGAGAATGTGTTTATTTAAAGTTAAATTTGATTATGGTAATTGTAAAGTCATAAAGCTCTAAAACAGTGGTTCTCAACCTGTGGGTCGCGACCCCTTTGGGGGTCAAACGACCGTTTCACAGGGGTCGCCAAAGACCAGGCCTTTTTTTTATAATCCAAGTTTTTTATTAATTTTCCAATATTGCATTTACATATTTTAAAAGTAGCGTGACGGTTGAGCATCTTGATTCCATTACATTTAAATATCATCAGTACAAATCTCAAAGTATTTCAACAAGAAAATTCCCTCTCTTTCCCCCATAAGATCTACTGTCATATTTAGATCAATACAGTTCTTGTTCTATCAATCAAACAAAAAATACCTTTCTAATATTCATTAATAATCTTCAGTCTATACATATCTTGATTAATTTGACATTCCATCTTTTAGACAATAACCTAATAAGTTTTTCTTAAGTTTAATTTTGCATTAATATTTAAATTTAACGTTTAATCTTTATCATTTCCAGATTTTAAATGATCCCAGATTCTCAGTCTTCTCTCTCATATTTATGGCTAATAATTTTCTTTTCCTTTTTTCTACTTCTTTCCTTTCTTCCTTTCCAGAAAAAGAGAAAGTTAATATACAAATTTAATTATTAGTATTTATACTTCTAAGTTTTATTTAACCTGTATCTCAACTCATGACAATATCTTAAATTCAAATCTTAATTATCTATAAACATTCAAACTTTTAGCAGATCAGTAACCTGGTAATTGATTTTCCCTTAATATTTTAATTTAACATTTAATATTTATCTTTTTTCCAAATTTTAATTAAACACAATTCCTTTGTCAAATTCCACATATGATCTAATATTTACAATATAGACCTTATATGTAAAATCTATCATATATCTTAACAAACTAATAAGACAATATAATATTCTTATTTCAATATTTATATTTCTAAATTTTATGAAACCAATTTTTTTATCTCAAATCATTACAATATCTTATATTCAAAATACATATTCTATCCATTTAAGTATATTCTATTTTAAATCTCATATATAGATTAAAACCCCAATCCCTTTCAGTCTAATTCTAGCTTTTTTCCTCTGCCAAATCAGCTTTCGTATCTTCGCTTTTAAATCATCAAAAAGATCTCCTTGTATTGTTGTAACTATTGTTTGATATTGATAAAGGCATTCAGTTGCTGTTTTCTTAAGAGGGCTGGCTGGTTTGACAGGTCATCTCTTTATTTTTCCAGTTCGATGCAGTTGTCCTGAAGTATTTATCTTATCTTTCATCTGTTTTTCTTTTTTGTCTTCAAATTCCTTCTGGTTTATAAGAAAAGTCCTTTCCTTGTTCTCTATTATCAGTTTCCTTCCCATGTTTTTCACAGTTTGTATTTGTTGAGTATCTAAGTCTTCTGTCATAACATTTGGTTGTTTCCCCTTTTCTATAGAATTCTGTATAGATGATTCTTTAGTTGAAGTCATAGTTTGAGCTTGCATACGGAGAGTTTGGATAATTGCTTTTAACATATAAAGAGTTTGTTCCTGTACCTCCTCTGTGTGAGAAATCCATTCCTGTTCTTCTTCCATTGTCATATATTAGACTAAACAAAGAACTTACAATCAGAAAGTCCACCAAGTAAAAAGCTGAGCTGAGTTTCTTGCAGCTGGTGCTTCAAGGTTACTTTGAATCTTATCTGTTTTTAAGGTAATCAACCAAGCTTTCTTTAAGAATAGCAAGTTACAGTCTCAAATTTAGCCAGCAAATGTCATTCAGAGTTAGTTAAATCTTTTCAGTTTTCTTTCCCCCCTCTATTGTAAGAGGGAGAAAAAGAACCCAAATCTTCAATAATAGAGTAAAAATCAGAGAAGAAGAAAAAATAGAGAACATAAAGTTACAAGTCTTATAATCCACCAGTTTTAAAAAATAGAATTCCAATTAGGATCCCAGTATTTTTCCCAACGTTTTAAACTCCCAAGTGGTTGATCGCCGCTGTTTCTGGAGGGAGGGCTAAAATCCCCCTTCCCTCACCACAGGGGGGAAAGTACTTTAGCAGCTTATGCAGGTAATTAAGTAATTAGGATGTAAGAGTGGCAGATCTCACCCAATCCTTTCCACGCTGCTTTGAAGTTGCCAGATGTCTTAAAGTTGCCAAGGTTCAGAACCCCTGTGCCAAGGTTTAAAACCCCTGTGGCAGGCCATAGTTTCCTGTATGCCCCAAAATGACTTCTTTGAGACACAGGCTGTGCCATAAATGTTGCTTTGCAAAGACTGGATTCAAAGATGACTGTAACCATGCATTTTGGGTTATACATTGCTGGCTGGGGAATTCTGGGAGTTGAAGTCCACATGCCTTACAGTTGCCAAGGTTCAGAACCCCTGTGCCAAGGTTTAAAACCCCTGTGGCAGGCCATAGTTTCCTGAGTATGCCCCAAAATGACTTGTTTGAGACACAGGCTGTGCCATAAATGTTGCTTTGCAAAGACTGGATTCAAAGATGACTGTAACCATGGATTTTGGGTTATACATTGCTGGCTGGGGAATTCTGGGAGTTGAAGTCCACATGCCTTACAGTTGCCAAGGTCGAGAAACTCCGGGTTACAGTAACATGCATGTAACTAAAAAGCAACACAGAGAATGGTAAACCATGGGACACTTTAATGTACTGTATTGCCAGGAGTACGCCATGTATAACCTTTTGTGTTATTAAAGCTATTGTTATACATTACTTACATTAGCAAACCATCCCATGACGATGGATCGTGTTGAGAGGAACATTAAGAAAAGAAAATATTGTGAGGCTTTTCTACAGTACGGTTTTACGTCAATAATTGCGGCTGGAAAAGAGAAGCCACAATGTGTGATTTGCTGTGAAGTCCTGTCAGCAGAATCCATGAAGCCGAACAAACTAAAACGGCATTTTGAGACCAAGCACCCGAGCTTTGCTGACAAGGATGCAAAGTATTTTAGATGCAAGGCTGATTGACTCAAGAAGGCCAGACTTGACACTGGTGGAAAGTACCATAAACAAAACGAAGCAGCTGTTGAAGCTTCATATCTGGTTTCACGCAGAATCGCCAGAGCGATGAAACCTCACACCATTGGTGAGGAGTTACTGTTGCCATCGACCAAAGACATTGTTCGACTTATGCTTGGAGATGAATCTGTGACTAAATTGAGTGCAGTTTCCTTGTCCAATGACACTGTCCGCAGAAGAATAGATGACATGTCTGCTGATATTCTTGCTCAGGTAATCAAAGAAATGAAATCTGCTCCACTTCCAATATTTAGTATCCAGTTTGATGAATCTACAGATGTTGCAAGCTGTTCCCAGTTACTGGTTTACGTGAGGTATATTAACAATGGTGACTTTAAAGATGAGTTTCTGTTTTGCAAACCTCTGGAAACGACAACTACTGCACGTGATGTATTTGACACAGTTGGTGCATTTCTGAAAGAGCATAAAATATCTTGGGAAAAGGTTTGTGGTGTTTGCACAGATGGTGCTCCAGCTATGCTAGGATGTAGATCTGGATTTCAACGTTTGGTACTGAATGAGTCACCAAAAGTCATCGGAACTCACTGTATGATTCATCAGCAAATATTAGCAACAAAGACGCTGCCACAAGAGTTACGAGAAGTAATGAAAAGCGTCATAAATTCTGTCAACTTTGTAAAGGCAAGCAGTTTAAACACACGACTGTTTTCACAACTGTGCAACGAGCTGGATGCGCCAAACAAAGCTTTCCAAATCTACCTGATACTCCATTTGCACTTGCCAAAAGCCCGTTCACAGTCAAAGTCGAAAATGTTCCTGAGACAGCACAAGAGGAGTTCATTGAACTTATTCACAGCGATGCAGTGAGAACTGATTTCTCTACAATGCCAGTTACAAAATTCTGGATCAAATGTTTGGAGTCATATCCTGTTCTGTCTGAGACTGTGTTGTGCCTTCTTCTTCCATTTCCAACAACATATCTTTGTGAAACAGGGTTTTCCAGCTTGTTGGTTATCAAGTCTAAATACAGAAGTAGACTTGTTGTGGAAGATGATCTTCGTTGTGCTCTTGCAAAGACTGCCCCGAGAATTGCTGATCTGGTGCGAAGGAAGCAATCTCAACCCTTGCACTGACATTGGCTTCTTAGACATACTGTTTAAAAATGTAGCAATGTAGTTCACTGCTGTTATATTAAGACTGTTACCCATGCTACACCATGCTTCAAGACAAAATTTCATGTATTTGTAATTAGAAATAAATATTTAACAATATACAATTACATATTGTTTTTTTTAATCGCTATGCTTTAATTATGTTCAATTTGTAACAATGGAAATACATCCTGCATATCAGTTATTTACATTGCAATTCATAACAGTAGCAAAATAACAGTTATGAAATAGCAACGAAAGTAATTTTATGGTTGGGGGTCACCACAACATGAGGAACCGCATTAAGGGGTCACGGCTTCAGAAAGGTTGAGAACCACTGAATTAGACTCTATTCAAGAGAGTCTATTCTATTGGCTTTCAAAAGCCAATAGAATAAGAGGGAGTAGCACAGCTAAGGAAAAGGGGAAAAATGGCGGACTGCGTTGTTTGGCAACCCCCGTGAAATGGTCATTCGACCCCAAATGGGGTCGCGACCCACAGGTTGAGAACCGCTGTTATATACAATAAATAGGTTCTTGTTACTTTTTTTCCAATCTGCAAATAGATTTCTCAGTGCATATCTGACACAATTAGCTTCTCTCCTGCTTTGACTCTCTGGTCTTCAAAACATTTCAGATTCTGAATGTGTGTGTGTGTGTGTGTGTGTGTGTGTGTGTGTGTGTCTGTGTCTGTGTCTGTGTGTCTGTGTGTATGGGAGTATACATTTTCATGGTATTTGCTCTTTTGTAATTTTTCTTTTTTTCTTTTTACATTTTTGAAAAGTATTTACAATTGCTGGTTTTGTGCAGATAGAAAAGGCTCGTTTCCCTCAGCCCTCCCTCCATCCTTGATTCCAATGGAGAAGACTTGCGAGCTTCTTCAGGTCAGATCCATCCAGCACTAAGGGGGCAGAGAGGGACAGTAACATAGGAGCTCGGGGTCACTCGGGGGTTTTGCGGCTCCCAGTGTTCTGTTTTCAGTGGGAAACGGGTCCAAGTGGCTCTTTGAGTGTTTTGGGTTGCCTACCCCTGCGTTAAAGCATTCGTGTTTGCTGATATTTATTTCCTTTAAACTGCTTTGCTTCTTCCATTTATTGTTTAAAGTGGTTTAATACTTCCATTTATTTCCTTTTATTCCCTTAAAACTAGTTTGAATCTTCCATTTGTTGCCATTTATTCTCTTAAAACTGATTTAATTGTTTTGTTTATTTCTGATCCACAAAACCTATAACCTCCATGCCATTTCTCACTCTTCTTATTCCTTTCTGCTTTGCTTTTTATTCCCTCTCTTTCATATACTTTCTTTTATCTTCACTGAAAGAAAATCCCTCCAGGTCCCCACTATAATCTATGGTTCAAATGAAAGCAGCCTGTTCTTATTTATTATTTACTAACTTTTTGTAAATTTTGGTCCCACATTTAAAGGCAGGGTAAACATGCATTAAAATACATGCAGCGGCGGCACGGCATTAATGGTGGCCGGGGCTGTCTTTCTTGCCACGCCCACTTGGTGGCCATGCCCACTTGGTGGCCATGCCCACTTGGTGGCCATGCCCACTTGGTGGCCACGCCCACTTGGCCATGCCCCTGGCGCCCAGCGATGTAGAAACTAAAGTAATTTTATGGTTGGGGGTCACCACAACATGAGGAACTGTATTATGGGGTCACGGCATTAGAAAGGTTGAGAACCACTGCTCTAAAACGTGTTTAGGATTAATAGAAATTTAAATTAGAAATGGACTATCTTAAATATATTAAGCTATTTGAGGGAAATAGAGAGGGAATATTTGATGTATTGATTTGAGTTATTCATATATGGTTTTATTTCTGGATGTTTGATTACCCGAGCACCACGGTGTGTCTTGAGCACTTTGTTCTAAGAATTAAAAACCAATAAAATTTGTTTAAAAAAAAAACAGTGATGGGACGAGGGAAAAAACTGTCCATGTGTCTAGTTTTGGTATGCAATGCCCTATAGCACCATCCTGAGGGGAGAAGTTGAAACAGTTTATGTTCAGGATGTGAGGGATCTGCAGATATCTTCTCAGCCATCCTTCAATCCATGCAATATTCTATATTCTAGTATGGACAATCTCCTCTTCCCAAGACATTGGCTATAAAACTAAGACTGCTGGGAAGGATAACCCAATTCACCTGTTGAGAACCAAATGGGAAAAGACAGTGTAAGTCTCAAGAGATCTACAGAATCAAACAAAAGCCTGCCTACTCCAAATACCAACTTGGATGGCTTTGTAAAGGATTGCATGGACAGCTAAGATGAATGGTCTTGGCTTAAACTGTATTAGAATTTGAAGGAATCAGTTCTCAGTCATTGCAGGGTGCAAATATGGCTGACTGCCTTCGCAGTGTTTATTCTTTTTATACAGGTATTCAAATAGCATAAAGTAACATGGTATCAGCATAGTAACAGCATTTCTATTGGTGAAACCCCTTGCCAATCCTTAAGAATATACCAGCTAGGAGGCCCCAGCCAGGGAGCAGTTTCTACCACATCCTGTTGATGTAACCTAGCTGATATCAGGTAGGTGAGGTCATTGTATCAGCCTGGGGTAGTTTCCCACATTGCCATGGCAATGTGAATGGATGAGATCATGTAGAGAGAAGAGGCACGCAGGCTTTGGAAGGACAGTTTGCTGCTCACGACCTCTACCTGGCCCCTATCTCTACAAGAATTTCTTTCTTTTTTTCTTACCTTATTTGTTCCTTAATGTTATCTCTGTACCCAGAAATTAAAATATCCCAGTTTTGGGTGCTTGATAGGAGGCGCTGGGCAACAAAAAAGACTTAGCATAGTTTATTAACCAAGCAATTATGATTTGTATCGGTCATTGGGAGTCAGCATAAAAAATATATAAATAAAATTATTGTGGTTTATAGCCCGGTGTGTAACACAAAGAAAATATTTCACAAACCACTCGTCTAGGGATGGTTTTCCATATTTCCCTTTGAAAGAAACAAGTGGTAGTAAGCAGAAGAAAAACAATGAGGTAAGAGAAAAAGAAAAAGAAAGAAAATCTAATAAAAACTAATTTATGCCAATACCATTTACTATAGCTCTAAATGCCTTTTTACTTTTGCAACTCATCTTTGTTTCCATCACATCATATCCACCATCCTAAGAAACCCCAAAGACAAAATTGAGTTAGAAAATCAAGGAGTATATGAAATCCCATGCACTGCTTGCCCCACCACATACATCGGACAAACCAACAGAAGAATAAGTGCACGCATTGAAGAACATAAGAACTCAGTCAAAAAAGAGGAACCAACTTCTTCCCTGGTCCAACACCTTAAAGCCACAGGACATGAAATTGATTTCAAAAAGACCAGAACTATCACCAAAACTGAACACTTTAATAACAGAATAATCAGAGAAGCCATCGAGATAGAAAAATGCCCACACAGCATGAATAAACGAGATGATACCTCCCACCTACCAGCCATTTGGAAACCTGCCCTTATTTTATTGACAAACGAGTCCCTAACACAAAGAATGACACCAGACCCACACTCACGAAAACCACACAGGATGTCACCACCACACATCCATGCAAAAAGCAAACCCAAACCCACACCGATGATGAGGCATGACCACAAACCAGAAGCCAGACCACAGCTGCATCATTAGCCACTTTAAATCCCTCCAATCCATACATGAAGCAAACTGACACCCACCATGAAGATGAGGCACGACCACGAACGCGAAGCCAAACAACAGCAACACAGCTCACCATCTCAAATCCCCCTGCAATTCAGACTAACCTGAGCACAACAAAGCTCCCACCCAAACAGAACACTCACCCATCCAATCAGAGCACAGCCAACCCCCCATCCAATCAGAGCACAGCCAAGCCCCTAACCAATCAGAACACACCTCCACCCAATCAGAACACAGCCAAGTTCCCACCCAATCAGTTCATACCCCCACTGGCAGTTAAAAGGAAGAAACAGCTACGATCACACATTGCTCCTAGAAGCACGAAGCCAAAAACACCAGCCTGAAGATGACGAATGGGACTTCGTCAAAACGTTGCCGAGACACTGCCAATTTTACGCGGGAGCTCTCTTTGTCAGCTGTATCAGGGAGGGAAGAGACAGGGGGAGGAGATTTACCTTGAGTGTTTTTGATGCACCCTGTCGGCCCAAATATGGGAGAAAGAAATCTTCTTTCTTTTTCTTTTTTCTTTTGCCTGTATCAGCTCAATCTAGAGCTATCCACAGGCAGCAGTCGCCAACTGCGACATCATTTACATATACATTTACAAAAACACTCAAGGTAAATCTCCTTCCCCCTGTCTCTTCCCTCCCTGATACAGCTGACAAAGTGAGAAAGAGCCTGTGGCCTAGAGGTTAATACAGCTTCCTAACATGCACACAGCCCAGGTTCGAATCTCAGAAGGGTATGTCTGGCTGAAGAGAGTTAAGAAGCTCGAAATAGCTATTCCAGTTCTCCCTTTATTCTTTGTTAGCAATCTAAAAAATGTATATGTAAATGATATATATATATAAGAATAGAATATCTTTATTGTCATTGTGTACCTGACAACGAAATTAAGTGCTGTCCACAGTGCACACTACACACAAGTAAAAACCACAAGTAAAAACATACATTATACACACATCCTTCACATTCTATTCACCATTGCGCTGCCCCTAATAAATACATATGCACACACAAACACACACACACACACACACACACACACACACACACACACACATTCTTTTTACAACCCTTTAATCTCTTGTTTCAGAGTGGAGTCAGGCCAAATGAGTGGAGCTGAGCATTTACTGGCTGGCTGCACTTCCTGACTCCTATGCAGAATTTGCAGCAAATATTTTCTTTTTACACCCTGATAGAGAAATATCTGCCACTGCCTAGAATTGAACATAAATCAATGCATATCATTTTGGAGAGAATGAAGGTAAATGTTTAGGCTTGTTTTAATAAGATTGGTGATTATGTTTGTATTACTGACTAGGTAATTCTGCTGAAGTTGTTCAGGCTTAAGAGCTCCTTCATTTGAGAGTTGAAATGAGAGGGTTTTACTTCTGTATTATTAACCAGATGTTAGTGAATAATCATTATATTCCTCAAGTTCCTCTCTGTAGAAAGATCATGTTCTGTATAGTAATATGAGGTTATACAAAGTTCTTTTCTTGTTTTCTGGAATCATTTCAGCAATTTTGGTAACTACATTTCCCAGTCAAGATCAATTATTTGCTATTAGATACTACTTCCTTATCTGACTTGTTATGAAATCTTGATTCTCATATAAAATATCTTAAATCCTATATGGAAATATGTTTATATACAACCATACTTGCAGTTTTGTGATAAAGCATCTCACTTCCCCTATTTATGGCTACCATAGAGACACCTACTTAACCATGCTAGGAAGTGTGCAGTTGACTTTTGTGTAAAAACACTGCATTCTCATATATTGCCAAGCTATACTTTGCCCAACAATTGTTTGTTAAACCACTTGTACAGCTCTGAGCAGTGAGTAAGACAAGATGTATGATGTCCCCTTGGTTGATTAAATTTATAGATAAATGTATTAGAAATGCTTGTAATGAGATAAGAGGTGTGTTGCCTGGGAACATGAAGATCCATGTATTTTTATATTTAAACAATGCATTGTTGGCTGAGTACCCAAAAGATTTGCAGTGTGACAGATTGTATCATGCAACATAGACCTGAAAACTAATGTGTCAGAATCAGGACTGCTCATAGGAAACACGAATGAACAATTGCAAGTTATACATAAATAGCAATAAATTAGAGCGGATAGATGAATTTGTATTCTTTGGTAGAATGTTTATTTAAAATATATGGAGAAATTGTAAAGCATTCAACCCACTGGTAGAAAGGGGAATGGGACACTTCACTGTGGCTATCTTGCCACAGCCAATTCACTGCAGCCATCTCACCATGGGCAAATGTGGGACAACTTGCCGTGGCCTACTTGTCATGGACCAATTCGCCACGGGAAATGCCATGTGGGATAACTCAACCCAATAAATGTTATTTGCCACTGTTTCTTTGCCATTATGTCCATATATCAAAGAAACAGGAGTGGATAACTTTTATCGCATTGAGTTATCCTTTGTGGAATTGTCTGTGGTGAGTTGTCCCGTTGCGAGTTGGCCGTGGCAAGTGAGATGACTATGGTGAATTGTCTGTGGTGAGTTGGTCACGGTGAATTGTCCTAGATCCAGTCGAAAGGTTGTAGATGATATGTGGCCTAGTTCAAGAAATGAATGTGAAAAAAAGGAAAATGTGCATAAGGCTGTGTAAGTGACAGCTGTGTATGAACAGAGAAACAAAACATAAGTGAGATATAGTGGGAATGGTTTACTTAAGAAGTGTGCATGATAAAACAAGAAAAAAACAGAGTAGTGAATACAAAAATGAGTAGCCAACATAAAAGAAGTACATTGAAGTATTTTGGTTATACGGAAAAAATAAAAGGGGATCAAATAACAAAACAAATACATGAAGGAAGAGTGTGGGCCAACAGTGTGCTACAGCTGCCAAAAAAGCCAACACAGTTCTAGGCTGCATTAACAGAGGGATAGAATAAAGATCACATGAAGTGTTAACACCACTTTATAATGCCTTGGTAAGACCACATTTGGAATACTGCATCCAGTTTTGTTCACAAACCATCATAAAAAGGATGTTGAGTCTCTAGAAAGAGTGCAGAGAAGAGCAACAAAGATGATTAGGGGACTGGAGGCTAAAACATATAAAGAACTGGGTATGTCTACGTTAATGAAGAGAAGGACGAGGGGTGATAGCGATGTTCCAGTATCTCAGGAGTTGCCACAAAAAAGAGGGAGTCAAGCTATTCTCCAAAGCACCTGAGGGCAGGACAAGAAGCAATTGATGGAAACTAATCAAGGAGAGAAGCAACCTAGAACTAAGGAGAAATTTCCTGACTGTTAGAACCATTAATCAGTGGAACAACCTGCCTCCAGACGTTGTGAATGCTCCAAAACTGGAAGTTTTAAAGAAGAGATTGGACAACCATTTGTCTGAAATTATATAGGGTTACCTGCCTGAGGAGGGGGTTGGACTAGAAGACCTCCGAAGTCCCTTCCAACTCTGTTATTTTGTTCTGTAGTATGATTTATGTTGATTGTTCTTTTTAGTATCCTATAACTATCACTGAGTGTTGTATCTTATGATTTATGATGAATGTCTTTTATGATTATAATCACGATTTATCACTTGTTGCATGTCTGTACACTGAGAGCTTATGCACCGGAGACAAATTCCTTGTGTGTCCAATCACACTTGGCCAATAACGAATTCTAATTCTAAATAGAAGAGAGAAGAATACACATGTATACTTAGGGGAGATCAACTACACAATTAACATTGTGTGATAAAAATGTCTTCATGCTGAATCTGTTTTATATTTTAACTTTTACAGAACTCCTAAAGAGGGTACTTTTTATCATTTCTGATGGATTTGTGATAAGACAAAGAAATACTAGGATCCAATTTTTACTTTGATTCAAAAGATTCCTAAAATAAGTGTAAAACTGAAGCCAGAAGATTTCCTTTTAGATTTGATGGACAAAGAACTTGAAAGAAAATTTGGTACTTTGTTATTATATATGTTGGCAGCAGCGAGAATCTTATATGCATCAAGGTGGAAAGACACAACAATTCCTACAATAGAAGAGTGGATGATGAAGGTGGTGGAGTTGGCAGAAATGGCAAAATTGGTTGTTTTAATTAAAGAAAAGAACTTATCTAGTTTTGTTTCTAGTTGGAAATCTCTTCTGGACTTTTTGCTGAAAACAAAAAAATAAAATGTTGATTTTAGGTTTTGATGATTAGAATTACTTTGTAATTATAGAAATACTTGAGCTGCTGTGAAATGTAAAGCAAAAAGTTGAAGTTGTGTTATTTTTGTAATCTAATGCACTGAAGAAAACGTCAGGGGTCATTACTTTTTTTTCTCTCTTTGCACTTTTTTTTCTCCTTTTCTTATTTTCCTAACTCTTATTTCTTCTATGTTTTTATCTTATAATGAAACTTAATTTACAAACCTTATTTTTAAAAACAAAAAACTTTTAACAGAACTCTATACAGTATACAAATCATGTTGATACCTATCTCTAAGTATTGATTGCTTCAGAGCAAGCTTTGTGGAGCTGTGCTGTGAAGCCCAGAAGGGGGCATGATAGAACAAAAATAGAGGTCTTCGCAGCTTTAAAGGTCTGCCATCCCATAATCTGCACCAATCTCTATGTTGTGAAGGGATTTTATTGTGCTTATGATTTTAGTATGTTTAAGTTTAACATTAGCATTTATTTTATATATAGTAACCATTTTATATTGATACTTATAGTGTTATCATGTAATTTTTGTTATTTGTTTTGTTATTTTGTAATCATTATTTTGTAGTTAATTGCTTGATCAGATGCTTTATATATATATATAGTGGAAAAGTAAGGGCTTCATGCTTTAGGCATAGGTGATTGCTTAATATGAAAAGAGCACAGTATGGGGAGGGGGAAAAGGAGTTACGGATGGAGCCTGGGTTGCTGTGTATGAGTCATCATCTAAGAATTGTTTTTTTGTGCCATCTTATGCCTGGTACCAAGACCTGATCTTTTTGTTCTGGAAAGGTATAAAAGGTGGAAGACATCTTTTCTGCTTGCTTGCCTTCATTCCTCTACCAGCCACGAAGAGGAATCAGGCAGCCCCTCTCTTTTTTGATCAAAATAAAGTTGTAATCTTTGTTGAAACCTCGGCTCAGGACTTTCTTTGGCTCTTTTAAATTCCTGAGTAACGCTGGGGCAATTGTGAGGCTAAGTGGAAAACCTTACATCCTGGCGCCTAACGTGGTGGTAGCCACAATGGCTCTCCCCCCACATCTGGAGACCCCTGTTAAGGTCCCAGCGAGCCTTCAATTCTCAGCAGGACGAAACCAATGATGACTAAATTGTGAGTCTTAGAGTGCTCCTGGGTGTTTGACCTGGAAGATTCTATGCTTCATCGTCGCTGGTGAGATCCGTGTCTGAGGAACCTGAACGCCCGAATTCAACGAGGTTTCATGCTTCTCCACTGACGGGAGAAATTGCAACAGGCACCTTGGTGAGTAAAAGAAATAAAAAAGCTTTGGAAATCCTGGAATAAGGCAGGAGGTTGATCTCTCTGACTAGTCCTCTATAGATAAGCATAAAAATAAATGAATAAATGTAAGAAAAGAGGAAGCCAAGCAACTGTCTTCTAATACAGGATAGAGTGATTTAAGAAAACTAATTGAATTGGTATGTAATTTTATTTGCAGAGGTTTTGGTAATTTTGGAATAAGATAGGGGGCTGATCTCCCTGACTAGTCCTCCAAAGGAAAAATTAATTGCAAAATTACAAATTAATTAAGTGAAAAGGGAGGAAGCCGAGAAACTATCTTGAAGTAAAAAAAAATATGGGGAATCGTCAGAGTAATTTAAAGAAAAAAATTAAATCTAAATGTACTCCTCTGCAATGTGTTTTGAAAAATTGGGATGTTTTGAAACCTCAAGTGGCTGTTAAGTTTAACCCTGTCAGACAACGTCTGGTGGTGCTTTGTGTTGATGTGTGGCCAACTTATTTTATGGGCCCTGGGAAACAACCTTGGCCAAGAGAAGGGTCTGTGGACTTGGATATTATTAATAAGCTTACAGATGTTCTTGCTATACAAGGGCGGACGGATGAAGAATGATATGCAGGCTTTTTCTTTAATTTGAGCATCCGACAGGACATTTTAAAACAATGTGGCCTGTTAGTCCCTCCAGAGGTTTTGAATTTGGTCTGTCCAGTCCGCCCAGAAATAAATAAGTTTCAAAAGAAAGCAATTCAAACTTGTCCTGAACCTGAAGATTACCCACCACCTTATGTGATCCCGACTGCTCCTGCTGCATCTGAAGCTCTACCCCTGAGCTCAGCTGCTTCTTCCCCCACAGCCCCCTCTGTCTCTTCTCCGTCCTTGCGTTCAGTTGCTGCTTCCCCCGCAGCCCTCCTTCTCTCCGTCTCTGAAGACGAAGATCCTGATGAGGGATCATCCTGTGCTACATGGATTCAAAGCCCTTCTCACACGAGACAGGGCAAAGTTTATGCTAAAAAAAAATCACTTGGAGGAGAAGAAAATATGCCCCCTGCGACAGGTGCCAGCAGCAAATGGAAAAATGGTCCTGGTTCACACCCCATTTACCACCAGTGACCTTTTAACTGGAAAACTAACTTGCCACCATTTAGAGAATCCCCCCAGCAGTACATTGATTTATTTCAAAGGATTTTTGCCACCCACAAGCCAACGGTCCCTGATATAGACACTTTGTTATCTGGATTTTTGGGGGCTGAGGACAAACGCCAGGTTTTGAAAAAAGCCTTGGAGGAATATACTAGGGGATGGAAGGAAGCCACCAATGATGGGCAAAGAGACATTGAACAGTGGCCAGCACCTGAAGTTGTTTTTGTTCCAAGTTTTGAATGTGATGTTAACACTGATGGGGGATTTGGTGCCTTACTGAATTTTCACAAAGCCATTCTCCATGGCATTAGAACTGGGGTCCCCAAGACTGTTAATTACTATAGAGTGAATCACATTTTCCAGACAGCACAAGAGAGTCCTACTGATTTTATCAACTGATTAAAAGATGGATTTCGTTGTTATACAGACATTGATCCTGATAGCCCAGCCAGTGAACCACTTTTGAAAATGGCTTTTGTTGCAAAAAGCGCCCCCCCCGATATTCGGCACAAATTGCAAAAACGTGTTTCACCCAGTGCTCAAACTTTTGAACTCTTAATACAAGCTTTCGGAGTTTATGCCCAGAGGGAGGAGGCTGCAGAGGGGAAGGAGGAAGACAACATGAGGAAGCATGCCCAACTTTTGGCCGTCGCTCTCCAGCCTCGTCAGGCTACCCTGGGGCGAGACCAGTGTGCCCTTTGCAAAGCACGAGGCCACTGGAAAAGTGTATGTCCAAAGAATCGGGGCCGCGGACAGGGACGAAGCCAAGTGCCCTGGAGGGGAAGGGGAGGATTTCCATCCAATAGCAGGGGATCTCCCCCATCCTGGCTGTCACCACAGGCTGAACCGTTCCATCCTACAATGCAGATGTATGCTAATGACGGCTATCCCTCCCAAAACTGATGTGGCTCCAGAGGTCTTGTTTCCTCACCCGAACCTCTCTTGGAGTTGCAGGTAGGGGGAAGGAACGAAGTTCTTGTAGATACTGGGGCAACTTACAGTGTCTTGCAGCATGCCCCTAAAGACTGTTTGAGTTCTCAGACTACTCCTATTGTTGGTGTCAGTGGGCAAACTGAAATGGCTCCCTGCACCACCCCTTTGTGTGTGACTCCAAGCCAAGGGCCCAAAGTTCAACACTCATTTCTGGTTTTACCCGAGTGCCCTATTAATTTGCTGGGCAGAGATTTGCTGGGGAAATTGGGAGCAACAATCACTTGTCAACCCCAGGGTATTTCTTTGGATTTTCCAGCTTTGCAAGCTTATATTTGTTATCTGGATGCTAGTGCACCTCTTGTTTCTTTTCTGGATTCCATTTCCCCTGAGGTTTGGTCTCACGGAATCCCAGGATTTGCTCATTATGCTGTCCCTCACTGAGCCCATCTTCACCCAGGGGCCCAACTTGTTTCCTTACGGCAGTATGCAATAAAAAGGGAGGCCCGGATCGGCATCCAGGGGTTCATCCAAGCCTTTTTAAAGAATGGGATTTTACGAGCCACCCAGTCTCCCTGGTCCACTCCAATCTTCCCGGTTCCCAAGCCTGATGGGTCCTGGAGAATGGTTCACGATTTGAGAGAAGCCAATTCTCGAATCCAAGCCTTGCATCCTGTAGTGGCAAATCCTTATACTTTACTCACCACTCTCAGCCAAAAACAATGATGGTATACTGTAATTGACTTAAAGGATGCTTTCTTTTGTATTCCTTTGGCCCCTGAGTGTCAAGACTACTTTGCATTTGAGTGGGAGGATCCAGAGAGGGGAGTCAAGGGACAATTGATGTGGACAAGGCTCCCCCAGGGCTACAAGAACAGTCCTACTGTTTTTGCTTCTGCTTTGGCTCGAGATTTAGAGGCCTTTTCTGCCCCTTGGTGTACGTTGTTACAGTATGTGGATGATTTATTGCTTGCTGCAGCAGATAAGGACCTTTTAGTACAAGGGTCAGTTGATTTGTTGAACTTTTTGGCTGAACGAGGATATAAGGTCTCTAAGCAAAAGATCCAGTGGGTCCTTCCCCAGGTTCAATATTTGGGATATGTTTTAAAAGAAGGACACTGTTGCCTTCATGCCACTAGAATTCAAGCCATCTCTGCCCTGCCTTTACCCACCAATGTTAAACAGCTTAGAACTTTTTTTTAGGGATCACAGGCTATGCCAGATTGTGGATCCCGCTGTATTCCCTGATTGCTAAACTGCTTTATGCCCTAACACAACAAGATGTGGCATGGGAATGGACTCGTGAACATACCCAGGCATGGCGACAATTGAAGGACACCTTAATTAAGTATACTAGTTTGGTGTTGCCAGATCAGTCTCAAGGTTTTCAACTGTATTGCAAAGAACAGGGTGGATGTGCCTTGGGGGTCCTAATACAACAAGTGGGCCCTGACAAGTTACCTGTGGGCTACCTGTCTAAAACCATGGATGCTGTAGTGAAAGGATGGCCTGGTTGTCTCAGAGCAATTGCGGCTGTGGCTGAGCTGTTTACTGAAAGTCAGAAAATCATATTAGGAGCTCCTCTGAAGGTTTACACCCCCCATGCAGTTCAAGTATTATTGGAGCAAAAATTGCCAGCGTGGGCCACCTCTGCCCGAGTTGGAAGGTATGTGAGCCAGATCATAGAACAGGAAAATGTTCAACTTTGCCGATGTGACACCCTCAACCCAGCTACATTATTGTCCGTTCCAGAAGAAAATGCAGAACCCCATGACTGCTTAGAAGTTTTACAATCAATCACGGGTGCTAGAGTTGATTTAAGAATGGAACCCCTTGGAAACCCAGAAGTGTCATATTGGACTGATGGCTCCTCTTTTGTGGAAGATGGGGTCCGATACTCTGGTTATGCTATAATCACTGATGAGCGACCTGTTGCTCTTGCTGCCATTCCTGCCTCATTTTCAGCTCAAACTGCTAAATTAAAAGCTTTGATCGCTGCTTGTGTGTTGGGCCAGGGCAAGAGAGTGAACATTTATACTGACAGCCAATATGCCTTTTTGGCCGCGCACACCCATGCTGCTTTATGGAAGGAGAGGGGCTATACAGGCGCTGATGGAAAGTCCTTAAAAATGAAGGCTCTTTTGGAGGAGCTCATGGTTGCAATCCAACTGCCAAAGGACCTTGCTATTATCCACTGCAAAGGACATCAGGTGGATGAGGGCTTTGTAACTAAAGGCAACTGAGCTGCGGACTATTGGGCTCGGCAGGCAGCCTATCAGCCAGTTGAAACCACTGCCAAGACTTGTCCCCTGGTACCAGTAGAGCAGTGGTTCTCAACCTTTCTAATGCCGCGACCCCATAATACAGTTCCTCATGTTGTGGTGACCCCCAACCATAAAATTATTTTTGTTTCTACATCGCCGGGTGCTGGGGGGCGTGGTCAAGTGGGTGTGGCCAAGTGGGCGTGACCACCAACTGGGCGTGGCAAGAAAGACAGCCCCGGCCACCATTAATGCTGTGCCGCCACTGCATGTATTTTAATGCATGTTTACCCTGCCTTTAAACGTGGGACCAAAATTTACAGAAAGTTAGTAAATAATAAATAAGAACCGGCTGCTTTCATTTGAACCATAAATTATAGTGGGGACCTGGAGGGATTTTCTTTCAGTGAAGATAAAAGAAAGTATATGAAAGAGAGGGAATAAAAAGCAAAGCAGAAAGGAATAAGAAGAGTGAGAAATGGCATGGAGGTTATAGGTTTCGTGGATCAGAAATAAACAAAACAATTAAATCAGTTTTAAGAGAATAAATGGCAACAAATGGAAGATTCAAACTAGTTTTAAGGGAATAAAAGGAAATAAGTGGAAGTATTAAACCACTTTAAACAATAAATGGAAGAATCAAAGCAGTTTATAAAAGGAAATAAATATCAGCAAACAAGAATGCTTTAACAAAATTTTTGTAGCCCAGATGTGATAGCCTCCTCAGAGATTACATGCATATTTGTGCAGTTGTGCATTAGAATAGCACAAAATGTTGGTTTCAAATAATTTTATTGTGCAATAAATGAATGAATAAATGAAGCAACTTTGTTCAACCCCCCCCCCTCCCATTTGCTAATAAAGTTAATAGCACGTGGGAGTCCACCCACCCCAGGGGCAGGCAACCCAAAACACTCAAAGAGCCACTTGGACCCGTTTCCCACCGAAAACAAAACACTGGGAGCCGCAAAACCCTTTTGATATCTAAAATGAAGATAACACTGCAGATATCCTTTCTTACCTTTAATATTTGTGTGTTTGTGTGTGTGTGTGTGTGTCTATATAAAATAAAGGTTAAAAAAAGGATATATGCAGTGTTATCTTCATTTTAGATGTCAAAAGGGTCTTTCTCTGTCACTTTCCTCTCTCTCTCTCTCTCTCTCTTTTTCTTTCCTCTCTTTCTCTTTCCTCTTTCCCTCTTTCCTCTAACATTCTCTTTCTGTCTCTTTTATCCTCTTTCCTCTCTTTCTCTTCTTTCTTTCCTCTTTCCTCTTTCCTCTATCTCTTCTTTCTCTTTCCTTTCTCTCTTTTCTCAATCTTTTTTCTCTTTCCTCTCCCCCTCTTTCTCTTTCTTCTTTCTCTCTCTCCCTCTTTCCTCTTTCCCTCTCTCTTTCCTCTCTCTCCTCTTTCTCTTTCCTCTAACTTTCTCTCTTTCCTCTTTTTCTTCTCTTTCTCTTTCCACTTTTTTCCTCTCTTTCTCTTTCCTTTCTCTTTCCTCTTTCTCTTATTTCTCTTTCTCTCTTTCTTCTAACTTTCTCTCTCTTTCCTCTTTCTTTCCTCTCTTTCTCTTATTTCTCTTTCTCTTTCCTCTAACTTTCTCTTTCCTCTCTCTCTCTTCTCTTTCTCTTTCCTCTTTTTTCCTCTCTTTCTCTTTCCTTTCCTTTCCTCTTTCTCTTATTTCTCTTTCTTTCTATCTTTCCTCTAACTTTCTCTTTCTTTCCTCTCTTTTCTCAATCTTTTTTTCTTTTCTCTTTTTCTCTTTCCTCTCCCCCTCTCTCTTTCTTTCTCTTTCCTCTCCCTCTTTCTCTCCCTCTTTCCTTTTTCTCTTTTCTCTTTCTCTTTTTCCTCTAACTTTCTTTTTCCTCTCTCTCTCTTCTATTTCTTTCCTTTTTCCTCTCTTTCTCTTTCCTTTCTCTTTCCTCTTTCTCTTATTTCTCTTTCTTTCTCTCTTTCCTCTAACTTTCTCTTTCTTTCCTCTCTTTCTCTTTCTTCTTTTTTCTCTTTCCTCTTTTTCTCTTTCCTCTCCCCCTCTCTCTTTCTTTCTCTTTCCTCTCCCTCTTTCTCCCTCTCCCTCTTTCCTTTTTCTCTTTCCTCTATCTCTTCCTTTCCTCTTTCTCTTTTTCCTCTCTCTCTCTCTCTCCCTCTCCCTCCAGGTGAAGAAAGAGAGAGAGCGAAAGGCAGACGATGCCAAACAGACAGGGAGGAGGAGCAGGACAGCAGGCAGCAGTTCCCACCCGCCCCCCCCACGTCCTCAGCCAAACAGATGGGGAGGGGAGCAGGAGGGCAGGCAGCAGTTCCCAGCCGCCGCCCCAACTTCAGCAGAACGGGCGGCGAGGGCGAGCAGGACGGGAGGCAGCGGCTCCCAGCCACGCCCCCACGTCCTCAGCCAAACAGATTGGGAGGGGAGCAGGACGGTAGGCAGCAGTTCCCAGCCACCCCCCACCTCCTCAGCCAAACAGATGGGGAGGGGAGCAGGACGGCAGGCAGCATTTCCCAGCTGCCCCCCCACGTCCTCAGCCAAACTGATGGGGAGGGGAGCAGGACGGCAGGCAGCAGTTCCCAGCCACCCCCCACGTCCTCAGCCAAACATGGGGAGGGGAGCAGGACGGCAGGCAGCAGTTCCCAGCCGCCCCCCCACGTCCTCAGCCAAACAGATGGGGAGGGGAGCAGGACGGCAGGCAGCAGTTCCCAGCCGCCCCCCCATCTTCACCAGAACGGGCAGCGAGGGTGAGCAGGATGGGAGGCAGCGGCTCCCAGCCGCCCCCCCCACGCCCTCAGCCAAACAGATGGGGAGGGGAGCAGGACGGTAGGCGGCAGTTCCCAGCCGCCCCACATCTTCAGCCGAACAGGCAGCGAGGGCGAGCAGGACGGGAGGCAGCGGCTCCCAGCCGCCCCCCCCATGTCCTCAGCCAAACAGATGGGGAGGGGAGCAGGACGGCAGGCAGCGGCTCCCAGCCGCCCCCCCACGTCCTCAGCCAAACAGATAGGGAGGGGAGCAGGACGGTAGGCAGCAGTTCCCAGCCGCCCGCCCCCACGTCCTCAGCCAAACAGATGGGGAAAGGAGCAGGACGGCAGGCAGCAGTTCTCAGCCGCCCCCCACGTCCTCAGCCAAACAGATGGGGAGGGGAGCAGGATGGCAGGCAGCAGTTCCCAGCCGCCCCCCCCATCTTCAGCAGAACGGGCGACGAGGGGAAGCAGGATGGGAGGCAGCGGCTCCCAGCCGCCCTCCCAAGTCCTCAGCCAAACAGATGGGGAGGGGAGCAGGACGGTAGGCAGCAGTTCCAAGCCGCCCCCCCATCTTCAGCAGAACGGGCGACGAGGGCGAGCAGGACTGGAGGCAGCGGCTCCCAGCCGCCCCCCACGTCCTCAGCCAAACAGATGGGGAGGGGAGCAGGATGGCAGGCAGCAGTTCCCAGCTGCCCCCCCATTTCCTCAGCCAAACAGATTGGGAGGGGAGCAGGACGGTAGGCAGCAGTTCCCAGCCACCCCCCACCTCCTCAGCCAAACAGATGGGGAGGGGAGCAGGACGGCAGGCAGCATTTCCCAGCTGCCCCCCCACGTCCTCAGCCAAACTGATGGGGAGGGGAGCAGGACGGCAGGCAGCAGTTCCCAGCCGCCCCCCACGTCCTCAGCCAAACATGGGGAGGGGAGCAGGACGGCAGGCAGCACTTCCCAGCCGCCCCCCCACGTCCTCAGCCAAACAGATGGGGAGGGGAGCAGGACGGCAGGCAGCAGTTCCCAGCCGCCCCCCCATCTTCACCAGAACGGGCAGCGAGGGTGAGCAGGATGGGAGGCAGCGGCTCCCAGCCGCCCCCCCCACGCCCTCAGCCAAACAGATGGGGAGGGGAGCAGGACGGTAGGCGGCAGTTCCCAGCCGCCCCACATCTTCAGCAGAATGGGCGGCGAGGGCGAGCAGGATGGGAGGCAGCGGCTCCCAGCCGCCCCCCACGTCCTCAGCCAAACAGATGGGGAGGGGAGCAGGACCGTAGGCAGCAGTTCCCAGCGTCACCCCATCTTCAGCCGAACAGGCAGCGAGGGCGAGCAGGACGGGAGGCAGCGGCTCCCAGCCGCCCCCCCATGTCCTCAGCCAAACAGGTGGGGAGGGGAGCAGGACGGCAGGCAGCGGCTCCCAGCCGCCCCCCCACGTCCTCAGCCAAACAGATAGGGATGGGAGCAGGACGGTAGGCAGCAGTTCCCAGCCGCCCGCCCCCACGTCCTCAGCCAAACAGATGGGGAAAGGAGCAGGACGGCAGGCAGCAGTTCTCAGCCGCCCCCCACGTCCTCAGCCAAACAGATGGGGAGGGGAGCAGGATGGCAGGCAGCAGTTCCCAGCCGCCCCCCCATCTTAAGCAGAACGGGCGACGAGGGGAAGCAGGATGGGAGGCAGCGGCTCCCAGCCGCCCTCCCAAGTCCTCAGCCAAACAGATGGGAAGGGGAGCAGGACGGTAGGCAGCAGTTCCCAGCCGCCCCCCATCTTCAGCAGAACGGGCGATGAGGGCGAGCAGAACGGGAGGCAGCGGCTCCCAGCCGCCCCCCACCACGTCCTCAGCCAAACAGATGGGGAGGGGAGCAGGACGGTAGGCAGCAGTTCCCAGCCGCACCCCCATCTTCAGCAGAACGGGCGACGAGGGCGAGCAGGACTGGAGGCAGCGGCTCCCAGCCGCCCCCCACGTCCTCAGCCAAACAGATGGGGAGGGGAGCAGGACGGCAGGCAGCAGTTCCCAGCCGCCCCCCCATCTTCACCAGAACGGGCAGCGAGGGTGAGCAGGATGGGAGGCAGCGGCTCCCAGCCGCCCCCCCCACGCCCTCAGCCAAACAGATGGGGAGGGGAGCAGGACGGTAGGCGGCAGTTCCCAGCCGCCCCACATCTTCAGCCGAACAGGCAGCGAGGGCGAGCAGGACGGGAGGCAGCGGCTCCCAGCCGCCCCCCCCATGTCCTCAGCCAAACAGATGGGGAGGGGAGCAGGACGGCAGGCAGCGGCTCCCAGCCGCCCCCCCACGTCCTCAGCCAAACAGATAGGGAGGGGAGCAGGACGGTAGGCAGCAGTTCCCAGCCGCCCGCCCCCACGTCCTCAGCCAAACAGATGGGGAAAGGAGCAGGACGGCAGGCAGCAGTTCTCAGCCGCCCCCCACGTCCTCAGCCAAACAGATGGGGAGGGGAGCAGGATGGCAGGCAGCAGTTCCCAGCCGCCCCCCCCATCTTCAGCAGAACGGGCGACGAGGGGAAGCAGGATGGGAGGCAGCGGCTCCCAGCCGCCCTCCCAAGTCCTCAGCCAAACAGATAGGGAGGGGAGCAGGACGGTAGGCAGCAGTTCCAAGCCGCCCCCCCATCTTCAGCAGAACGGGCGACGAGGGCGAGCAGGACTGGAGGCAGCGGCTCCCAGCCGCCCCCCACGTCCTCAGCCAAACAGATGGGGAGGGGAGCAGGACGGTAGGCAGCAGTTCCCAGCTGCCCCCCCATTTCCTCAGCCAAACAGATTGGGAGGGGAGCAGGACGGTAGGCAGCAGTTCCCAGCCACCCCCCACCTCCTCAGCCAAACAGATGGGGAGGGGAGCAGGACGGCAGGCAGCATTTCCCAGCTACCCCCCCACGTCCTCAGCCAAACTGATGGGGAGGGGAGCAGGACGGCAGGCAGCAGTTCCCAGCCGCCCCCCACGTCCTCAGCCAAACATGGGGAGGGGAGCAGGACGGCAGGCAGCAGTTCCCAGCCGCCCCCCCACGTCCTCAGCCAAACAGATGGGGAGGGGAGCAGGACGGCAGGCAGCAGTTCCCAGCCGCCCCCCCATCTTCACCAGAACGGGCAGCGAGGGTGAGCAGGATGGGAGGCAGCGGCTCCCAGCCGCCCCCCCCCACGCCCTCAGCCAAACAGATGGGGAGGGGAGCAGGACGGTAGGCGGCAGTTCCCAGCCGCCCCACATCTTCAGCAGAATGGGCGGCGAGGGCGAGCAGGATGGGAGGCAGCGGCTCCCAGCCGCCCCCCACGTCCTCAGCCAAACAGATGGGGAGGGGAGCAGGACCGTAGGCAGCAGTTCCCAGCGTCACCCCATCTTCAGCCGAACAGGCAGCGAGGGCGAGCAGGACGGGAGGCAGCGGCTCCCAGCCGCCCCCCCATGTCCTCAGCCAAACAGGTGGGGAGGGGAGCAGGACGGCAGGCAGCGGCTCCCAGCCGCCCCCCCTCGTCCTCAGCCAAACAGATAGGGAGGGGAGCAGGACGGTAGGCAGCAGTTCCCAGCCGCCCGCCCCCACGTCCTCAGCCAAACAGATGGGGAAAGGAGCAGGACGGCAGGCAGCAGTTCTCAGCCGCCCCCCACGTCCTCAGCCAAACAGATGGGGAGGGGAGCAGGATGGCAGGCAGCAGTTCCCAGCCGCCCCCCCCATCTTAAGCAGAACGGGCGACGAGGGGAAGCAGGATGGGAGGCAGCGGCTCCCAGCCGCCCTCCCAAGTCCTCAGCCAAACAGATGGGAAGGGGAGCAGGACGGTAGGCAGCAGTTCCCAGCCGCCCCCCATCTTCAGCAGAACGGGCGATGAGGGCGAGCAGAACGGGAGGCAGCGGCTCCCAGCCGCCCCCCACCACGTCCTCAGCCAAACAGATGGGGAGGGGAGCAGGACGGTAGGCAGCAGTTCCCAGCCGCACCCCCATCTTCAGCAGAACGGGCGACGAGGGCGAGCAGGACTGGAGGCAGCGGCTCCCAGCCGCCCCCCACGTCCTCAGCCAAACAGATGGGGAGGGGAGCAGGACGGTAGGCAGCAGTTCCCAGCGTCCCCCCATCTTCAGCCGAACAGGCAGCGAGGGCGAGCAGGATGGGAGGCAGCGGCTCCCAGCCGCCCCCCTTGTCCTCACCCAAACAGATGGGGAGGGGAGCAGGACGGCAGGCAGCAGTTCCCAGCCGCCCCCCCCATTTCCTCAGCCAAACAGATGGGGAGGGGAGCAGGACCGTAGGCAGCAGTTCCCAGCCGCCCGCCCCCACGTCCTCAGCCAAACAGATGGGGAAAGGAGCAGGACGGCAGGCAGCAGTTCCCAGCCGCCCCCCATGTCCTCAGCCAAACAGATGGGGACGTGAGCAGGACGGCAGGCAGCAGTTCCCAGCCGCCCCCCCCATCTTCAGCAGAATGGACGACGAGGGGGAGCAGGATGGGAGGCAGCGGCTCCCAGCCGCCCTCCCAAGTCCTCAGCCAAAGAGATGGGAAGGGGAGCAGGACGGTAGGCAGCAGTTCCCAGCCGCCCCCCCATCTTCAGCAGAACGGGCGATGAGGGCGAGCAGAACGGGAGGCAGCGGCTCCCAGCCGCCCCCCTTGTCCTCAGCCAAACAGATGGGGAGGGGAGCAGGACGACAGGCAGCAGTTCCCAGCCGCCCCCCCACGTCCTCGGCCAAACAGATGGGGAGGGGAGCAGGACAGCAGGCAGCAGTTCCCAGCCGCCCCCCCACGTCCTCAGCCAAACAGATGGGGAGGGGAGCAGGATGGCAGGCAGCAGTTTCCAGCTGCCCCCCCCATTTCCTCAGCCAAACAGATGGGGAGGGGAGCAGGACGGTAGGCAGCAGTTCCCAGCCGCCCCCCATCTTCAATAGAACGGGCGGCGAGGGCGAGCAGGACGGGAGGCAGCGGCTCCCAGCCGCCCCCCCACGTCCTCAGCCAAACAGATAGGGAGGGGAGCAGGACGGTAGGCAGCAGATTCCAGCCGCCCCCCCACGTCCTCGGCCAAACAGATGGGGAGGGGAGCAGGACAGCAGGCAGCAGTTCCCAGCCGCCCCCCCACGTCCTCAGCCAAACAGATGGGGAGGAGAGCAGGATGGCAGGCAGCAGTTTCCAGCTGCCCCCCCCATTTCCTCAGCCAAACAGATGGGGAGGGGAGCAGGACGGTAGGCAGCAGTTCCCAGCCGCCCCCCATCTTCAATAGAACGGGCGGCGAGGGCGAGCAGGACGGGAGGCAGCGGCTCCCAGCCGCCCCCCCACGTCCTCAGCCAAACAGATAGGGAGGGGAGCAGGACGGTAGGCAGCAGATTCCAGCCGCCCCCCCATCTTCAGCAGAACGGGCGGCGAGGGCGAGCAGGACGGGAGGCAGCAGCTCCCAGCCGCCCCCCACGTCCTCAGCCAAACAGATGGGGAGGGGAGCAGGACGGCAGGCAGCAGTTCCCAGCCGCCCCCCACGTCCTCAGCCGAACAGATGGGGAGGGGAGCAGGACGACAGGCAGCAGTTCCCAGCCGCCCCCCCACCTTCAGCAGAACGGGCGGCTCCCAGCCGCCCCCCCACGTCCTCAGCCAAACAGATGGGGAGGGGAGCAGGACGGAAGGCAGCAGTTCCCAGCCGCCCCCCACCTCCTCAACCAAACAGATGGGGAGGGGAGCAGGACGGCAGGCAGCAGTTACCAGCCGCCCCCCCACGTCCTCAGCCAAACAGATGGGGAGGGGAGCAGGACGGTAGGCAGCAGTTCCCAGCCGCCGCCCCATCTTCATCAGAACGGGCGGCTACCAGCCGCCCCCCCACGTCCTCAGCCAAACAGATTGGGAGGGGAGCAGGACGGCAGGCAGCAGTTCCCAGCCGCCCCCTACCTCCTCAGCCAAACAGATGGGGAGGGGAGCAGGAGGGCAGGCAGCAGTTCCCAGCCCCCCCCACGTCCTCAGCCAAACAGATGGGGAGGGGAGCAGGACGGCAGGCAGCAGTTCCCAGCCGCCACCCACGTCCTCAGCCAAACAGATGGGGAGGGGACCAGGACGGTAGGCAGCAGTTCCCAGCCGACCCCCATCTTCAGCATTACGGGCAGCGAGGGCGAGCAGGACGGGAGGCAGCGGCTCCCAGCCGCCCCCCACGTCCTCAGCCAAACAGATAGGGAGGGGAGCCGGACGGTAGGCAGCAGTTCCCAGCCGCCCCCCCACGTCCTCAGCCAAACAGATAGGGAGGGGAGCAGGACGGCAGGCAGCAGTTCCCAGCCGCCCCCCATCTTCAGCAGAACAGGCGACGAGGGCAAGCAGGATGGGAGGCAGCGGCTCCCAGCCGCCCTCCCAAGTCCTCAGCCAAACAGATGGGGAGGGGAGCAGGACCATAGGCAGCAGTTCCCAGCCGACCCCCATCTTCAGCAGAACGGGCAGCGAGGGCGAGCAGGACGGGAGGCAGCGGCTCCCAGCCGCCCCCCCCCCCCACGTCCTCAGCCAAACAGATAGGGACGGGAGCAGGACGGTAGGCAGCAGTTCCCAGCCGCCCGCCCCCACGTCCTCAGCCAAACAGATGGGGAGGGGAGCAGGATGGCAGGCAGCAGTTCCCAGCCGCCCCCCCCCATCTTCAGCAGAACGGGCGATGAGGGGGCGCAGGATGGGAGGCAGCGGCTCCCAGCCGCCCTCCCAAGTCCTCAGCCAAACAGATGGGGAGGGGAGCAGGACCGTAGGCAGCAGTTCCCAGCGTCCCCCCATCTTCAGCCGAACAGGCAGCGAGGGCGAGCAGGATGGGAGGCAGCGGCTCCCAGCCGCCCCCCTTGTCCTCAGCCAAACAGATGGGGAGGGGAGCAGGACGGCAGGCAGCAGTTCCCAGCCGCCCCCCCACGTCCTCAGCCAAACAGATGGGGAGGGGAGCAGGACGGCAGGCAGCAGTTCCCAGCCGCCCCACCCACGTCCTCAGCCAAACAAATGGGGAGGGGAGCAGGATGGCAGGCAGCAGTTCCCAGCCGCCCCCCCATTTCCTCAGCCAAACAGATGGGGAGGGGAGCAGGACGGTAGGTAGCAGTTCCCAGCCGCCCCCCATCTTCAATAGAATGGGCGGCGAGGGCGAGCAGGACGGGAGGCAGCGGCTCCCAGCCGCCCCCACACGTCCTCAGCCAAACAGATGGGGAGGGGAGCAGGACGGTAGGCAGCAGTTTCCAGCCGCCCCCCCATCTTCAGCAGAACGGGCGGCGAGGGCGAGCAGGACGGGAGGCAGCAGCTCCCAGCCGCCCCCCACGTCCTCAGCCAAACAGATTGGGAGGGGAGCAGGACGGCAGGCAGCAGTTCCCAGCCGCCCCCCCACGTCCTCAGCCAAACAGATGGGGAGGGGAGCAGGACGGCAGGCAGCAGTTCCCAGCCGCCCCACCCACGTCCTCAGCCAAACAGATGGGGAGGGGAGCAGGATGGCAGGCAGCAGTTCCCAGCCGCCCCCCCATTTCCTCAGCCAAACAGATGGGGAGGGGAGCAGGACGGTAGGTAGCAGTTCCCAGCCGCCCCCCATCTTCAATAGAATGGGCGGCGAGGGCGAGCAGGACGGGAGGCAGCGGCTCCCAGCCGCCCCCCCACGTCCTCAGCCAAACAGATGGGGAGGGGAGCAGGACGGTAGGCAGCAGTTTCCAGCCGCCCCCCCATCTTCAGCAGAACGGGCGGCGAGGGCGAGCAGGACGGGAGGCAGCAGCTCCCAGCCGCCCCCCACGTCCTCAGCCAAACAGATTGGGAGGGGAGCAGGACGGCAGGCAGCAGTTCCCAGTCGCCCCCCCACCTCCTCAGCCAAACAGATGGGGAGGGGAGCAGGACGGCAGGCAGCAGTTCCCAGCCGCCCCCACCTTCAGCAGAACGGGCGGCTCCCAGCCGCCCCCCACGTCCTCAGCCAAACAGATGGGGAGGGGAGCAGGACGGAAGGCAGCAGTTCCCAGCCGCCCCCCACCTCCTCAGCCAAACAGATGGGGAGGGGAGCAGGACGGTAGGCAGCAGTTCCCAGCCGCCCCCCCACGTCCTCAGCCAAACAGATGGGGAGGGGAGCAGGACGGTAGGCAGCAGTTCCCAGCCGCCCCCCCATCTTCAGCAGAACGGGCGGCTCCCAGCCGCCCCCCCACGTCCTCAGCCAAACAGATTGGGAGGGGAGCAGGACGGCAGGCAGCAGTTCCCAGCCGCCCCCCACCTCCTCAGCCAAACAGATGGGGAGGGGAGCAGGACGGCAGGCAGCAGTTCCCAGCCCCCCCCACGTCCTCAGCCAAACAGATGGGGAGGGGAGCAGGACGGCAGGCAGCAGTTCCCAGCTGCCACCCATGTCCTCAGCCAAACAGATGGGGAGGGGACCAGGACGGTAGGCAGCAGTTCCCAGCCGACCCCCATCTTCAGCATTACGGGCAGCGAGGGCGAGCAGGACGGGAGGCAGCGGCTCCCAGCCGCCCCCCACGTCCTCAGCCAAACAGATAGGGAGGGGAGCCGGACGGTAGGCAGCAGTTCCCAGCCGCCCCCCCACGTCCTCAGCCAAACAGATAGGGAGGGGAGCAGGACGTCAGGCAGCAGTTCCCAGCCGCCCCCCCATCTTCAGCAGAGCAGGCGACGAGGGCAAGCAGGATGGGAGGCAGCGGCTCCCAGCCGCCCTCCCAAGACCTCAGCCAAACAGATGGGGAGGGGAGCAGGACGGTAGGCAGCAGTTCCCGGCCAACCCCCATCTTCAGCAGAACGGGCGGCGAGGGCGAGCAGGACGGGAGGCAGCGGCTCCCAGCCGCCCCCCCACGTCCTCAGCCAAACAGATAGGGAGGGGAGCAGGACGGCAGGCAGCAGTTCCCAGCCGCCCCCCCATCTTCAGCAGAACGGGCGACGAGGGCAAGCAGGATGGGAGGCAGCGGCTCCCAGCCGCCCTCCCAAGTCCTCCGCCAAACAGATGGGGAGGGGAGCAGGACGGTAGGCAGCAGTTCCCAGGCGCCCCCCATCTTCAGCAGAACGGGCGATGAGGGCGAGCAGAACGGGAGGCAGCGGCTCCCAGCCGCCCCCCACCACGTCCTCAGCCAAACAGATGGGGAGGGGAGCAGGACAGTAGGCAGCATTTCCCAGCCGCCCCCCCATCTTCAGCAGAACAGGCGGCGAGGGCAAGCAGGACGGACGGCAGCATTTCCCAGCCCCCCCCCACGTCCTCAGCCAAACTGATGGGGAGGGGAGCAGGACGGCAGGCAGCAGTTCCCAGCCGCCCCCCCCACGTCCTCAGCCAAACAGATGGGGAGGGGAGCAGGACGGCAGGCAGCAGTTCCCAGCCGCCCCCCATGTCCTCAGCCAAACAGATGGGGAGGGGAGCAGGACGGTAGGCAGCAGTTTCCAGCCGCCCCCCCATCTTCAGCAGAACGGGCGGCGAGGACGAGCAGGACGGGAGGCAGCAGGTCCCAGCCGCCCCCCCCCACGTCCTCAGCCAAACAGATTGGGAGGGGAGCAGGACGGTAGGCAGCAGTTCCCAGCCGCCCCCCCCCATCTTCAGCAGAACAGGCGGCGAGGGCAAGCAGGACGGACGGCAGCATTTCCCAGCCCCCCCCACGTCCTCAGCGAAACTGATGGGGAGGGGAGCAGGACAGCAGGCAGCAGTTCCCAGCCGCCCCCCCCCACTTCCTCAGCCAAACAGATGGGGAGGGGAGCAGGACGGCAGGCAGCAGTTCCCAGTCGCCCCCCCCATGTCCTCAGCCAAACAGATGGGGAGGGGAGCAGGACGGTAGGCAGCAGTTTCCAGCCGCCCCCGATCTTCAGCAGAACGGGCGATGAGGGCGAGCAGAACGGGAGGCAGCGGCTCCCAGCCGCCCCCCCTTCTTCAGCAGAACAGGCGGCGAGGGCAAGCAGGACGGACGGCAGCATTTCCCAGCCCCCCCCACGTCCTCAGCCAAACTGATGGGGAGGGGAGCAGGACGGCAGGCAGCAGTTCCCAGCCGCCCCCCCCACGTCCTCAGCCAAACAGATGGGGAGGGGAGCAGGACGGCAGGCAGCAGTTCCCAGCCGCCCCCCATGTCCTCAGCCAAACAGATGGGGAGGGGAGCAGGACGGTAGGCAGCAGTTTCCAGCCGCCCCCCCATCTTCAGCAGAACGGGCGGCGAGGACGAGCAGGACGGGAGGCAGCAGGTCCCAGCCGCCCCCCCCCCACGTCCTCAGCCAAACAGATTGGGAGGGGAGCAGGACGGTAGGCAGCAGTTCCCAGCCGCCCCCCCCCATCTTCAGCAGAACAGGCGGCGAGGGCAAGCAGGACGGACGGCAGCATTTCCCAGCCCCCCCCACGTCCTCAGCGAAACTGATGGGGAGGGGAGCAGGACGGCAGGCAGCAGTTCCCAGCCGCCCCCCCCACTTCCTCAGCCAAACAGATGGGGAGGGGAGCAGGACAGTAGGCAGCAGTTCCCAGCCGCCCCCCATCTTCAGCAGAACAGGCGGCGAGGGCAAGCAGGACGGACGGCAGCATTTCCCAGCCCCCCCCCACGTCCTCAGCCAAACTGATGGGGAGGGGAGCAGGACGGCAGGCAGCAGTTCCCAGCCGCCCCCCCACGTCCTCAGCCAAACAGATGGGGAGGGGAGCAGGACGGCAGGCAGCAGTTCCCAGCCGCCCCCCATGTCCTCAGCCAAACAGAAGGGGAGGGGAGCAGGACGGTAGGCAGCAGTTTCCAGCCGCCCCCCCCATCTTCAGCAGAACGGGCGGCGAGGACGAGCAGGACGGGAGGCAGCAGGTCCCAGCCGCCCCCCCCACGTCCTCAGCCAAACAGATTGGGAGGGGAGCAGGACGGTAGGCAGCAGTTCCCAGCCGCCCCCCCCCCATCTTCAGCAGAACAGGCGGCGAGGGCAAGCAGGACGGACGGCAGCATTTCCCAGCCCCCCCCACGTCCTCAGCGAAACTGATGGGGAGGGGAGCAGGACGGCAGGCAGCAGTTCCCAGCCGCCCCCCCCCCACTTCCTCAGCCAAACAGATGGGGAGGGGAGCAGGACGGCAGGCAGCAGTTCCCAGTCGCCCCCCCATGTCCTCAGCCAAACAGATGGGGAGGGGAGCAGGACGGTAGGCAGCAGTTTCCAGCCGCCCCCCGATCTTCAGCAGAACGGGCGGCGAGGACGAGCAGGACGGGAGGCAGCAGCTCCCAGCCGCCCCCCCACGTCCTCAGCCAAACAGATGGGGAGGGGAGCAGGACCGTAGGCAGCAGTTCCCAGCTGCCCCCCCATCTTCAGCCAAACAGATGGGGAGGGGAGCAGGATGGCAGGCAGCAGTTCCCAGCCGCCCCCCCCCACGTCCTCAGCCAAACAGATAGGGAGGGGAGCAGGACAGTAGGCAGCAGTTCCCAGCCGCCCCCCCCCCACGTCCTCAGCCAAACAGATGGGGAGGGGAGCAGGACGGTAGGCAGCAGCTCCCAGCCGCCCCCCCAGGTCCTCAACCAAACAGATGGGGAGGGGAGCAGGACGGCAGGCAGCAGTTCCCAGTCGCCCCCCCATCTTCAACAGAACGGGCGGCGAGGGCAAGCAGGATGGGAGGCAGCAGCTCCCAGCCACCCCCCACCACGTCCTCAGCCAAACAGATGGGGAGGGGAGCAGGACGGTAGGCAGCAGTTCCCAGCCGCCCCCCATCTTCAGCAGAACGGGTGGCGAGGGCGAGCAGGATGGGAGGCAGCGGCTCCCAGCCACCCCCCCATTTCCTCAGCCAAAGAGATGGGGAGGGGAGCAGGACGGTAGGCAGCAGTTCCCAGCTGCTCCCCCATCTTCAGCAGAACGGGCGGCGAGGGTGAGCAGGACGGAAGGCAGCAGCTCCCAGCCACCCACCCAGGTCCTCAGCCAAACAGATGGGGAGGGCAGCAGGACAGACGGCAGCAGTTCCCAGCCGCCGCCCCATCTTCAGCAGAACGGGCAGCGAGGGCGAGCAGGACGGGAGGCAGCAGCTCCCAGCTGCCCCCCCCACGTCCTCAGCCAAACAGATGGGGAGGGGAGCAGGACGGCAGGCAGCAGTTCCCAGCCGCCCCCCGTCTTCAACAGAACGGGCGGCGAGGGCGAGCAGGATGGGAGGCAGCGGCTCCCAGCCGCCCCCCCACATCCTCAGCCAAGCAGATGGAGAGGGGAGCAGGATGGAAGGCAGCAGCTCCCAGCCGCCCCCCAGGTCCTCAACCAAACAGATGGGGAGGGGAGCAGGACGGCAGGCAGCAGTTCCCAGCCACCCCCCCATCTTCAACAGAACGGGCGACGAGGGCGAGCAGGATGGGAGGCAGCGGCTCCCAGCCACCGCCCCCCCACGTCCTCAGCCAAACAGATGGGGAAAGGAGCAGGACGGAAGGCAGCAGCTCCCAGCCACCCCCCCCCAGGTCCTCAGCCAAACAGATGGGGAGGGGAGCAGGACAGCAGGCAGCAGTTTCCCGGCGCCCCCCCATCTTCAGCAGAACGGGCGGCGAGGGCGAGCAGGAAGGGAGGTAGCGGCTCCCAGCCACCCACCCCCACGTCCTCAGCCAAACAGATGGGGAGGGGAGCAGGACGGCAGGCAGCAGTTCCCAGCCGTCCCCCCACGTCCTCAGCCAAACAGATGGGGAGGGGAGCAGGACGGCAGGCAGCAGTTCCCAGCCGCCCCCCCACCTTCAGCAGAACGGGCGGCTCCCAGCCGCCCCCCACGTCCTCAGCCAAACAGATGGGGAGGGGAGCAGGACGGAAGGAAGCAGTTCCCAGCCGCCCCCCACCTCCTCAGCCAAACAGATGGGGAGGGGAGCAGGACGGCAGGCAGCAGTTCCCAGCCGCCCCCCCATCTTCAGCAGAACGGGCGATGAGGGCGAGCAGAACGGGAGGCAGCGGCTCCCAGCCGCCCTCCCAAGTCCTCCGCCAAACAGATGGGGAGGGGAGCAGGACGGTAGGCAGCAGTTCCCAGGCGCCCCCCATCTTCAGCAGAACAGGCGATGAGGACGAGCAGAACGGGAGGCAGCGGCTCCCAGCCGCCCCCCACCACGTCCTCAGCCAAACAGATGGGGAGGGGAGCAGGACAGTAGGCAGCAGTTCCCAGCCCCCCCCCATCTTCAGCAGAACAGGCGGCGAGGGCAAGCAGGACGGACGGCAGCATTTCCCAGCCCCCCCCCACGTCCTCAGCCAAACTGATGGGGAGGGGAGCAGGACGGCAGGCAGCAGTTCCCAGCCGCCCCCCCCACGTCCTCAGCCAAACAGATGGGGAGGGGAGCAGGACGGCAGGCAGCAGTTCCCAGCCGCCCCCCATGTCCTCAGCCAAACAGATGGGGAGGGGAGCAGGACGGTAGGCAGCAATTTCCAGCCGCCCCCCCATCTTCAGCAGAACGGGCGGCGAGGACGAGCAGGACGGGAGGCAGCAGGTCCCAGCCGCCCCCCCCACGTCCTCAGCCAAACAGATTGGGAGGGGAGCAGGACGGCAGGCAGCAGTTCCCAGCCGCCCCCCCACCTTCAGCAGAACGGGCGGCTCCCAGCCGCCCCCCACGTCCTCAGCCAAACAGATGGGGAGGGGAGCAGGACGGAAGGAAGCAGTTCCCAGCCGCCCCCCACATCCTCAGCCAAACAGATGGGGAGGGGAGCAGGACGGCAGGCAGCAGTTCCCAGCCGCCCCCCCATCTTCAGCAGAACGGGCGATGAGGGCGAGCAGAACGGGAGGCAGCGGCTCCCAGCCGCCCTCCCAAGTCCTCCGCCAAACAGATGGGGAGGGGAGCAGGACGGTAGGCAGCAGTTCCCAGGCGCCCCCCATCTTCAGCAGAACAGGCGATGAGGACGAGCAGAACGGGAGGCAGCGGCTCCCAGCCGCCCCCCACCACGTCCTCAGCCAAACAGATGGGGAGGGGAGCAGGACAGTAGGCAGCAGTTCCCAGCCGCCCCCCCCATCTTCAGCAGAACAGGCGGCGAGGGCAAGCAGGACGGACGGCAGCATTTCCCAGCCCCCCCCCACGTCCTCAGCCAAACTGATGGGGAGGGGAGCAGGACGGCAGGCAGCAGTTCCCAGCCGCCCCCCCCACGTCCTCAGCCAAACAGATGGGGAGGGGAGCAGGACGGCAGGCAGCAGTTCCCAGCCGCCCCCCATGTCCTCAGCCAAACAGATGGGGAGGGGAGCAGGACGGTAGGCAGCAATTTCCAGCCGCCCCCCCATCTTCAGCAGAACGGGCGGCGAGGACGAGCAGGACGGGAGGCAGCAGGTCCCAGCCGCCCCCCCCACGTCCTCAGCCAAACAGATTGGGAGGGGAGCAGGACGGTAGGCAGCAGTTCCCAGCCGCCCCCCCCATCTTCAGCAGAACAGGCGGCGAGGGCAAGCAGGACGGACGGCAGCATTTCCCAGCCCCCCCACGTCCTCAGCGAAACTGATGGGGAGGGGAGCAGGACGGCAGGCAGCAGTTCCCAGCCGCCCCCCCCACTTCCTCAGCCAAACAGATGGGGAGGGGAGCAGGACGGCAGGCAGCAGTTCCCAGTCGCCCCCCCATGTCCTCAGCCAAACAGATGGGGAGGGGAGCAGGACGGTAGGCAGCAGTTTCCAGCCGCCCCCCGATCTTCAGCAGAACGGGCGGCGAGGACGAGCAGGACGGGAGGCAGCAGCTCCCAGCCGCCCCCCCACGTCCTCAGCCAAACAGATGGGGAGGGGAGCAGGACCGTAGGCAGCAGTTCCCAGCCGCCCCCCCCCCCATCTTCAGCAGAACGGGCGGCGAGGGCGAGCAGGACAGGAGGCAGCGGCTCCCAGCCGCCCCCCCCTACGTCCTCAGCCAAACAGATGGGGAGGGGAGCAGGACGGTAGGCAGCAGTTCCCAGCTGCCCCCCCATCTTCAGCCAAACAGATGGGGAGGGGAGCAGGATGGCAGGCAGCAGTTCCCAGCCGCCCGCCCCCCACGTCCTCAGCCAAACAGATGGGGAGGGGAGCAGGACGGTAGGCAGCAGTTCCCAGCCGCCCCCCCCCACGTCCTCAGCCAAACAGATGGGGAGGGGAGCAGGACGGTAGGCAGCAGCTCCCAGCCGCCCCCCCAGGTCCTCAACCAAACAGATGGGGAGGGGAGCAGGACAGCAGGCAGCAGTTCCCAGTCGCCCCCCCATCTTCAACAGAACGGGCGGCGAGGGCAAGCAGGATGGGAGGCAGCAGCTCCCAGCCACCCCCCACCACGTCCTCAGCCAAACAGATGGGGAGGGGAGCAGGACGGCAGGCAGCAGTTCCCAGCCGCCCCCCATGTCCTCAGCCAAACAGATGGGGAGGGGAGCAGGACGGTAGGCAGCAGTTTCCAGCCGCCCCCCCCATCTTCAGCAGAACGGGCGGCGAGGACGAGAAGGACGGGAGGCAGCAGGTCCCAGCCGCCCCCCCCACGTCCTCAGCCAAACAGATTGGGAGGGGAGCAGGACGGTAGGCAGCAGTTCCCAGCCGCCCCCCCCCATCTTCAGCAGAACAGGCGGCGAGGGCAAGCAGGACGGACGGCAGCATTTCCCAGCCCCCCCACGTCCTCAGCGAAACTGATGGGGAGGGGAGCAGGACGGCAGGCAGCAGTTCCCAGCCGCCCCCCCCACTTCCTCAGCCAAACAGATGGGGAGGGGAGCAGGACGGCAGGCAGCAGTTCCCAGTCGTCCCCCCATGTCCTCAGCCAAACAGATGGGGAGGGGAGCAGGACGGTAGGCAGCAGTTTCCAGCCGCCCCCCGATCTTCAGCAGAACGGGCGGCGAGGACGAGCAGGACGGGAGGCAGCAGCTCCCAGCCGCCCCCCCACGTCCTCAGCCAAACAGATGGGGAGGGGAGCAGGACCGTAGGCAGCAGTTCCCAGCCGCCCCCCCCATCTTCAGCAGAACGGGCGGCGAGGGCGAGCAGGACGGGAGGCAGCGGCTCCCAGCCGCCCCCCCCCTACGTCCTCAGCCAAACAGATGGGGAGGGGAGCAGGACGGTAGGCAGCAGTTCCCAGCTGCCCCCCCATCTTCAGCCAAACAGATGGGGAGGGGAGCAGGATGGCAGGCAGCAGTTCCCAGCCGCCCGCCCCCCACGTCCTCAGCCAAACAGATGGGGAGGGGAGCAGGACGGTAGGCAGCAGTTCCCAGCTGCTCCCCCATCTTCAGCAGAACGGGCGGCGAGGGCGAGCAAGACAGGAGGCAGCGGCTCCCAGCCGCCCCCCCCACGTCCTCAGCCAAACAGATGGGGAGGGGAGCAGGACAGTAGGCAGCAGCTCCCAGCCGCCCCCCCAGGTCCTCAACCAAACAGATGGGGAGGGGAGCAGGACGGCAGGCAGCAGTTCCCAGTCGCCCCCCCATCTTCAACAGAACGGGCGGCGAGGGCAAGCAGGATGGGAGGCAGCAGCTCCCAGCCACCCCCCACCACGTCCTCAGCCAAACAGATGGGGAGGGGAGCAGGACGGTAGGCAGCAGTTCCCAGCCGCCCCCCATCTTCAGCAGAACGGGTGGCGAGGGCGAGCAGGATGGGAGGCAGCGGCTCCCAGCCACCCCCCCATTTCCTCAGCCAAAGAGATGGGGAGGGGAGCAGGACGGTAGGCAGCAGTTCCCAGCTGCTCCCCCATCTTCAGCAGAACGGGCGGCGAGGGTGAGCAGGACGGAAGGCAGCAGCTCCCAGCCACCCACCCAGGTCCTCAGCCAAACAGATGGGGAGGGCAGCAGGACAGACGGCAGCAGTTCCCAGCCGCCGCCCCATCTTCAGCAGAACGGGCAGCGAGGGCGAGCAGGACGGGAGGCAGCAGCTCCCAGCTGCCCCCCCCACGTCCTCAGCCAAACAGATGGGGAGGGGAGCAGGACGGCAGGCAGCAGTTCCCAGCCGCCCCCCGTCTTCAACAGAACGGGCGGCGAGGGCGAGCAGGATGGGAGGCAGCGGCTCCCAGCCGCCCCCCCACATCCTCAGCCAAGCAGATGGAGAGGGGAGCAGGATGGAAGGCAGCAGTTCCCAGCCACCCCCCCATCTTCAACAGAACGGGCGACGAGGGCGAGCAGGATGGGAGGCAGCGGCTCCCAGCCACCGCCCCCCCACGTCCTCAGCCAAACAGATGGGGAAAGGAGCAGGACGGAAGGCAGCAGCTCCCAGCCACCCCCCCCCAGGTCCTCAGCCAAACAGATGGGGAGGGGAGCAGGACAGCAGGCAGCAGTTCCCCGCCGCCCCCCCATCTTCAGCAGAACGGGCGGCGAGGGCGAGCAGGAAGGGAGGTAGCGGCTCCCAGCCACCCACCCCCACGTCCTCAGCCAAACAGATGGGGAGGGGAGCAGGACGGCAGGCAGCAGTTCCCAGCCGTCCCCCCACGTCCTCAGCCAAACAGATGGGGAGGGGAGCAGGACGGCAGGCAGCAGTTCCCAGCCGCCCCCCCACCTTCAGCAGAACGGGCGGCTCCCAGCCGCCCCCCCACGTCCTCAGCCAAACAGATGGGGAGGGGAGCAGGACGGAAGGAAGCAGTTCCCAGCCGCCCCCCACCTCCTCAGCCAAACAGATGGGGAGGGGAGCAGGACGGCAGGCAGCAGTTCCCAGCCGCCCCCCCATCTTCAGCAGAACGGGCGATGAGGGCGAGCAGAACGGGAGGCAGCGGCTCCCAGCCGCCCTCCCAAGTCCTCCGCCAAACAGATGGGGAGGGGAGCAGGACGGTAGGCAGCAGTTCCCAGGCGCCCCCCATCTTCAGCAGAACGGGCGATGAGGGCGAGCAGAACGGGAGGCAGCGGCTCCCAGCCGCCCCCCACCACGTCCTCAGCCAAACAGATGGGGAGGGGAGCAGGACAGTAGGCAGCAGTTCCCAGCCGCCCCCCCATCTTCAGCAGAACAGGCGGCGAGGGCAAGCAGGACGGACGGCAGCATTTCCCAGCCCCCCCCCCACGTCCTCAGCCAAACTGATGGGGAGGGGAGCAGGACGGCAGGCAGCAGTTCCCAGCCGCCCCCCCCCACGTCCTCAGCCAAACAGATGGGGAGGGGAGCAGGACGGCAGGCAGCAGTTCCCAGCCGCCCCCCATGTCCTCAGCCAAACAGATGGGGAGGGGAGCAGGACGGTAGGCAGCAATTTCCAGCCGCCCCCCCATCTTCAGCAGAACGGGCGGCGAGGACGAGCAGGACGGGAGGCAGCAGGTCCCAGCCGCCCCCCCCACGTCCTCAGCCAAACAGATTGGGAGGGGAGCAGGACGGTAGGCAGCAGTTCCCAGCCGCCCCCCCATCTTCAGCAGAACAGGCGGCGAGGGCAAGCAGGACGGACGGCAGCATTTCCCAGCCCCCCCACGTCCTCAGCGAAACTGATGGGGAGGGGAGCAGGACGGCAGGCAGCAGTTCCCAGCCGCCCCCCCCCACTTCCTCAGCCAAACAGATGGGGAGGGGAGCAGGACGGCAGGCAGCAGTTCCCAGTCGCCCCCCCATGTCCTCAGCCAAACAGATGGGGAGGGGAGCAGGACGGTAGGCAGCAGTTTCCAGCCGCCCCCCGATCTTCAGCAGAACGGGCGGCGAGGACGAGCAGGACGGGAGGCAGCAGCTCCCAGCCGCCCCCCCACGTCCTCAGCCAAACAGATGGGGAGGGGAGCAGGACCGTAGGCAGCAGTTCCCAGCCGCCCCCCCTATCTTCAGCAGAACGGGCGGCGAGGGCGAGCAGGACAGGAGGCAGCGGCTCCCAGCCGCCCCCCCCTACGTCCTCAGCCAAACAGATGGGGAGGGGAGCAGGACGGTAGGCAGCAGTTCCCAGCTGCCCCCCCATCTTCAGCCAAACAGATGGGGAGGGGAGCAGGATGGCAGGCAGCAGTTCCCAGCCGCCCGCCCCCCACGTCCTCAGCCAAACAGATGGGGAGGGGAGCAGGACGGTAGGCAGCAGTTCCCAGCCGCCCCCCCCCCCCACGTCCTCAGCCAAACAGATGGGGAGGGGAGCAGGACGGCAGGCAGCAGTTCCCAGCCGCCCCCCGTCTTCAACAGAACGGGCGGCGAGGGCGAGCAGGATGGGAGGCAGCGGCTCCCAGCCGCCCCCCCACATCCTCAGCCAAGCAGATGGAGAGGGGAGCAGGATGGAAGGCAGCAGTTCCCAGCCGCCCCCCATGTCCTCAGCCAAACAGATGGGGAGGGGAGCAGGACGGTAGGCAGCAGTTTCCAGCCGCCCCCCCCATCTTCAGCAGAACGGGTGGCGAGGACGAGCAGGACGGGAGGCAGCAGGTCCCAGCCGCCCCCCCCACGTCCTCAGCCAAACAGATTGGGAGGGGAGCAGGACGGTAGGCAGCAGTTCCCAGCCGCCCCCCCCATCTTCAGCAGAACAGGCGGCGAGGGCAAGCAGGACAGACGGCAGCATTTCCCAGCCCCCCCACGTCCTCAGCGAAACTGATGGGGAGGGGAGCAGGACGGCAGGCAGCAGTTCCCAGCCGCCCCCCCCACTTCCTCAGCCAAACAGATGGGGAGGGGAGCAGGACGGCAGGCAGCAGTTCCCAGTCGCCCCCCCATGTCCTCAGCCAAACAGATGGGGAGGGGAGCAGGACGGTAGGCAGCAGTTTCCAGCCGCCCCCCCCCATCTTCAGCAGAACGGGCGGCGAGGGCGAGCAGGACGGGAGGCAGCGGCTCCCAGCCGCCCCCCCTACGTCCTCAGCCAAACAGATGGGGAGGGGAGCAGGACGGTAGGCAGCAGTTCCCAGCTGCCCCCCCATCTTCAGCCAAACAGATGGGGAGGGGAGCAGGATGGCAGGCAGCAGTTCCCAGCCGCCCGCCCCCCACGTCCTCAGCCAAACAGATGGGGAGGGGAGCAGGACGGTAGGCAGCAGTTCCCAGCTGCTCCCCCATCTTCAGCAGAACGGGCGGCGAGGGCGAGCAAGACGGGAGGCAGCGGCTCCCAGCCGCCCCCCCCACGTCCTCAGCCAAACAGATAGGGAGGGGAGCAGGACAGTAGGCAGCAGTTCCCAGCCGCCCCCCCCACGTCCTCAGCCAAACAGATGGGGAGGGGAGCAGGACGGTAGGCAGCAGCTCCCAGCCGCCCCCCCAGGTCCTCAACCAAACAGATGGGGAGGGGAGCAGGACGGCAGGCAGCAGTTCCCAGCCGCCCCCCATCTTCAGCAGAACGGGCGGCGAGGGCGAGCAGGATGGGAGGCAGCGGCTCCCAGCCACCCCCCCATTTCCTCAGCCAAAGAGATGGGGAGGGGAGCAGGACGGTAGGCAGCAGTTCCCAGCTGCTCCCCCATCTTCAGCAGAATGGGCGGCGAGGGTGAGCAGGACGGAAGGCAGCAGCTCCCAGCCACCCCCCCAGGTCCTCAGCCAAACAGATGGGGAGGGCAGCAGGACAGACGGCAGCAGTTCCCAGCCGCCGCCCCATCTTCAGCAGAACGGGCAGCGAGGGCGAGCAGGACGGGAGGCAGCAGCTCCCAGCTGCCCCCCCCACGTCCTCAGCCAAACAGATGGGGAGGGGAGCAGGACGGCAGGCAGCAGTTCCCAGCCGCCCCCCGTCTTCAACAGAACGGGCGGCGAGGGCGAGCAGGATGGGAGGCAGCGGCTCCCAGCCGCCCCCCCACATCCTCAGCCAAGCAGATGGAGAGGGGAGCAGGATGGAAGGCAGCAGCTCCCAGCCGCCCCCCAGGTCCTCAACCAAACAGATGGGGAGGGGAGCAGGACGGCAGGCAGCAGTTCCCAGCCACCCCCCCATCTTCAACAGAACGGGCGACGAGGGCGAGCAGGATGGGAGACAGCGGCTCCCAGCCACCGCCCCCCCACGTCCTCAGCCAAACAGATGGGGAAAGGAGCAGGACGGAAGGCAGCAGCTCCCAGCCACCCCCCCCAGGTCCTCAGCCAAACAGATGGGGAGGGGAGCAGGACAGCAGGCAGCAGTTCCCCGCCGCCCCCCCATCTTCAGCAGAACGGGCGGCGAGGGCGAGCAGGAAGGGAGGTAGCGGCTCCCAGCCACCCACCCCCACGTCCTCAGCCAAACAGATGGGGAGGGGAGCAGGACGGCAGGCAGCAGTTCCCAGCCGTCCCCCCACATCCTCAGCCAAACAGATGGGGAGGGGAGCAGGACGGCAGGCAGCAGTTCCCAGCCGCCCCCCACCTTCAGCAGAACGGGCGGCTCCCAGCCGCCCCCCCACGTCCTCAGCCAAACAGATGGGGAGGGGAGCAGGACGGAAGGAAGCAGTTCCCAGCCGCCCCCCACCTCCTCAGCCAAACAGATGGGGAGGGGAGCAGGACGGCAGGCAGCAGTTCCCAGCCACCCCCCCACGTCCTCAGCCAAACAGATGGGGAGGGGAGCAGGACGGTAGGCAGCAGCTCCCAGCCGCCCCCCCAGGTCCTCAACCAAACAGATGGGGAGGGGAGCAGGACGGCAGGCAGCAGTTCCCAGCCGCCCCCCATCTTCAGCAGAACGGGCGGCGAGGGCGAGCAGGATGGGAGGCAGCGGCTCCCAGCCACCCCCCCATTTCCTCAGCCAAAGAGATGGGGAGGGGAGCAGGACGGTAGGCAGCAGTTCCCAGCTGCTCCCCCATCTTCAGCAGAATGGGCGGCGAGGGTGAGCAGGACGGAAGGCAGCAGCTCCCAGCCACCCCCCCAGGTCCTCAGCCAAACAGATGGGGAGGGCAGCAGGACAGACGGCAGCAGTTCCCAGCCGCCGCCCCATCTTCAGCAGAACGGGCAGCGAGGGCGAGCAGGACGGGAGGCAGCAGCTCCCAGCTGCCCCCCCCACGTCCTCAGCCAAACAGATGGGGAGGGGAGCAGGACGGCAGGCAGCAGTTCCCAGCCGCCCCCCGTCTTCAACAGAACGGGCGGCGAGGGCGAGCAGGATGGGAGGCAGCGGCTCCCAGCCGCCCCCCCACATCCTCAGCCAAGCAGATGGAGAGGGGAGCAGGATGGAAGGCAGCAGCTCCCAGCCGCCCCCCAGGTCCTCAACCAAACAGATGGGGAGGGGAGCAGGACGGCAGGCAGCAGTTCCCAGCCACCCCCCCATCTTCAACAGAACGGGCGACGAGGGCGAGCAGGATGGGAGGCAGCGGCTCCCAGCCACCGCCCCCCCACGTCCTCAGCCAAACAGATGGGGAAAGGAGCAGGACGGAAGGCAGCAGCTCCCAGCCACCCCCCCAGGTCCTCAGCCAAACAGATGGGGAGGGGAGCAGGACAGCAGGCAGCAGTTCCCCGCCGCCCCCCCATCTTCAGCAGAACGGGCGGCGAGGGCGAGCAGGAAGGGAGGTAGCGGCTCCCAGCCACCCACCCCCACGTCCTCAGCCAAACAGATGGGGAGGGGAGCAGGACGGCAGGCAGCAGTTCCCAGCCGTCCCCCCACATCCTCAGCCAAACAGATGGGGAGGGGAGCAGGACGGCAGGCAGCAGTTCCCAGCCGCCCCCCACCTTCAGCAGAACGGGCGGCTCCCAGCCGCCCCCCACGTCCTCAGCCAAACAGATGGGGAGGGGAGCAGGACGGAAGGAAGCAGTTCCCAGCCGCCCCCCACCTCCTCAGCCAAACAGATGGGGAGGGGAGCAGGACGGCAGGCAGCAGTTCCCAGCCACCCCCCCACGTCCTCAGCCAAACAGATGGGGAGGGGAGCAGGACGGTAGGCAGCAGTTCCCAGCCGCCCCCCCATCTTCAGCAGAACGGGCGGCTCCCAGCCGCCCCCCCCACGTCCTCAGCCAAACAGATTGGGAGGGGAGCAGGACGGCAGGCAGCATTTCCCAGCCGCCCCCCCACCTCCTCAGCCAAACAGATGGGGAGGGGAGCAGGACGGCAGGCAGCAGTTCCCAGCCGTCCCCCCACGTCCTCAGCCAAACAGATGGGGAGGGGAGCAGGACGGCAGGCAGCAGTTCCCAGCCGCCCCCCCACCTTCAGCAGAACGGGCGGCTCCCAGCCGCCCCCCCACGTCCTCAGCCAAACAGATGGGGAGGGGAGCAGGACGGAAGGAAGCAGTTCCCAGCCGCCCCCCACCTCCTCAGCCAAACAGATGGGGAGGGGAGCAGGACGGCAGGCAGCAGTTCCCAGCCGCCCGCCCCCCACGTCCTCAGCCAAACAGATGGGGAGGGGAGCAGGACGGTAGGCAGCAGTTCCCAGCTGCTCCCCCATCTTCAGCAGAACGGGCGGCGAGGGCGAGCAAGACGGGAGGCAGCGGCTCCCAGCCGCCCCCCCCACGTCCTCAGCCAAACAGATAGGGAGGGGAGCAGGACAGTAGGCAGCAGTTCCCAGCCGCCCCCCCCACGTCCTCAGCCAAACAGATGGGGAGGGGAGCAGGACGGTAGGCAGCAGCTCCCAGCCGCCCCCCCAGGTCCTCAACCAAACAGATGGGGAGGGGAGCAGGACGGCAGGCAGCAGTTCCCAGCCGCCCCCCATCTTCAGCAGAACGGGCGGCGAGGGCGAGCAGGATGGGAGGCAGCGGCTCCCAGCCACCCCCCCATTTCCTCAGCCAAAGAGATGGGGAGGGGAGCAGGACGGTAGGCAGCAGTTCCCAGCTGCTCCCCCATCTTCAGCAGAATGGGCGGCGAGGGTGAGCAGGACGGAAGGCAGCAGCTCCCAGCCACCCCCCCAGGTCCTCAGCCAAACAGATGGGGAGGGCAGCAGGACAGACGGCAGCAGTTCCCAGCCGCCGCCCCATCTTCAGCAGAACGGGCAGCGAGGGCGAGCAGGACGGGAGGCAGCAGCTCCCAGCTGCCCCCCCCCACGTCCTCAGCCAAACAGATGGGGAGGGGAGCAGGACGGCAGGCAGCAGTTCCCAGCCGCCCCCCGTCTTCAACAGAACGGGCGGCGAGGGCGAGCAGGATGGGAGGCAGCGGCTCCCAGCCGCCCCCCCACATCCTCAGCCAAGCAGATGGAGAGGGGAGCAGGATGGAAGGCAGCAGCTCCCAGCCGCCCCCCAGGTCCTCAACCAAACAGATGGGGAGGGGAGCAGGACGGCAGGCAGCAGTTCCCAGCCACCCCCCCCATCTTCAACAGAACGGGCGACGAGGGCGAGCAGGATGGGAGGCAGCGGCTCCCAGCCACCGCCCCCCCACGTCCTCAGCCAAACAGATGGGGAAAGGAGCAGGACGGAAGGCAGCAGCTCCCAGCCACCCCCCCCAGGTCCTCAGCCAAACAGATGGGGAGGGGAGCAGGACAGCAGGCAGCAGTTCCCCGCCGCCCCCCCATCTTCAGCAGAACGGGCGGCGAGGGCGAGCAGGAAGGGAGGTAGCGGCTCCCAGCCACCCACCCCCACGTCCTCAGCCAAACAGATGGGGAGGGGAGCAGGACGGCAGGCAGCAGTTCCCAGCCGTCCCCCCACATCCTCAGCCAAACAGATGGGGAGGGGAGCAGGACGGCAGGCAGCAGTTCCCAGCCGCCCCCCACCTTCAGCAGAACGGGCGGCTCCCAGCCGCCCCCCACGTCCTCAGCCAAACAGATGGGGAGGGGAGCAGGACGGAAGGAAGCAGTTCCCAGCCGCCCCCCACCTCCTCAGCCAAACAGATGGGGAGGGGAGCAGGACGGCAGGCAGCAGTTCCCAGCCACCCCCCCACGTCCTCAGCCAAACAGATGGGGAGGGGAGCAGGACGGTAGGCAGCAGTTCCCAGCCGCCCCCCCATCTTCAGCAGAACGGGCGGCTCCCAGCCGCCCCCCCCACGTCCTCAGCCAAACAGATTGGGAGGGGAGCAGGACGGCAGGCAGCATTTCCCAGCCGCCCCCCCACCTCCTCAGCCAAACAGATGGGGAGGGGAGCAGGACGGCAGGCAGCAGTTCCCAGCCGTCCCCCCACGTCCTCAGCCAAACAGATGGGGAGGGGAGCAGGACGGCAGGCAGCAGTTCCCAGCCGCCCCCCCACCTTCAGCAGAACGGGCGGCTCCCAGCCGCCCCCCCACGTCCTCAGCCAAACAGATGGGGAGGGGAGCAGGACGGAAGGAAGCAGTTCCCAGCCGCCCCCCACCTCCTCAGCCAAACAGATGGGGAGGGGAGCAGGACGGCAGGCAGCAGTTCCCAGCCGCCCGCCCCCCACGTCCTCAGCCAAACAGATGGGGAGGGGAGCAGGACGGTAGGCAGCAGTTCCCAGCTGCTCCCCCATCTTCAGCAGAACGGGCGGCGAGGGCGAGCAAGACGGGAGGCAGCGGCTCCCAGCCGCCCCCCCCACGTCCTCAGCCAAACAGATAGGGAGGGGAGCAGGACAGTAGGCAGCAGTTCCCAGCCGCCCCCCCCACGTCCTCAGCCAAACAGATGGGGAGGGGAGCAGGACGGTAGGCAGCAGCTCCCAGCCGCCCCCCCAGGTCCTCAACCAAACAGATGGGGAGGGGAGCAGGACGGCAGGCAGCAGTTCCCAGCCGCCCCCCATCTTCAGCAGAACGGGCGGCGAGGGCGAGCAGGATGGGAGGCAGCGGCTCCCAGCCACCCCCCCATTTCCTCAGCCAAAGAGATGGGGAGGGGAGCAGGACGGTAGGCAGCAGTTCCCAGCTGCTCCCCCATCTTCAGCAGAATGGGCGGCGAGGGTGAGCAGGACGGAAGGCAGCAGCTCCCAGCCACCCCCCCAGGTCCTCAGCCAAACAGATGGGGAGGGCAGCAGGACAGACGGCAGCAGTTCCCAGCCGCCGCCCCATCTTCAGCAGAACGGGCAGCGAGGGCGAGCAGGACGGGAGGCAGCAGCTCCCAGCTGCCCCCCCCCACGTCCTCAGCCAAACAGATGGGGAGGGGAGCAGGACGGCAGGCAGCAGTTCCCAGCCGCCCCCCGTCTTCAACAGAACGGGCGGCGAGGGCGAGCAGGATGGGAGGCAGCGGCTCCCAGCCGCCCCCCCACATCCTCAGCCAAGCAGATGGAGAGGGGAGCAGGATGGAAGGCAGCAGCTCCCAGCCGCCCCCCAGGTCCTCAACCAAACAGATGGGGAGGGGAGCAGGACGGCAGGCAGCAGTTCCCAGCCACCCCCCCCATCTTCAACAGAACGGGCGACGAGGGCGAGCAGGATGGGAGGCAGCGGCTCCCAGCCACCGCCCCCCCACGTCCTCAGCCAAACAGATGGGGAAAGGAGCAGGACGGAAGGCAGCAGCTCCCAGCCACCCCCCCCAGGTCCTCAGCCAAACAGATGGGGAGGGGAGCAGGACAGCAGGCAGCAGTTCCCCGCCGCCCCCCCATCTTCAGCAGAACGGGCGGCGAGGGCGAGCAGGAAGGGAGGTAGCGGCTCCCAGCCACCCACCCCCACGTCCTCAGCCAAACAGATGGGGAGGGGAGCAGGACGGCAGGCAGCAGTTCCCAGCCGTCCCCCCACATCCTCAGCCAAACAGATGGGGAGGGGAGCAGGACGGCAGGCAGCAGTTCCCAGCCGCCCCCCCACCTTCAGCAGAACGGGCGGCTCCCAGCCGCCCCCCCACGTCCTCAGCCAAACAGATGGGGAGGGGAGCAGGACGGAAGGAAGCAGTTCCCAGCCGCCCCCCACCTCCTCAGCCAAACAGATGGGGAGGGGAGCAGGACGGCAGGCAGCAGTTCCCAGCCACCCCCCCACGTCCTCAGCCAAACAGATGGGGAGGGGAGCAGGACGGTAGGCAGCAGCTCCCAGCCGCCCCCCCAGGTCCTCAACCAAACAGATGGGGAGGGGAGCAGGACGGCAGGCAGCAGTTCCCAGCCGCCCCCCATCTTCAGCAGAACGGGCGGCGAGGGCGAGCAGGATGGGAGGCAGCGGCTCCCAGCCACCCCCCCATTTCCTCAGCCAAAGAGATGGGGAGGGGAGCAGGACGGTAGGCAGCAGTTCCCAGCTGCTCCCCCATCTTCAGCAGAATGGGCGGCGAGGGTGAGCAGGACGGAAGGCAGCAGCTCCCAGCCACCCCCCCAGGTCCTCAGCCAAACAGATGGGGAGGGCAGCAGGACAGACGGCAGCAGTTCCCAGCCGCCGCCCCATCTTCAGCAGAACGGGCAGCGAGGGCGAGCAGGACGGGAGGCAGCAGCTCCCAGCTGCCCCCCCCACGTCCTCAGCCAAACAGATGGGGAGGGGAGCAGGACGGCAGGCAGCAGTTCCCAGCCGCCCCCCGTCTTCAACAGAACGGGCGGCGAGGGCGAGCAGGATGGGAGGCAGCGGCTCCCAGCCGCCCCCCCACATCCTCAGCCAAGCAGATGGAGAGGGGAGCAGGATGGAAGGCAGCAGCTCCCAGCCGCCCCCCAGGTCCTCAACCAAACAGATGGGGAGGGGAGCAGGACGGCAGGCAGCAGTTCCCAGCCACCCCCCCATCTTCAACAGAACGGGCGACGAGGGCGAGCAGGATGGGAGGCAGCGGCTCCCAGCCACCGCCCCCCCACGTCCTCAGCCAAACAGATGGGGAAAGGAGCAGGACGGAAGGCAGCAGCTCCCAGCCACCCCCCCCAGGTCCTCAGCCAAACAGATGGGGAGGGGAGCAGGACAGCAGGCAGCAGTTCCCCGCCGCCCCCCCATCTTCAGCAGAACGGGCGGCGAGGGCGAGCAGGAAGGGAGGTAGCGGCTCCCAGCCACCCACCCCCACGTCCTCAGCCAAACAGATGGGGAGGGGAGCAGGACGGCAGGCAGCAGTTCCCAGCCGTCCCCCCACATCCTCAGCCAAACAGATGGGGAGGGGAGCAGGACGGCAGGCAGCAGTTCCCAGCCGCCCCCCCACCTTCAGCAGAACGGGCGGCTCCCAGCCGCCCCCCCACGTCCTCAGCCAAACAGATGGGGAGGGGAGCAGGACGGAAGGAAGCAGTTCCCAGCCGCCCCCCACCTCCTCAGCCAAACAGATGGGGAGGGGAGCAGGACGGCAGGCAGCAGTTCCCAGCCACCCCCCCACGTCCTCAGCCAAACAGATGGGGAGGGGAGCAGGACGGTAGGCAGCAGTTCCCAGCCGCCCCCCCATCTTCAGCAGAACGGGCGGCTCCCAGCCGCCCCCCCCACGTCCTCAGCCAAACAGATTGGGAGGGGAGCAGGACGGCAGGCAGCATTTCCCAGCCGCCCCCCCACCTCCTCAGCCAAACAGATGGGGAGGGGAGCAGGACGGCAGGCAGCAGTTCCCAGCCGTCCCCCCACGTCCTCAGCCAAACAGATGGGGAGGGGAGCAGGACGGCAGGCAGCAGTTCCCAGCCGCCCCCCCACCTTCAGCAGAACGGGCGGCCCCCAGCCGCCCCCCCACGTCCTCAGCCAAACAGATGGGGAGGGGAGCAGGACGGAAGGAAGCAGTTCCCAGCCGCCCCCCACCTCCTCAGCCAAACAGATGGGGAGGGGAGCAGGACGGCAGGCAGCAGTTCCCAGCCACCCCCCCACGTCCTCAGCCAAACAGATGGGGAGGGGAGCAGGACGGTAGGCAGCAGTTCCCAGCCGCCCCCCCATCTTCAGCAGAACGGGCGGCTCCCAGCCGCCCCCCCCCCACGTCCTCAGCCAAACAGATTGGGAGGGGAGCAGGACGGCAGGCAGCATTTCCCAGCTGCCCCCCCACCTCCTCAGCCAAACAGATGGGGAGGGGAGCAGGACGGCAGGCAGCAGTTCCCAGCCCCCCCCCACGTCATCAGCCAAACAGATGGGGAGGGGAGCCGGACGGTAGGAAGCAGTTCCCAGCCGCCCCCCCACGTCCTCAGCCAAACAGATAGGGAGGGGAGCAGGACGGCAGGCAGCAGTTCCCAGCCGCCCCCCTTCTTCAGCAGAACAGGCGACGAGGGCAAGCAGGATGGTTGGCAGCGGCTCCCAGCCGCCCTCCCAAGTCCTCAGCCAAACAGATAGGGAGGGGAGCAGGATGGCAGGCAGCAGTTCCCAGCCGCCCCCCATCTTCAGCAGAACGGGCGACGAGGGCAAGCAGGATGGGAGGCAGCGGCTCCCAGCCGCCCTCCCAAGTCCTCCGCCAAACAGATGGGGAGGGGAGCAGGACAGTAGGCAGCAGTTCCCAGTCGCCCCCCCATCTTCAGCAGAACGGGCGATGAGGGCGAGCAGAACGGGAGGCAGCGCCTCCCAGCTGCCCCCCACCACGTCCTCAGCCAAACAGATGGGGAGGGGAGCAGGACAGTAGGCAGCAGTTCCCAGCCGCCCCCCCATCTTCAGCAGAACAGGTGGCGAGGGCAAGCTGATTGGACGGCAGCATTTCCCAGCCCCCCCACGTCCTCAGCCAAACTGATGGGGAGGGGAGCAGGACGGCAGGCAGCAGTTCCCAGCCGCCCCCCCACGTCCTCAGCCAAACAGATGGGGAGGGGAGCAGGATGGCAGGCAGCAGTTCCCAGCCGCCCCCCACGTCCTCAGCGAAACTGATGGGGAGGGGAGCAGGACGGCAGGCAGCAGTTCCCAGCCGCCCCCCCCACGTCCTCAGCCAAACAGATGGGGAGGGGAGCAGGACGGCAGGCAGCAGTTCCCAGTCCCCCCCCCATGTCCTCAGCCAAACAGATGGGGAGGGGAGCAGGACGGTAGGCAGCAGTTCCCAGCCACCCCCCCCCCATCTTCAGCAGAACCGGCGGCGAGGGCGAGCAGGATGGGAGGCAGTGGCTCCCAGCCGCCCCCCCACATCCTCAGCCAAACAGATAGGGAGGGGAGCAGGACGGACGGCAGGCAGCCAGCCTTGCTCTCCTCTGGCCTTGGTCCGTCTCTTCGCTGCTGCGCCTGTTGCCGGGAAAAATGCCCCAGCAGAAGCTGCCTTTGTCCAAAGGCTGGGAGGAAGCTCGCAACTATGATATCGACCACGCCACCAAAACTACCAGCTGGGTCACCACGCAGGACAGGTGAGGAAGGACGGACCGGAGGAGGCTGAGCCAGTGGGCTGGGGAGGAGCCTTACGGGAACGCCGGCGGCCACGGGGTGTTTTGTAGCCGGTGGGCCGGTTGCGAAATTGCACGAAATGGGGGCATGGTGTTCTGGGGCTGCAGGGGTGTCCGGTGGCCAAGCAGAGGAAGCTCAGCAGCAGGCCAGAGACAAAACTTACTGTTTTTGCTTGTTCTCTCTTGCTTTCTGCTGCTTGTTCTCTCTCGCTTTCTGCCGCTTGTTCTCTGTCTCGCTTTCTCCCACGTGCTCCGAAACCGAAACTTCCTTAGTTTATATTGGCTTTTGAACGCCAATAGAATAGAGTCTCTTGAATAGACTCTATTCTATTGGCTTTCAAAAGCCAATAGAATAAGCGGGAGTAGCATAACTAAGGAAAACGGGAAAAATGGCAGACTGCGTTGTTTGGCGACCCTCATTAAATGGTCGTTCGACCCCAAATGGGGTCGCGACCCACAGGTTTAGAACCGCTGCAGTAGAGGGTTGTGACACTTTCCCTCCCATATACAGGTATGACCAGAGACATCAACTGAGAGATGGAGGGAAATGGTTTAATGGATGGTGGACAGTTGAGGATAAAATCCAGCTCCCTACTGCCCTTGTGTGGAAAATTGTACAGCGAACTCATGATGCTTTTCATGGCTCCCCAAGGAAGCTTCATTTTTGGCTAAAACAGAGGTATTGCAATCACAACCTGTGAGCTCTGGCTCAGCAAGCTTCTTCCCAATGTGAGATTTGTCAACGAAATAACCCTACAGGAGGGAAACCTCTACCTAAGGGGGCCCTTCGCGTTGCTAAATATCCTGGAGAAGCATGGCAAGTAGATTTTACAGAAATGCCACGGAATGGGGCCAAGAGGAATCTTTTAGTTTTTGTGGACATGTTCACCGGATGGCCAGAAGCTATACCTACTACCACCCAAAGAGCTTGTGAAGTATCCCGGACTATTGTTGACCAGATCGTCCCACGGTTTGGACTTCCTAAATCCATTGAGTCTGACAATGGCCACCATTTTGTCTCTCAAGTGGTTCAGGGGGTGTGCAAACCTTTGCACATTGACTGGCACCTTCATTCATCGTACAGGCCCCAAGCATCGGCTCAAGTGGAACGCATGAATAGGACTTTGAAAGGTCACATGGCAAAGTTGTGCCAGGAGACCTCCTTAACTTGGCCCAAGATTTTGCCCATTGCTCTGACTCGTGTAAGAGCAACTCCTAGGGGGAAGCTCTAATTGTCACCTTTTGAAATGGTGTATAGTAAACCTTTTGTTTCTCATTATGTTATGGGGGCGGATGAAGGAAATGAGAATGTTTCTTTGTATTTGCAGAAACTGTTGCAGGTGTTGTCTTCTATCTCCCAACAGGTCAAAGCTGCCCTTCCAGTGATCCCTGACTTGCCTCCTATTGTGGAACCTGGAGAGTGGATCCGTGTGAAAGAACTCAACCCCTCGAGCCTTGCTGCCAAGTGGTCAGAACCGGTCCAGGTGCTGCTCAGCACTCCAACAGCTGTGAAGGTTCCTGGCATAAAGGCGTGGATTCACTGTTCCCGTATAAAGAAGGTTCCAGCTCCCAACGTCCAGTGGCAAAGCCAACAGTTGGAGGGTTTGAAACTGCTGTTGTCCAGACTCCCTTCAGATGTGCCTTCCTGCGATTTTTTTTAACAAAATTTTATTAAGTTTATATAGATAAGGAAAAATAGGAACAATACAGGTATGGTAAAGGGAGGGGTGGAAGGAAAGGGCAAGGGGAAGGGAATAAGGAATTAGGGTAAAATAAGGATAGGTACAATCACATATTTCAACAAACAAGCTACCGTCCGGATCATAATAATGAGTAAATATCATATTCAACCATTTTTACCGAAGCTTAGACTATAACATATTAAAAACAATTAGTAAACAAATACGTTGATCTATTAAGTAAACACTGCTAATAAAATCTCAAAAAATCCTAACGATCAAAAGTAACAAATGAAAATCAGTAAATCAGGAAAAATAATCATATCATCAAAATGTTAGTTAGAACTCGATTAAAAATCAGTCATCTATTCTAAAATATTGAATCCTTCAAGTTCTAACGTGTCTCTAACCATTGATAAAAAATTTTCCCAAGTTCTAAAATAAATTGAATCATCTTTTTCTTTCATTTCTAATGTTAATCTATCCATTTCTGCACACTCTAAAATTTTAGTAATTATAATCTGGTCAGATGGTAAATTCTCATTTTTCCAAAATTGGGCAAATACTATCCTTGCAGCTGTTTAAACATGCAATATCAAGTAGTCATTCTCTTTACCATAATTAGGTCTTAATATTCCTAACAAAAACAATTCTGGTTTAAATTCTATCTGTAGTTTCACATCTTTTCCAACCATCTATGGATCTTAGACCAATATTTCTTAGCGATAGGGCATATCCACCAGGCATGGTAATAAGTGCCTGGCTGTTGTTTACATTTCCAGCAAATATCCAAAACATTTTTAAACATTTTTGCTAAGCGAACTGGTGTCATATGCCATCTATAAAACATCTTATATAAGTTTTCTTTATATGCTACCGTTTTTGTAAGCTTAATATTTTTATCCCAAAGTTTTTGCCAGTCTTCCAAATCTATAGACTGTCCAAAGTTCTTTGCCCATACTATCATTGTTTCTTTCACTTGTTCTTCTTCCATCTTCCAGTTTAAAAGAAATTTATAGAGTTTTCTAATCAAATTCTCATCTGTTTTTAACAAAATTTTATCTAATGGGGTCTGTTCTTTGTAAAAACCTGTTGATTTTATATCTTTTTCGTATCTTGTTTGAATTTGCAAATAGGACCACCATGTCAAGTCAATACCTTGTAGTTGTAAAGTTTGCCTGTCCTTAAGTTTTCCCTTTGTCTAAAATGTCTTTATAACTAACCAGTTTGTCATAATTAATCAGATTTGGATAAGCAAATGCTTCCATTGTTGAAAGCCACTCAGGTATTTTCATATATATTTTATGTTTAATTTTCTTCCATTCTGAAAGTAGTACGTTTCTTATAGTGTGATTTTGAAAGTACTTATGTGCTTTAGATTTCTCGTACCATATAAAAGCATGCCAACCTAACTGAAGGTCGTGTCCCTCTAAATAAAGCAATCTTTTATTTCTCAATACAATCCATTCTTTAAGCCAAAGCAAAATAGCCGCTTGATAGTAAAGTCTCCAATCTGGAAGTCCAAAGCCCCCTCTATCCTTAGATTCTTGTAACAATTTACATTTGATTCTCGCTTTCTTTTTTTGCCATATAAATCTTAAAATCATGGCATTTAAATTATCAAAAAAGTTCTTAGTAAGTTTAATAGGCACTGTTTGAAATAGGAAAATTAGCTTTGGTAAAATATTCATCTTAACCATCGCTATTCTTCCTAGAAGTGATAATTGAAGATTTCCCCATCTTTCCAAGTCTATTTTTATTTGTTTCATTAATCTCTCATAATTATCTTCTTTTAGTGTAGTATATTTCGCCATTAAATAAATACCCAAATATTTGACTTTTTTTAAAAAACAAGTTTTATTGGTTTTTTCATTTTACAGACAAGTGCTTACGAAACAATGTGGTAGCAGGGCAATCAATTATCCACACAACAAAGTCATACCCATAAAAATCAAATTAAATCATTAAAGAAAAAAAAGAAAGAAAAAAAAACAGAAAACCCCTCTCTCTTTCCCCTCTAATAACTTATTATATTCAAACTGATATATTTCAATACAACTAGGTCAATCCTATCAATCCTCAATAACCTTTCATCTAAATAGATCCACAAATCCAACTCCTGTATGAAGTTTACTTATTTCAGTTACTATGTTCCATATTTCTAATCTAAGTACATAATTAACACTTCGGGAATCTCCCCATTACCTTTTTCCTTAACATATTCAATAAACATTTATTAATATCATTTCTTATTTTTCCCTATTCTTCTTCCATTACAAAATAACCATCAGTTCTAATGTATATATATATAAAAAGTATATTAGTTCATATTAAAAAAGAACAAATAAAAAGAACAAAGAACAAAACAGAGCAAAGTAAAAAAGAAAAATACCTTTCTATTTCTATTATACTTTATAATCTAATAATCAATCCCTCAATATCACATTTCTTTAACCTCCTCAAAGTTACTATATCCAAAAGATATTAATACATAGATAAACACCTTATTATTAAGTTCAGACCCTTAATTAATTTTTATTCAATCTAACATCTTATTTAACTGTCATAAGCCATAAATCGATCCATATCTAATAAGCCTTTTAAAATCATTACATAAAACCTTCGATCACATTCTTAAATCTTATTCTAGCTTTCCTTTTATGCCAAACAGGTTTCCATAACAAGGCCACTATATCCATAAGCAAGTCATTTTTTTTATCTTGTCGTTTCCTTTGAATCAAACAGAGACGTCTTCTTTTCTGTTTTAGGAACCTAGCTCCTTTGTAAATAATCCCTTGTTGTTTGACAAGGTCCAATCTCCACATTTGAAACTGTTGAGTAGCTGGCTCAATTACGTCCAGTTTTGTACCTAATAGTTGTTTATCCAAGTTAGCATCGTTCTCAGTTCGTTGGGCTTGTCTGTCCATTTCTGCTAATTTTAGGGTTGTAAGTGGTTTAATTACAGTCCTTTTTAATTCCTCAGAGAACTCATCAGCCTGCGTATAGAGTAAAGTGGAATCTTCTTTACCTTTAGTTAATCCCGCTTCTGTTATTTCTTGACCCATAGAGTACTCAGACGAAGTCTGGGTGTCAGTTTGGAAGTTCAAAGCAGGATTTCTATTTTTTATTTCCATCGTAAATTCTTTTATTTGCAAACGTATTTCATCAGTAGCTTCATAAAGTTTTTCCAGTATAAGTGTATAGTCAAGTTGAGCCAAGGGTTGCTCCATTTCAAAGATAATCAAAAACAGTCTGTATCATTTAGTAGGGGCTGTGTTCAGAGAACATTTAATCAGTGTCCACCCCCACCAGTGCAGCTGTTAATTTTCTTTGTATTTTCCCCTTTATGATAATCTAAAAGTCAAGGTTAATCCAATCCTCAAAAGAAAAAGTTACAATTTTAAGTCACTAATTAAAGTTGCAATTTTAAGTTTTTCCACAAGGTGTCCTCAGTACCATGTAAAATCTTCTCCCAGAAACCAGGAATCTCATAAACAAGATCAGGAAATACAGAAAAAAGAAGCATTCAAACCCAGTAGCAGATTCAATACTGACAAAATTTTCCAAGACCCCGAAGTGAAGGAAAAAAGAGAAAAAAATAGGAAAAAAATCACTTTAAATTAATTGAGTCCAAGCTTCTTTTCCCCACACTCACAAATGCCACCTTCTTAGAGTAGGGAAATCATTTCAAAGGTGCTTTTTACAGGCACAAAAAAAAGAAAAACCAAGAGAGGGAGGAAAAAAAATCTCACCCAGCTCAGCCACGGTGGTTCCTGTGCTTAGATGTTCTTCTGACTTCTGGTTGCAGCGGCTAGTGAACGGCCATTTTACTGGCCGTTCTTTCCACCGTCGGCCCAAAGGAGCAATCTCAGTCCCTGGAAGAAGCTGACGCTCTCCCAAGGACAACAAGTACCTCCTCACCGGTAGCTGCCCCCACAGGGCAGCTTTTCAACCCGATTAAGGGTCTACCGGCAGCAGAGAATCAGCTGGCAAGGAGAGCCATCTCCTTGCACAGCTGCGAGCGCCGCTATCCGGAACCGGAAGTCACCCAAATATTTGACTTTTTTAACTATTTGAAGATTTGTCATTTTAGCGAGTTGAATTTTCTGTCTGTTAAGTTTTTTGTTATTACTTTAGTCTTTTCCCTGTTTATTTTCAGACCAGCCACTTCTCCAAATTTCTCAATTTTCTGCAAGAGTTTATCAGCTGTTTGCAATGGCTCCTCTAGAATGAAGACCAAGTCATCCGCAAAGGCTTGTAGTTTATATTTCTGGTCTTTAATCTCCAGACCTTTAATTTCTGTATCTTGTCTGATATTTCTTGCCAGAACCTCTAATGTAAGAATAAACAACAGAGGAGACAACGGGCATCTCTGTCTAGTGCCTTTTTTAATCTCAAATCCATCTGTGTAATCTCCATTTAAAAGTATTCTTGCTGAGACTTCCGGTTTCCGGTCGTGCCGTACGGAGCCATCTCTAGGGAGCTCCGATACGGCGCTCGGATTTTCGGCGGCTTTTCAGCCGCCCGAAGCATCAGAGGCAAGGAGGGAGACCCGCGGAAGATAGCGGAACCCCCGGCGACCCGAAAAACGTAGAATTGGAAGGAGGATCGCCAGAGGAGACGCGAACAGAAGAAGAAGACAGAGAGGCCGGCTGCGGCCGGCCCGACGACAAGAGGGCAGAAACAATAGAAGCGAGGGGAGAAGACCAAAGAAGGACGCAGCGAAGGAGACGGGAGTGAGAGAAGATCAGGAAGAAGCGGGATGAGGGAAGAAGAGCCCCGGACCTACCCAGCTGGAGGCCTGAAGAAGCCGCGAAGCCGCCCAGCCGCAGCTGAGGAGAGCCAGCTGACGAAAGGAAAGCCACCCAGAGTCATCAAGAAGTAAGGCAACCGGCGGCGGCAGGGCGGCCGGCCAGCAGGCCCGGAAATGCCACGCCGCACACAGAGCAGGACTAGGACACCAGATCACTGCTGGGGGGGCCTGCCGGCCTTAGGAAGACCCCCGGACGAGCTGGGGAGAGCCAGCAGGAGGAGAGCCGACGAGAGCAGGGAGAAGACGGCCGACAACAGCGGTAAGTCCAGCGGGGGCCGATTAGCGCATCGAGGGACGTGAGCTACAGGGAGAGCCCAGCAGCGGGGGGAGGACCCTCACAAGACCCCCAGAAGACCCCCCCAGACCCCGAAAAGTCTAGTGGTACTGCACCTGGGGAGGGGGAAAAGGGCCATCTGCGCAGGCCTCAAGCCACAGATCTGCTCATCCTGCATCATCCCTGCCAGCACAGTGAAGCCTACTTGAAAACAAATAGCACCCCCTAGTGGACAAAAAAAAATTAAAAATTTTTTTGCTGTCTAAATATAAACTGTGAAAAGAAAGAATTTGACCCAACCTATCCTAGCAGCTTAACAATCTTGCACAGGAACAATTCCTACACAACTCTTGGCATTAAGGGGTGGCTTTAAGGGTGGACAGGCCAACAGGAGGAGAAGCTCAAAATGGCCACCAAACGGACGAAACAGACCAAACTGACACACCCGAAGGGAGCTGCACCCTCCCCGGCCCAGCCCTCCAATCTGCCAGGGAACACCCCACCCACCCACACCCACCCACCCAACTGCAGGCCCTCAGACCCAAACGCCAACCCATGCCTTCCCAACAGCGCACATGATCCAAGGACTGAAAGAGACGATAGAGACACTAAATGAGACGATAGAGAAGCTGGTTAAAAGGATGGATGGCATGGATAGAAAATTGGAAGAAATGGGCGCGAGGACGGAGAAAAGATGCATAGAAGCAGAACGGAAGATGGAGGAAAGATACAAAGACATAAAACGGATGCTGGCAGACCAAGGTAGAGACCTAGAGAGAAAGTGGGAAGAACAACGCAAAAGCGACGGCCACCGACCTGGAACAAATGAAGGAGGCAATGCAAGCACACTACAAGAAAATAAGAGATGAAATGGGAAAGAACCTCCAGGAAACAAGGGAGAATACGGAAAAGAGGATGGAAGAAGTGGAGAACCGCATAGAGGGACAGATTGCAGAGGTGAAAAGAGAGGCTCAAGACCAGTCCACCATGATGCAATTCTGGCAAATGGCATTTGCAATCAGGTTCAGAGGGTGGAAAGAGACAACAAACGAAACCCAAGGAGGCCTGCTCAGGACCTTTGTAGGGGCCCTGGTGACATTCCTGGGTAAGAGCACCAATGAGATTGGGTGGCAATTCGAAAGAATCTACAGAGTGGGCGCATGGAGGTCAGTGAACAGGCGTCAACCAAGGGATGTGGTCATCCACTTCGCAACACAGGGGCTCAGGAACCTCATCTCTGTCACTTCCTACAACAAGGCATTCTACATAGAGGAGCAGGAGGTGAAGGTACTGAAAGAGATCCCCCAGGCGATGCTGAGAGACAGAAAGGACTACAAATTCCTGATCAATGAACTGAGATCACGTGCACTGCAATACCGATGGGAAACCCCAACAGGGGTGTCACTTTTCTATAGAAACAAGAGATTTTACTTGACCTCGATCCAGAAAGCCAAAGACTTCCTCGAAAAGGAACTGAAGTCGGGAAGCCCTCAACCCACCGCGAGAGAAGATGCAGATGGACCACTGGAAAGCGGGAGAGATCGAGGCCAACGAGCAAGCCGCGCAGAGGCACAGACCGGGGCAGTGGCAGAGGAAAGGAATGGACCACCTCGAGAGGCGATGGCGCAGAGAGCAGAGGGCAACAAAAACAAGGAGGCAGAACAATCTACAGAGGACAGGCTACCAGGCTCCACTACCAAACACACAGACCGGCAGAACAAGACCCCACAACCCAATATGAGAATCAATCCGGATATCATGGGAACGAGACCAAAGAAGACAACAGGAGGAATAACAGAAGTGGTCTTGCAAGAGTATCCTACAACAGATAATGGCAACTAATTATTTGACCTGGAATGTGAACGGACTGAACTCCCCCCAGAAAAGGAGAAAAATACTCCACTACCTGAACCAAGGTAACAGCAATATAATCTGCCTACAAGAAACGCACATCAGAGCAGCAGACCAGAAATATCTGATCAACTACAAACTAGGCGCGCACTTTGTGGCAGCGGCGCCAAGAAAAAAGAATGGGATTGTTATATATGTAAAGAAACATGTAAAGGCTAAGCTAATAGAGTCTGACCCCCAAGGTAGATACCTGGCAATTGAAATAACACAAGAGGACAAGAAGATTCTAGTAATGGGCGTATATGCACCAAATCAGCAACAAGGCAAATTCTACAAAAAGCTACACAAGAAAGTAATACAACTTAACTACAGATCTTACATTATCATGGGAGACTGGAATGGGGTCATAGAGACTGCTCTAGACAAAAAAAGAACTGCACCTAACCCGCAAAAACACTCCAAGTTGCCTAAATCCTTCTTTGATATGAAGGAGGACCTCGAACTGACAGACGTATGGAGGGAAAGGCACGGCAAAGAACAAGAATTCACCTTCTTCTCTGGCAGACATCAATCCTTCTCCAGAATTGACTTTATATTAACTTCTAGCGACTTGCTAATTTGCCTAAATGCGCTGAAAATCCTACCCAAGGTACTGACGGACCACAACCCTGTGAGGATGGAATTAAGACAAGGCTTGAAACAGAGGAGATCCTGGAGAATTAATGAAAACCTGTTTAGACACGAAGAAAAGGTGGCGGAATGCAAATATGCTATGAAGGAATTCTTCAACATAAATATGAACAACGAAACACCGATAGAAATGATCTGGGACGCCAGCAAGGCGTACATGCGCGGGATCCTCATGGACATGAATAACAGGCACCGTCGCAAACAAGAACACAAAAGAAAGGAGTTGGAAAATGAGATAAGTAAAAGGGAGCGGCTATTAATAAAAAGGCCAGAGGACAAAGTCACCAAAGAAGGAATCAAGATCTTAAGAAAGCAATTTGACATGTTGATGGCAGACCAAGTTGCAAGGAATATACAATATGCAAAACATAAGACATTCTGCAAGGCCAACAAACCGGGCCGCTGGCTAGCCTACATCATAAGAAAGAAACAGAAATCCCGCATAATTGAAAAGATAGAATACAAAGGCAAGGAAGAATTCCGACAAAAAACCATCAAGAAAGCCTTCACGGAGTTCTACTCGGAACTATATGCCGAGGATAAGATACAAGACAAAGAGATAGATGAGTTCCTACAAAACGAAAAGATACAGACGATTACCGACACACAAAGAGAGGCCCTGAATGCCTTAATCACAAAGGAGGAAATACACTCAGCGATCACACAACTGAAAACAGGAAAATCGCCCGGGACGGATGGGATAACAGCGACCTACTACAAGCATCTCCAGGAAGAGATGTTAGAACCCCTCAGAAAGCTATTTGTCAACATTCAAGAAGGAGGCCAAGTCCCACCATCCTGGAAAACAGCCTACATCTCATTAATCCCAAAGGAGAGGAAAGACAACGCACAGCCCGCAAACTACAGACCCATCTCACTACTAAACACAGACTACAAAATCTTCACAAAAATTTTGGCCACTAGACTAATGACTGTACTACAAAAAACAATACACCCGGACCAAAGGGGATTTATACAAGGACGCCAGATGAAAAACAACGTGAGACAGCTGTTGAACATAATAGAGTACCTGCAAAGGCATAACCAGGTACCCGCCGCTCTTATGTTTGTGGATGCAGAAAAAGCTTTTGACAGACTGAATTGGCCGTTCCTGACGAACTTGGTCCGGAAGATGAAAATGGGAACACAGTTTCTCAACTCCATAACGGCAATTTACCAGAAACAAACAGGCCAGATCATTGTTAATGGAGACTTAACGGACTCATTCAACATTGAGAGAGGCACGAGACAGGGCTGCCCGCTATCACCTCTGCTATTTGTCCTAACGCTGGAGATTCTACTAAACAGGATAAGAGCGGCAGAAGACATACAGCGTATATGGATCAAACAACAAGATTACAGACTATGTGCCTTTGCAGACGACTTGCTGGTGACAATGTCGCAACCAGTACAGTCAGCAAAGAGATTGATGGAGATAATGGAAGACTATGGTAGGGTGTCAGGCTTCAAAGTAAACACATCAAAAACAAAGATGCTAGTCAAAAACCTAGACAACAAAGCAAGACAGGACTTGGAAAGAATAACGGGTTGCGAAATAGTCAAGAAAGTTAAATACTTAGGAGTGGAGATAGAATCAACAAATGCGAAATTATACAAGAATAACTATGAGGCGCTGTGGAACAAGATACAAGCAGACCTGGAAAGATGGAAGACACTACGACTATCTCTGCTGGGCAGGATAGCAGCAGTTAAGATGAACGTATTGCCAAGATTTCTATTTCTCTTTCAAATGCTACCCATACTCAAAAGGGATGTGGATTTGGATGACTGGCAGAAGGACATCAACAGATATATTTGGGATGGCAAGAGACCGAGGGTGAAACTAAAAATCATACAGGACACAAGGAAGAGAGAGGGACTAAAAATGCCTAACCTAAAGCTATACTACTATGCAGCGATGTTGGTGGCGGTGAGTGACTGGATCAATATGACGAATGATAGAATACTGAATGTTGAAGGGCATGGTCTACTATTTGGCTGGCACGCATACTTAGTATACGACAAAAAGGCAGACAGAAACTTCAAGGAGAACCCACTACGGATTCCATTGCTATGGGTCTGGAAGAAATATAAACACCTCCTACACGACAAGATTCCCATCTGGACGATCCCCGGACACGCAATAGGGGATATAAACACATCCCAAGGGCAAGAGGTGGTGCCCTACAGTAAACTTGTACTGGGAGAAGAAAATGGGTTCCTCTTGAAACCCCAAGCAACGCTAGCAAGCAGAGGAATAGGAGGTACCTGGCTATCATATATACAACTGCAATCAAGGTGGCGTAAAGATAAGAAGAAGGGCTTCTCCCGGACCGACGAGAAACTAATTGAACAGATTAGAGAACAGGGGATCATGCACATCAAACGAGTGTACAGCATTCTGATAGAAATGGACTCTGAAACCGAACTAGTCAAGAGCTGTATGATAAAGTGGGAACAAGACTTTGGGCATTCTATCGCCATGGACACGTGGGAGAAAATTTGGGTGAGAAATGTAGAATTTACTAAATTGCAACACTTAAGGGAAAACTTCTACAAGATGTTTTATAGGTGGCACCTCGACCCGAAAAAACTATCGCTCATCTACCCAGACTCCCAGCCCAAATGCTGGAGGTGTGGGGACGGGGAAGCTACCTACTTTCATGTATGGTGGACATGCAGAAAAATCAAAGCCTTCTGGAGGAAGATATGGTGGACACTCCAAACCATTTTCACAAAGCGTATAGAATTTCTACCTCAAGCTTTTTTGTTAGGGATTACAAAGGATATCACTACCTCAGAGACGAACTTATTTCTGAACTTGATTACAGCAGCGAGATTGTTGGTGGGACAGTACTGGAAGAATCCAGAAATACCGCCTATTGAAGAATGGACTGTGAAAGTAACAAACTTGGCGGAAATGGCGAAAATATCAGCATACTTGAAAGGTCGCTCCAATGAACAATATTTGACAGACTGGAAACAATGGATAGACTATATCCAAGAGAAACACCAATCAAACAAAATGCATCTGGCGTTTAGCTAAGGCTCGACGTGAGGATGGAAGAATGTATAACAAATCAAATGTTTACAAAAACTAACACCTAATGTTGAATGTTTATGTTCTATGACTAATGCCTCCTAACACGATCTTATGTTTAATGTTGATTACTTTAATAATGAAAGAGCAGACTGAATTTTTTTTACCCCAGGTTATTGAATTTCTACCTCAGGATCTTTTGCTAGGGATCATAAAAGATAAAATGTAACAGACATATAGTTGAGGCTGGAAGTGAGGAGTAAAGAATATTTACCAAACCAGACGTTTACAAAGATTAATACCTAGTGTTATATGTTGTGTTCCATGATGATTGCTTATTAATATGATCTTATGTTTAATGTTGAATACTTTAATATTGAAAAAGCGGACTGAATTTCTACCTCAGGTTATTGAACTACTACCTCAGGACCTATTGTTAGGGATCATACAGGTTAAAAATGTAACAGGTGTATAGTAGAGGCTTGAAGTGAGGAGTGAAGAATGTTTACCTATGGTTGTATGCTATGTCCTACGATGATCGCCTCTTAATATGATCTTATGCTTAATGATGATTACTTTAATAATGAAAAAGCAGACTGAATTTTTACCCCAGGTTATTGAATCTCTACCTCAGGATCTTCTGCTAGGAATCATAAAAGATAAAATACAACAGACATATAGTTGAGGCTGGAAGTGAGGAGTAAAGAATATTTACCAAACCAGACGTTTACAAAGATTAATACCTAGTGTTATATGTTGTCTTCTATGATGATTGATTATTAATATGATCTTATATTTAATGTTTAACTACTACCTCAGGACCTATTGTTAGGGATCATAGAGGGGGAAAAATAAAATAAAAATGTAACAGGTGTATAATAGAGGATTGAAGTGAGGAGTGGAAAATGTTTACCAAACCAGAAGTCTACAAAGAATAATACTGTTGCAATGCAAATGCATCCCACTTGAGCTGACCGTAAGCATTATGTGTATTCACATCGAAGAGGTTTCTAAACGCAGGAACCTTTTGGCTGGGATAATTGCCGTGATTTACAAAGCCTTCAGGCAAGGCAATTGCTCAGATCAAAAGGGTTTTTCTCAATTGCTGGCTGGAGTTTCCTCAATCGATGGCTTACACATAAGCGAACAAACTTTCTCAAGCTTTGTTTAAGATAACTGAAGTTAGATAAGCAGCAGATCGGAAACGGTCTGAAAACAGACACCAAATTAGCCTCAGATCATATGCAAGGATTTACAGACCTTTGACAGTTGAAAACGAAGGTGTTACTTTATGGTTAGATGTAGGAAACATATTATCTTGTAATTGTCTTGTAATCTCCTGACCTCCTGACTAAGCAGGAAATATAATCATTGATGAAACATTTTATATTATGCTATTGTAAAACTGCCGGACTCAAACCTTTTTGTATGTGATTTATTCACGTTGTTTGATGTTAACCAAATAAAGAGAGGAGGCTGATTTCATTCGAATGTCAGTCACCTCAGAGAGAAACCTTGTGTCTTATCTCTACATTCAGCCACCGTGTCTGACCCACATTGAAGCTGCCTACGGAAGGTAAAGCATCATAATACGTAGTGTTGTATATCAGATGCTATGATGTTTGATGCATACAAAGATTTTATGTACAATGCTGATTGTTTTAATAAAGGAATTTTTATATATATATATATAAAGTATTCTTGCTGTTTGTTTCTTATAAATTGCTTGAATTGCTTTGTTAAAATTTTCACCAAAGTCCATTTCTTTAAGTTGTTGAAACATAAATTGCCAATTTAAGTTATCAAAGGATTTTTGTGCATCAAGAACTAAGGAGAAACTTCCTGACAGTTAGAACAATTAACCAGTGGAACAACCTGCCTCCAGAAGCAGTGAATGCGCCAACACTGGAAGTTTTTAAGAAGAAACTGGACAGCCAATTGTCCGAAATGGTATAGGGTTACCTGCCTGAGCAGGGGGTTGGACTAGATGACCTCCAAGGTCCCTTCCAACTTTATCATTATTATTAAGGAATATAAGTGCCATCTGGTTCCCTGGATGGATTTCATAGTACTCCAAGACGTTTAAAATGATCCTCAAGTTGTTCTTTATCTGTCTTTTTGGTAGGAAACCATTTTGGTCTGGGTGTATAAATTCATTCAAAAAGTTTTTCATTCTTTCTGCCATTATTGCAGCAAAGATTTTGTAACCCACATTTAGTAGCGATATTGGTCTGTAATTTTTAATTAGTGTATGATCAGTATCTTCTTTAGGTATCAAAGTAATATTAGCTTCAGTCCATGAATCTGGTATTTTTGTCCGTGTAAAAACTTCATTACATAAATCTTTCAAAGTTGGAGTTATAGTATCTTGTAATGCTACATAGGATTCAGCAGGAAGACCATCAGGTCCTGGTGTTTTATCTTTCTTTTGCTTTTTTATTGTCTCCGTAATCTCCATCATTGAAACATTCTCGTTTAACCTCTGACGCATATTCTCAGGAACCTTTGGGAGATTTGCTTCTTTTAAATAAGCCTGAATTACATCTTTAGAAACCATCTCCGCCTTATAAAGTGTCTCATAATACTCCTTCGTAATTTTTTTCATTAAGTCATTGTGGCATTGTAGGTCACCGTCCGTATCCCGTAGCTTACTTATTAATCTTTTTTCTCTTTCTTTTTTTAATCTATATGCCAGCCATCTCCCAGGTTTATTGGCATTTTCAAAAAAATTATGTTTGGACTTTTTAATCTGTTGTGCCATTGTATTTATCTCAAGTAAGTTTAACTTATGTTTTAATAGTTCCATTTGTATTTTCAACTTTTTCTTTTGAGGGTCTGATTGTAATTCAGCTTCCAACATACTAAGTTGTTCTTTCAATCTATGTTGAGCAAGTTTCTTTTCCTTATTCTTTTTAGCAAGATAAGTTATGGCCAAACCTCTAAAATATGCTTTTGCCATGTCCCATACAATTTGAATAGAGGTTTCTTCTTTTTTATTGACTTTAAAAAAGAATTCCATTTCTTTTGTTGCGAATTGTAAAAACTCCTTTTCTTTCAATATTGATTTATTCAAGGACCATCTTGGTCTTTTCTTAAGTCCTTTCCAGGTCATTTTCATTGAAATATGGCCTGCCCAAATGTTAGATTCTATTTCAATTTCTTGTATCATGGCCTTTAAGTCCAAAGAAGTCCATATCATGTCAATTCTTGACCACAATTTATGTCTATTAGAATAAAAGGTATATTGTGCTTTTTCCGGGTGCATCTCTCTCCAAATGTCCTGTATACAAAGTTCATCTTTCATTCTTAGAAAGGATTTAGGTAGAATATTACTTCCTCCCCCCCCCCGTTTATAACTTTTATAGTCCTGTACTGGATCAACAATTGCGTTAAAGTCTCCAAGTATACACAAGCTATGGTAATTTAAGTCCACCAGTTTATCATATAATTGCTGAAAGAATTGATCTTGCTTCTCATTGGGAGCATATATCGCAACCATCAATATTTGTTTTTGATTCCATGTAATCTCAACCATCAATATTCTTCCCTCTTCATCAGCATAAATTTGTTTTGAATTCATCTTTTCTTTTATATAGAGAGCTATCCCTCTTTTCTTTTGTGATGTCAAGGAAAAATAAAGTTTACCAAGTTTTGATTGTTCAGGTATTCTAGAATGTTGTAACTTAATGTGTGTCTCCTGGAAACAAATTATATCCATTTTTAGATTTTGTAGTCTATGAAATATTTTACTCCTTTTTGATGGGGAGTTAAAACCATTTATATTTATTGAAAGAATTCCAATTTCCTCCATAGTTTCAGTTGTGTCGAGATCTCAATTTTCTAGGAGAGCTTATCTGTCTCTGATCTTTAGGCCTCACATCTTCCTCTGGTTGAGTCTTTTTAGGCACTTCTTCCTCCGTTTGTTTCGATGTTCCTGCAGTCGTTTCTTCTGGTTTCTTAGGTTCCGCCTCACCTCTCTCCAAGAAGTCTCTATGATTATTAAAGAAGTCCTCTGCTTGTTGTGGGGTGTTCAATCTATATCTTTTTCTGTCCCAAAAAATTAATAGTCCTTCTGGGATCAACCATCTGAAGTTCACTCCTTTACTGATCAATTTCCTCGTTAAGAATTGGTATTCTCTTCGAGCTTCTCTAATTCTTCTTGGGATCTGTTTGAGAACTACCAAATCTTTATCTTTGTATTTCAGAGGTTGGTCCCTCACTAGTCTCAGGATCTCATCCCGTACTGCTCTTTTGCTGAATCTAACATGAATTTCCCTAGGCACTCTATTTCTTCTTGCATAATTTGAATTCACTCTATAGACTTGATCAACTTCTCTTTTGATTTGATCCATTTCCATTCAAAGCAAATCCGCCAATAACTCAGTCATCAATAGTAACAAGTTCTCATCACTCTCTTCTATCACATTTTGGAATCTTAGAAAATATGATGCGTGTTCAAACTCCATCATTGCCATACTTCCTTCCAGCTCCGCGTTAGATTGCGCCAATCTCTGATTTTCATCTTGGAGAGCCTCTAATTTCTGGTCTACTACTACTGACTTGTCTTCAATATTTTGCATTCGTTGTTGAGTGTCTGACATTGCCTGTTGAAAGGATTCCATTTTTTGATCCATCTTAAGCAGATCATTTTTCAAATCTTCAAGATCCTTTTTCATTTCCATTTTAGAGTCTTCAAAATCCTTTTTCATTTCCATTTTAGAATCCATAATTGCCTGGAGAATGGCATGCATATCCTTCTGCTGCGTGTCTGGCTGTAAAAAGGTTGTAATCGATTTTTGAAGTGCTGGACTAACTGAGGTTGATGCAGGAGCAGAGGATCCCTCCCTCGCCCCTTTCGCCAAGTTTGAAACACTCATCTTGATTATTGTATTTATTGTATTTATTTATAATCCAACATCAAGCCCGATGGTCCAATTAATTGTAATCCAAGGGTAGGGCCCGATGGCCAGTTATATTCCACCAAAAAGCTCAAAAGAGAGGAGATTTTAAAAAAAACCAAAAATATATACCGTATTTCGCGCTCAATAGGGCGCACCTGCTGCTAAGGCGCACCTAATTTTAGAGGAGGAAAATAGGGAAAAAAAATATTTTGAGCCAAAAAGTGGGCTAAGAGACATACAGGTAGTCCTCAACTTTTGACAACAATTGAGCCCAAAATTTATGTTGCTAATCAATTTCCTCAACCACATCAGACATAAAAAAATTATTAGCCACAATACTATAATGAACCATGCATTTGTTTAGGATGCATGTGGGCTTTAGCTGACGTTTTTCCACTGAACATGTATCAAAAACTGCTTTATTTCTGCTTTAAAAGAAGGGAACTTTTTTTGTTCTTGGAGCTTGCTTCTTCATTCCAACTGGGTGTAACCCAGGGGTTCTCAACCTTGGCAACTTTAAGACTTGTGGACTTCAACTTTTATCAGCTGAGTTAAATGCAATCTAAGCTGCAAAAAACCTAGTATTGCAATCTAGGAAGTAAATCCCATGAAACCTAATGACCAGGAAAGGGGCAGTGGCTTCTATCCAAGCGAAGCGCCTCAAACACGCACGCAGACTGGAGCCTATAGTAGCCCTGTCTTTTACAGGACAAGTCTGCTCCACACCGACTATCATCCTCTCCAACCGCCCTTTGGACGCGACCAAAGAAGAAAGCGCTTACCGTAGGTAGGGGGATTGCTGCTGCTGCTGCTGCTGCTGTCACTGCCGCCCCTCTTGTGTGGGCGGGGTTGAGGGGGTTATGCTAATGCCAATCGGGAAAAGGAGCTGAGGTGAGTCTGCGAGCTGCCGCTGAAGAGGCGATCGGAGGCTGAGCAGAGCGCCCCCCCGCCCCCCCACACTTCCAGAGCCATGGCTGAAGGGGGCGAAGGAGGGGAAGACGAGATACAGTTCCTACGAACTGTGAGTATCCGTGCGTGCATCGGTGTCGGGGTTTCTAGAGCAGCAACCCGGTTTGTTTCCCTCCAGGTCTGGTATTTTCTTACAGGGTGCGCCCCGCCGCCCTTCGCGTGACTCAAGCCGCCCTCGGAGACTCTTGGCAGCTCTTTGTCCTGCAAACTCGGCGGCCAGTTGCCTCGCCGCCGTTTCCCCGGAGGCCGGTTCCAAGGCTGTCGCTCCTGTGGCGCGAGGCACTTTCGCTTCCCCCTCCCACCGCAAGTCACCCTCGCTTGCCTGCCCAGCGCTGCCGCGTCGGTTCTTCCACAACCCCGGCGCCTTCCCCGTAGCAGCCCAGGGCCTTCGCTGGCTCTTCTTGGCTCGCCTTCCTTCCCTGGCCTGGCGCCCCCGCGGCTTCCTCAGTCCGGCTGCTTAGAATCAGCTCAGCTCCCGGGCATGGTTGTTTTGGGCTACAAGCCTTTCTTCCCGAATGCCTTCTTGCGTCACATCCCCTCTGCTCCAGTGTCTCCCCCCCCGCGCCTGCATCTTCGCTCCATAGGGCGCAGCTGATTTTTCCTCCTACTTTTGGAGGAAAAAAGGTGCGCCCTATGGAGCGCGAAATACGGTATGTAATCCAAAACCTTCAGAAAAAAAATAAAAGTAAAAATAAAAATATCCAGCAATAGTAATATCAAAAATTAGGATAAAATATAAAAAGGGATAGCAGATCTCTGGGCAAAAAAAAGCAAATAGAAAAAGAAGAAAGATAAAAAATATGTTTATATCCACACAACAAGGCTGACAAAAAAGAGTAACAAATAAAAAAGAACAAAAAAGACAAAAAAGAGAAAAAAGAATATTTGATTTATAATCCAAATGTAGACATAAAAAAACGTCTTCTATGGTTCCCTTATTTTAAAGAGAATAAAATCAATCCAAAAAGGGAATCAAACACCAAGAAAGGACAAAACAAAAAACAAAAAATAGAGAGCAATCTCTCTTAGTAATCTTCAAACGAGTTAGGAATGTCTGGGCAGTCAGCCAAGTGTCTGAGCATTGAGCCAAACACCACAGGTGTATCGACAAAGATAGTGGACTTCTGGTTCCGGAATGCGGTGACGCCGGTCATGCCTGGAAACTTCTCTCCAGGCCGTCCGGAGTTTCCTTTGCCGGTAGACCCCCTAGGGGTTTGAAAGTCGCCCTGCAGGGGCGACCACCGAGAAGGAGGCCGACTGGTAGATAGGGGAGGGTGGCAGCTTCCCCCAAATCTCCAGCTTCTCCTTAGGGCCGACGGAGCAAAGATCGGCCTGTAAGATGGCCGATCACCCTGCTGCACCAGCCGAAAGTCACATCATCATCTAAATGTTAACAACCCACCACGGATGATCCGGGTGAGATCCCTTTTGTTCCTCTCCATACCCCTGCTGTTTCTGTCTGTAGAAGCTGTTTGTGCTATCATTTCCCCGTCTGGAGAAAGCGGCTTTAGTAATCATGGGAACAAACGCGTTTTACAAAAAGGACAGAAAAAACAAATAAATATTCATTTAAAGACTATACTCTATTCCTACTTACATTGTGCTGTAGAAAAAAACTGTTTTTTGTGTTTTTTGGAGTGGTATTATATCAGCAGAGTATTTCTTTTTCTATTCTCCCTTTAAAAGATAGAAAAAAGAAAAAAACTGGTGTTTGAAGAAGTTTTTTTTAGCTCACTGAGGACACCTACTGGTCAAAAGTTAATATTGGATTGTTGTTTATTTGGAGATGAGAGAGCTTTGGCCTTCAAACTGTTTTTCAAGAAAAAAGATAATTTGAGCTAGCTGTGTGATCTGTGGATAATGTTCAACTGTAACCTTCACTAAAAAGGAAAAGGACTCTTCTTCAACTATTGCTAAAATGGAGAAGCCCCAATCACACTTAAACTGTAAACTTATACTGGAAAAGATCTATGAGGCTAAAGAAGAAATATGTACTACAATAAAAGAGGCTACTACAGAACTAAGAGCCAGAATCTCTACTTTAAAACTTAAAACTTTTTGAAACTTTTGAAAAAGTGTATTGAATTTTCACCGCAGCTGTTTTTATTAGGTATTATAAAAGACTGCACCACCATAGTGATGAACTTGATTTTGAACTTGATTACAGCAGCGAGACTGTTGGTGGGACAATATTGGAAGAAGCCAGAATTACCATCTATTGAAGAATGGACTTTGAAAGTTATAAATTTGGCGGAAATGGCTAAAATATCTGCTTACTTGAAAGATCATTCAAATGAAAAATATATGTTGGATTGGAAAAAATGGATAGAGTATATTCAAGGGAAATATCAATCTAAGAAATTGTATTTAGCATATAGTTAAATTTTTATTTGGATTATATATATAATAATTTTGTTTGATGTAGTGGGGTTTTTTTGTTTGTTTTACCCTGTATTCACTTTGGGAAGTCGGGGGGTAGGATGGGGGGGTATAATAATATACTCAACTGTAACACTTGTAATATATAAGAAAGAAATACTTATTGATATATGAGGGGTTGCTCGGACAGTACCTCTGGACTACATCTGGAGGGGGTTGAGAGGGAGGAGTGAAGGAGTGGAGGGAAGTAGGGTTGGAGGAGATGAGGGTGGAGAGAGAGGGAGGGAGAGAGGGGAGGAGGAGGGAAGTAGGAGACAGGGAGGAAGGAAGAGGGGGATGTAGCGAAGGGGGTGCTGCCGAGCAACACCCATAGTTACTTTATGTAAGCATCTAAAAGAATGTATGTTTTGTTTTTGTGCGGGAGAAAGTTAAAAAAGAATGTTTTAAGTTGAGTTGTATTTAATTTGATTCTTTGTTTAAAATTATAAAACCAATAAAATATTTGAAAAAAAAAACTTAAAACTGACTCCCAGACTACACTTGACTACTCTACAAAACAGATTATACAAGAAGAGGTTTTAACTGAGGATAAGGAGAATCTTATTTTGCCTAACAAGCAAGACCAGGAAAAGCAAAGACCGAACTTTGGACTTCTGAAGCAACGAGGCTTTATGGACAAGATAAACAGAGGATTAAATCAGAGATCAAGATGGTTGGTATTGAATCAAGTGACACTACAAGCAACAAAAAGAGACCTATTATCTGGAAGGGAAGCCCTGTTATGGAAACCTACCTGGCAAAAAGCTAGAATAAGATTTAAAAATGAAATTTAAAATTTCTTAAATTGGATTAAAGGCAACCTAGAATTATGGACTGATGTAAGGACTAAGATTTTGAGTTTGAGGTAAAAAGATGTCTTAGAGTTGGATTGAATCAATAATTAATTGAATGTTAATTAAATAAGACGACTTGTTTGTCCTATAACATGTGAAATTTAAACTTTACTTAAAGGATTGAAATGATTTAAGGTTTGATATTAATTCGTTAATTCAAAGAGATTGATTAAGTGAAGGATTAGATATCTATAGAATAGTTTGATAAATACATACATTTAGATGTGTCTAGGATAGATTAATATTTTTGTTTAAAAATGAGATATCTTTCTATATAAGGGATTAAAGACAATTTAGAATATTAGGAATGTTCCTTTTAGAATGTTAGGTTTATTTCTATGAAAATTATTTATTTATTATTTATTTATTTATCAGAGTTATATGCCGCCCTTGTCCGAAGACCCAGGGCGGCTCACAACAATGATGTAATGTAATGACGAAAATTGAAGAGATGTTTCAGATTTGAAGTGAACTAATAGTTAATTGAAATTTAATAAGATGATATGATTTTCTGATGATATGGACATTATTAGTCATGATAATTAATTGGAGATTTGAATTTTGTTTAATACAATGACATGATTTAAGGTATGTTTTTTTTAGCTTGAAGAGATAGATCAATTGATAGATTTGATAGGTACAGGATAGATTAATATTTTACTCTAAATAAGGGAGAGTAATGGAAGAAGAAACAAATAAGATTTTGATAAAATTAAGAAAGTAGAACATATGTGGAAGGGATACTTGAATTGAAAATGTTTTTATTTAAAGTTAATTTGATTATGGTAGAAATTGATGAAGCTTAAAAACAGGTTCAGGTTGAATAAATTTAAGCTAGAATTGGATATTCTAAATATACTACCGGTATGCTATTTGAGGGAAAAAGAGAGGGAATATTTGATGTATTGATTATATTATGTATATATGTCTTGTTTTAAGATGTTTGATTACCCCAACACCATGGTGTGTCCTGAATATGTTGCTTTAAGAACTTAAAAAAACAATAAAATTTGTTTTAAAAAAAACCAAAACAAAGATAGTGTAACAAAAAAAAAGTGTAGCAGGAGAACAAAGGAAAGAAATTGCAAGAATAACCACCAGGGGACGCTGTTTCTTCCCTCACCGTTTACTTAGGAAGAAAGTAAAAAAAAAGAAAAGAGAAAGTTCTGTCAGTCAATACACAAAACTAATGTTACAAAAAGATCTAAGAAAGAGCAGTTAAGGTGGCTTTTCCCAATTAGAATAATAATAGGTCTTTCTTCTCCTCTATAATGAGACAAGCTGGTTCCTTCAATGTAGCTTCAATTCAAAGGATTTTCAAAAGTTTTTAAAATGCTGAAACCGCCGCTTTTTGGGAGGGGGGAGAAGCAAAAAGTCCCCTCCTCCTCCTCCCCTTAGGCTTCCAGCTTATCGTTAAAGGCAGGCAATTTTCTTAAGGGTCCACTTTGCATCAAAAACTAATATCATCTCACCCGGATGAGAAATTCGGACCCTGGGCACGGAGAGTTTGTGTCCCAGGGTCTAGTACCAACGACATCATCCAGAAACTCCCCCCTTCCTGCAATTTTCTACCGACCTAAAATTCCACTTATTCAAAGAATTGTTCGGTCCACTATATCTGGATTGACTTTTGCTGCTACTCCTGTTTTTAATGATAAACCTGCTAAAGCTATGGTTTTAAGACCTTTACCTTCTGATTATACCCCCCCCCCTTTTCCAGGGTTCTTAGTGCCTATTCAGCTTTTATATTAAAAAGGGAGGAGTGAAGGGATTTTATTGTGCTTATGATTTTAGTATGTTTAAGTTTGACATTAGCATTTATTTTATATATAGTAACCATTTTATATTGATACTTATAGTGTTATCATGTAATCGTTGTTTTGTTATTTTGTAATCATTATTTTGTAGTTAATTGCTTGATCAGATGCTTTATATATATATATATATATATATTTGTTTTCTGAGGTTTTCGCGGGTGTCTGTATGCAGGTCTTTGGTTCTTCGGGTTTTCTCCCACGTAGAATTTGAAGTGTCTTGGCAACGTTTCGATGAAATCTCATTCATCATCGTCAGGCTGGTGCTTTTGGCTTCTGCTACCAGGAGCAATGTGTGGACATTGCTCCTGGTAGCAGAAGACCACACATTGCTCCTGGTAGCAGAAGCCAAAAGCACCAGCCTGACGATGATGAATGAGATTTCATCGAAACGTTGCCAAGACACTTCAAATTCTACGTGGGAGAAAACCCGAAGAACCAAAGATCTGCATATATATATATATATATATATATATATATATATATATATATATATATATATATATATATATATATATATATATATATATATATATATATATATATATATATATATATATATATTGGAAAAGTAAGGGCTTCATGCTTTAGGCATAGGTGATTGCTTAATATGAAAAGAGCACAGTATGGGGAGGGGGAAAAGGAGTTACGGATGGAGCCTGGGTTGCTGTGTATGAGTCATCATCTAAGAATTGTTTTTTTGTGCCATCTTATGCCTGGTACCAAGACCTGATCTTTTTGTTCTGAAAAGGTATAAAAGGTGGAAGACATCTTTTCTGCTCGTTGCCTTCATCTCTCTACCAGCCACGAAGAGGAATCAGGCAGCCCCTCTCTGTTTTGATCAAAATAAAGTTGTAATCTTTGTTGAAACCTCGGCTCAGGACTTTCCTTGGCTCTTTTAAATTCCTGAGTAACGCTGGGGCAATTGTGAGGCTAAGTGGAAAACCTTACAGTTGCTTCCAGGCCAGAAAAACAAGAATGATCTCTACATATCCTTCATTGAAATAGATAATTGTTTCCAGCAGTTATTCCCTTAATGCTTTCAAAAGCAGCCTGAAACCTAGAGTTTAACAGGGTGAAACTTACTTTGCTGGTCCCTTGCCGTGCCAAATTCTGCCATCTTCAGTGCTCAAGTTTCTGGAGTGGGCTCTTAAAGATGTAAACCAGATTAAAGTCTCCCTTAGCGCAGAACTATTTTCTCAGAGAAACCAACCAGATATTTGCAGGGAACTCTGTATGTCCTAACTATTGCTTCTGAGCAATGTGTATTTTGGTGTGTGCCATCTTTCTGTCTGGCTCTCCTCTTCAATAAACTGCAACCTTCTTTCTAAAACAGTTTCCATTTTGATTATTCCCAGCTTGGACTGGACCCTGATGAAGATTTTTCTTTCAACAGGTGGATGAGTTGGCAGGACTTACACCAAACCATAAACTATCCAAATACAGGTAGTCCTTGACTTAATGAATTGAGCCCCAGATTTCTGTTGCTAAGTGAGACATTTGTTAAGCAGGCTTTGCCCCATTTCGTGACCTTTCTTACCACAGTTGTTACATGAATCACTGCAGTTGTTAAGTTAGTCACAGAGTTGTTAAGTGAATCTGGATTCCCCATTGACTTTGCTTGACAGAAGGTTGCAAAAGGGGGTCACATGAACTCAGGACACTGCAACCGTCCTAAATATGAGTCAGTTGCCAAGTGTCTGAATTTTGATCACATGACCATGGGGATGCTGTAATGGTTGTAAGTGTGAAAAACAGTCCTAAGTCACATTTTTCAGTGATGTTGTAAATTTGAACGGTCACTAAATGAACTGTTGTAAGTCGAGGACTACCTGTACCCAATTATTGTGCTTTATCAGCTGTTTTTTCAGTCCCTTTAGTGCGACACTAAAAGCTAGGTTGACTAACCCAAGAATGGGCAATTGGTGTTCCCCAAAGTCCCGTTTGTGTCCCCCACCCCCTAGAGCTCTTCAACCACCATTACTAGAAATCAGTGGCACGACTACTCACCATTCTGAGACAGGGAATGTTTTAAAGCTTAATAACATGTAATTTAGACACTAATGCATACTTGATAAAATAAAAACCCCTACCCCTCCACCAAACCAAACATCTGTGCCATCCCTTTGATATCCAAGCTTCACACTGTAGCTCTTGGGGGGTCTGTCCCCTTTAATCCATGTCCCCCACAGTCAAAGTTTGCCTGCTCCTGGAGTAAACTATTGTTAAATGCTCTGTGGATAGACTTGTCCATGTTATATAGACATGTAACAAAACAAGTGACATCTGCCACAAAATCCTGGAACACCAGGTCCGGCTTTTCCATGTACTGTTTCATCTTCCTCAATCTGGGGCCTTTGTGCTGGAATTCATCCTCAGTAAACTCCCACTCTGCATAGCCAGTGCTGAACATTCACAAAAGGTTGATCAAAGCTGAAGTCCAACATACTAGAATATATGACTTTCATTGTTTTTTATTGTTTTGTTCTTTTTTTTACTATTGATATATTTACCTTATATGTATAATAGTAAAGTAAAGCATAACAAATCCACCTACAGCAACCAAGCCAGCACTCCACACACCCCCACCAATATATACAGAGAGACGGCAGCTCCGATCACACAAGCACGAAGCCAAAGACCCCAGCCTGAAGATGACGAGTGGGACCTCGTCGAAACATAATAAGGGAGGATGGAATAGCTATTTTGAGCTTTTTAGTTCTCTTCAGCCAAACATACCCTTCTGAGATTCGAACCTGGGCAGCTTACATGTTAGGCAGCTGTGTTAACCTCTAGGCCACAGGCTCTTTCTCACTTTGTCGGCTGTATCAGGGAGGGAAGAGACAGGGGGAGGAGATTTACCTTGAGTGTTTTTTGATGCACCCTGTCGGCCCAAATATGGGAGAAAGAAATCTTTCTCTTTTTTTTTCAATCTTTTTTATTAATTTTTTTTCATCAATATATGTTAATTTTTCCAATCAACAAGTTGTCTGGAGTTTGCTAAGCTAATACATGTTCAATTCCTAATCCTTCATTCTTTTCTCTAACCAAGAGTAAAATAAATTCCAAATTTGATAGTAGTCTGTATCTTCTTTGTCTTTCAGCCTCATAGTTAATCTGTCCATCTCTGCACATTCCAATATCTTCCTGATTATTTCTTCCTCTGATGGCAGTCCTTCATTCTTCCAGTATTGTGCAAAAATTATTCTTGCTGCTGTGGTAATGTGTAGAATTAAGTATAATTTCTGCTTATTAGTCTTTTCAGACATAATGCCTAGTAAAAAAAGTTCAGGCTTAAAATCCACTTGTTCATCCACCAAATGTGATAATACGTGCCTATGTTATGTTTACATTTCCAACATTTATTTGACATATTTTTAAACATTTTTGCTAATCTTGCTGGTTGGAAGGTGCCATCTATAAAAGATTTTATACAGATTTTCTTTGTATGAAGTTGACATTGTTAATTTATAGTTTTTCTCCCATAACATTTGCCATTTTTCTAATTCTATATTATAACCAAAAATTTTTGCCCATCTTATCATTGTTTCTTTCACTTGTTCACTTTCCATATCTAAAATTAACAAAAATATATTTTTAATTAATTTCTCATCTGAGGTTAACAAAATCTTATCAAACACAGTTTGATCCTTATAAAATCCATACATTTTTACATCTTTTTCATATCTATTTTGTATCTGTAAATGTGCCCACCAGGACAGATTAATTCCTAAATTTTCCAATTCTTGTTTAGATTTTAATTTCCCATCAATATCTAAGATATCTTTATATGTCCATACTTTTTCAAAATCTAACAGATTCGGATGTATAAATGCCTCCATCGTTGACAACCACCCTGGAATTTTTAAATATATTTTAGCTTTAATTTTTTCCCATACTGTTAACAAGGCATTTCTTATAAAATGGTTTTGAAAGTACTTATGGACTCTGTTTTTCCCATACCATAAAAAAAGCATGCCACCCCAATTGTAAATCATGTCCTTCTAAATACAATAACCTCTTATTTCTAAGTGTTATCCACTCTTTCACCCATGTTAACACCGATGCTTGATAATACAATGTCCATTCTGGCAACCCGAAACCTCCATTTTCCTTAGCATCTTGTAATGTTTTCATCTTAATTCTAGCTTTTCCCCCCTGCCAAATAAAATTCAAAACCAATGAATTTAAATTTTGAAAGAATTTTCTCTCAAGTTTTATCGGAATCGTTTGAAATAAAAATAAAATCTTTGGCAACACATTCATTTTTACCGTAGCAATTCTTCTTAATATTGATAGTTGGAGATTTTTCCATCTTTCCAAGTCTAGCTTTATTTGCTTCAATAATTTTATATAATTGTCTTCTTTTATTGACGAACACCTAGCTGAAAGGTAAATACCTAAATATTTAACTTTTTTCACTATTTGTACCTCTGTTTTCTCTAGTATTTGCCTTTTTTGTTTATCTGTGAGGTTCTTTACTATTACTTTAGTTTTATCTTTATTTATTTTTAGTCCTGCCACTTCTCCATATTCTTCTATCTTTTCCCATAGTTTAGGAATCATCTCTAAAGGTTCTTCCAAAATAAATACTAGATCATCAGCAAATGCTTGTAATTTATATGTTTCATCTTTTACTTTCAATCCTTTAATTTCTGTATCTTGTCTTATCCTTCTATTTAATACTTCCAAAGTAAAGATAAATAATAATGGAGACAGTGGACACCCTTGTCTCGTGCCTTTTCTTATCTCAAAGCTCTTAGTATAATCTCCATTCACTATCACTTTTGCTGTCTGGTTACTATATATTGTTTTTATCATATTTGTAAAGTTCTTTCCAAAATCCATTATTTGTAATTGTTGAACCATAAATTGCCAAGAAACATTATAAAACGCTTTTTGGGTGTCCAAAAACACTAATGCTAATTGTTTCCCTGGGTGTAATTCATAATATTCTACTACCTCCATTATCACCCTTAAATTATTTTTGATTTGTCTCTTCGGTAAAAAGCCGTTTTGATCTGGATGTATAAACTCAACTAAGTATCTTTTCAGTCTCTCTGCCATTATTGAAGTAAAAATTTTGTAATCCACATTGAGTAATGAAATCGGTCTATAATTCTTAATATACATCAAGTCTGAATCTTCTTTTGGTATCAAAGTAATATTTGCTTCTATCCATGTATTTGGAAGTTTGGCCTCTAACAATAATCCATTGCAAACCTCTCTCAGTGGTTCATTTAATATATCTTGTAACTTTTTATAAAGCTCCGCCGGTAGCCCATCTGGGCCTGGTGTTTTCCCGTTCTTTTGTCGTTTTATAGCCTCTAATATCTCCATCATTGTTATTCTTTCTTCTAACATAGTTTTGAATGTCTCTGGAATCTTTGGCAATTTACTTCTAAATATTGAACAATTCTCTCTTTTACAGCCTCCTCTTTGCCATACAATTCCATATAATAATTCTTGATTATCTTTTTTATTTCTTCCTTTTTAAATTGTAAACAACCTTTCCCATCTACTAAGTTAGGTATTATTTTCTTCTCTTTCTGTTTTTTAGGCTTATAGGCTAGCCATCTTCCTGGCTTGTTGGCATTTTCAAAGAAATTTTGTTTTGCTCTCTTTATTTGTTCCGCCAATTTTTCTGAGTCCAACAAATTCAGCTTATGTTTTATTATTTCCATTTCTCTTTTCAAAGTCTTTTCCTGTGGGTTTTGTTGTAATTCTGTCTCTAACTTTCTAAATTCTTGTTTTAATAATAAATATTGCTTTCTTCTCTGTTTGTTTTTCTTTACCATATACGTTATAGCTATGCCTCTAAAATACGCTTTAGTAGTATACAAAACGTATCCCATACGTTTTGTAGTGATGTGTCTTCTTTATTTTCTTTAAAGAAGAATTCCATTTCTCTTTTGGCCAAGTCTATAAATTCTTTATCTTTTATTATAGATTGATTTAAAATCCATCTTGGGTTTTTTTGTATTCCTTTCCATGTCGCTTTTAAAGGGTTATGATCTGCCCATGTGCCTATTTCTATCTCAATTTCCTGTATATCCATCTTTAATTCAGGAGTCATCCAAATCATGTCAATTCTTGACCAAGATTTATGACTATTTGAGTAAAAGTTGTACTGTCTATTTTGAGGGTTGATTTCTCTCCAGACATCTTGAATTCCAATTTCTTCTGCCATGTCAAAAAATGCCTTGGGTAATCTTCTTCTTCCAAGTGTTCCTGTTTTGCTACTTTTATAATCCATTATTCCATATACTATCGCATTAAAGTCTCCTATTAAACAAATATTTTGGTATTCCATTTCTATTAATTTCCTGTGTAATCTTTGATAAAATTGTTCTTGACTATCATTTGGAGCATAAATTGCCACTAAGAGTATTTGTTTTTGGTGCAAATATATTTCAACCATAACAATTCTTCCTTCTTCATCTGACTATATTAATTTAGAATCTATTGTCTCTTTAACATATATCGCCACCCCTCATTTCTTTTGTTGTGCTGATGTATAATAAAGCTTCCCCATTTTGGGGTATTCCAAAAAATTGTAATGTTGTTTTTTTATGTGTGTCTCTTGTAAACAAATTATATCTATATTTAATTTCTGAAGTTTCCTAAAAAATTTATTTCTTTTTATTGGGGAGTTTAGTCCATTTACATTTACTGAAAAAAATCTCATTTTTTTTCTCCATTTTCTCTTTCATTACTTATATTTAGGCCTAGTCGATCTTGTAATCCTTTGTTCTCTAGCAGTTCCTTCTCCTTCACCTGTTTGTTCACTTTTATCCTGCTGCTGCTCTGCTTGTGCCGTTGCTCCTTGGGCCGTCTCTCCTGTCTGTTTATCCTCTTGTTGCTGCAATCCTTCATCCACAATTACTCTATTTCTCACTTCAAAGTTCTCTGCTTTCCAAATTGAATCCAGTCGATATCTTGTATTGTTCCAATTTATTAAAATGCCTTCTGGCATTAGCCATCTAAAATTTATGCCTTTGGCAATCAATTTTGTAGTTAGAAAATGATAGTTTCTCCGGGTATCTCTCACTCTCCTGGGTATCTGTTTTAGGACCACAATTTCTTTATTTTTATATTGTAAGGGTTCCTCTCTCACTTTTCTCAGTATTTCATCTCTTGTTGATTTCTTCATAATCCTCACATGCACTTCTCTTGGTAATCTATTTTTTCTTGCATAGGTTGAACTCATGCGAAAAATTTGATCGGTCTCATTCTGAATATCAATTCGATCTGCGTTTAGAAGTTCTGCCAACAGCTCAATAATCACCGTTTCTATATTTTCTTCACTGTCTTCAGGAATATTTTGAAACCTCAAGTAATGTTCCGCTTCTCTCATTTCTACCATTGCCATGGCACGTTCTAGCTCTTGATTTGTTTGTTCCAATCCTTCATTCTTTTGCAATAACATCTCCACCTTTTTATCAATGTCTTGCATTTTAAGTTCCACTTCCTGGATTTTCTGTTCATTTTGTTATAATTTTTTGATTTTGAGCTTCGAATTGTGCCTTTATATCCATAATTTCTTCGCTTACTTTGTCCAGTTTGCTTTGTATTTGTTTATGGTTTTCTTGTAATGTCAGTTGAATTAATTTTAAAGATGTCTGTGTCTCTTCTTGAGCCATACTTGCTTTTTCACGCTGTAGCAATCTGCTGACAGAACTCTGAGTTGTTGGGCTGGCTTGTCCGACAGAGGGTGCTGAAGAAGTTTTCGTTGCAAGTCTGGAAATATTAGATGTACTCATTTTATTGCTCACAGTCTTAAACTTATATCCCAGGCGTAATCAAGAATCTGCTGTTGTGAGGCAGAATTACCTCCTTCAGTCTCTTCTTATATTTAAAATATTCTCTTTTTCTTTTTCTTTTCCTGAATGGTATCTATTCAGTCTTTAGCCAGTGTCAACAAGTATAGCTATGAACAGTCTTTCTTTTATTATCTCAAACCAAGACTTTGTTTTGGTCAAGCTTTTCAAGGTCACTGTGTTTTTAATTCATTAATTTTTATTTTTCGCCAGCAGATGTCCTCGTTGGCTTATTTATCAACTCTCCACACTCCTTAGTCCGATAGTTGTTATTCATTTAAAATTTCCCCTTAATGTTAAATTTGCTGCTCCAAAAGTCTCTCTGGGGGTCTTTACTCTTTCAAGTTCTCCCTTTCAGGGTCTCAATATTTTAAAACACAAGGAGAAGGAAAAGAGAAAGAAATCTTTCTTCCTTTCTTTCTTTCTCCTGTATCAGCTCAATCTAGAGCCATCCACAGGCAGCAGTCGCCAACTGCGACATCATTTGTATATATACATTTTTTTGATTGCTAACGAAGAATAAGGGAGGATGGAATAGCTATTTCGAGCTTCTTAGCTCTCTTCAGCCAAACATACCCTTCTGAGATTCGAACCTGGGCTGCTTACATGTTAGGCAGCTGTGTTAACCTCTAGGCCACAGGCTCTTTCTCACTTTGTCAACTGTATCAGGGAGGGAAGAGACAAGGGGAGGAGATTTACCTTGAGTGTTTTTTGATGCACCCTGTCGGCCCAAATATGGGAGAAAGAAATCTTTCTTTCTTTCTTTTTCTTTTGCCTGTATCAGCTCAATCTAGAGCCATCCACAGGCAGCGGTCGCCAACTGCGACATCATTTGTATATATACATTTTTTGGATTGCTAACAAAGAATAAGGGAGGATGGAATAGCTATTTCAAGCTTCTTAGCTCTCTTCAGCCAAACATACCCTTCTGAGATTGGAACCTGGGCTGCTTACATGTTAGGCAGCTGTGTTAACCTCTAGGCCACAGGCTCTTTATCACTTTGTCAGCTGTATCAGGGAGGTATTGTGATTCCGTGCCAGCCTGTGCTCGCAACAGCTGAGTCTGAGGAATCTGAGGAGGAGGTGGAGGAGGCATTTGAAGGGCCATCAGGGGAAAAGGGAGGCTCAGATGAATTACAGGACTCACGGTTTGATGCAGAGCCTGGGCCTTCCAGTCGTGTTCCTGATGAAGCTCAGCTGTGTGAGGAGAATGAGTCAGACTCGGAAGACTCACACCTGATGGACTTGTTAATTGATGCTCGCACACGGCGTCATTTAGCAAGAGAAAATCAGCAGCAGGCAATGCAACACCTCCAGAGTAAAAGAAGAAGGTGATGAGAGGCAACGCCTTGGGACTGCTGAATAAAGGGAGGAGGTGTGGGCAGTGCTGGTTGCTGAAGGCAACCGTTTGCAAGTGCTTCTTGGAATCCTGGTCTGTTCGTCTTGTTTGTGACTTCTGTTTTTTCCTGTGGACTATTTCCTTCCTTTGAACTTAAGTTTTTGCTGTTTGTATTTTGGACTATTTGACAGGTTTGTCACCCATATTAAAAGGGATTTGTTTTGTTTGAAAGTCTCCAGCCTATTGCATCAGCAGGGGTTTGGTCCTTGTGCCTTTAACAAGGACGGCAATAGGTTTGGATAGAACAGTTTGCCGTCAGCCTCACCCCCTATTATCATGGAGCAGCTACATGCTCAGAACGCCCAGCTCGCTCAGCAGCTGGCTTTGTTATCTGCTCAAGTTGCTCAGCTATCTGCCCAGGTTACTGCTGCTCCACCACCACCCAGGAGTAAATGCCAAGTGGCGAGGCCAGACAAATTTGATGGCAACCCGGACATGTTTCCTGTGTTCATGGGACAATGCCACCTGTATATCAGTGTGAAAGCAGATGATCTCCCCACTGACCGGGATAAAGTGGGGTTTATGATAAGCCTGCTTTCTGGTTCTGCAGCTCGTTGGGGCACACCCTTGTTAGCACAACGTAGCCCATTGCTGGACAACTTTGTGGGGTTTTGTGAGCACATGCGGTTGATGTATGAGGACCCCATCAAGACTCAGACAACTACCCGGTGTTTGAAAGCTCTGAGGCAAGGCCGACGTCCCCTGCAGGACTATATCAGTGAATTCCGGCTGCTTAGCCAGGATTCAGCCTGGAATGAGGCTGCGCTCGTGGACGCTTTCCAGGATGGCTTGTCGGAGGAGATGTTGGATGAGTTGGCCCGTGTTAAGCTTCCCCCGGACCTTAATGGGCTCATTCATCTCTGTCTGCGGATCAACGCCCAGCTGCAGCAGTGAAGGAGTCGCCATGCTACCCCAGAGACCTTTACGGCCCCCGTTGTGAGTGCGACCCCGGTCCAGAGGGAGGAGCCAATGGAGTTGGGTGCTGCCAGACCTCGTCTATCGGTGGCAGAGATGAACAGGCGACATTCGGGGGGGGTTGTTTTTACTGTGGGCATTTGGCTGCTTGTTGTCCCAAGAAGCGACGAGGGGCATCTGTGATAGAGCCAGTTCCGAGACTGCCCTCGGCTTCCCTGTCGGGAAACGGGCCATGCCTGACCTAAAAGGCCTTTTGGATTAGGCATCCTGCAACTCCGAATCACGTCCTTCTGATGCTGCCCACGGACCCCCAAAACATTTGATCTTGGAGGTGCGCCTACTTCTTCCTACGTTGCCCAAGGGAATTCCTGTCCATGTGTTGATTGACTCTGGGGTCACTACGAACTTTATGGACGCAGCATTTGTGGCTAAATGGGCGATTCCCCAATGCCCGGTGGATCTGCCAATGGTAGTGGAGACCATTGATGGTCGAGTGCTTCTGTCTGGGCCAATTAAGACTGCCATGCAACTGCTATGTATGGCCATCAGTAATCATGAGGAGGCCATTCAGTTTTATATCACCTCAGACCTGCATTTTCCCGTGGTCTTGGGAATGGTGTGGCTCCGGGCGCATGACCCACAGATCTATTGGTCTCAGAACTTGGTCACCTTTCCAAGCCTGCAGTGCGTGGACCACACCCGCCACATCTGTGCCGGTCAGGTAGAGGGGCCCACGGGGGTTTCCTTACCCTCTGAATTGGCAGAGTATGCTGATGTGTTCAGTGAGACTGAGGTGGATCGATTGCCCCCGCACAGGCCTTATGACTGTCCCATTGACAGTGGGGCATTTGTATTCCATGTCAGACCCCGAGTTGGCTGCGTTGCGGGACTTTTTGGACAAGAATTTGTCTCGGGGGTTTATTCGGCCCTCGTCCTCGACAGTATCTGCACCTGTACTCTTTGTCAAGAAGAAGTCCGGGGAATTGCGGCTTTGCTGCGATTATTGGAAATTAAATGCCGTCACGGTGCGCAACCGATACCCGCTGCCCCTCATCCCTGAACTCTTGGACCGGCTCCGTGAAGCCAAAATCTTCACAAAACTGGACTTGCGCGGAGCTTACAACCTTGTCAGAGTTCGGTCGGGTGATGAGTGGAAGACAGCGTTTGGTACTCGGTACGGGCACTTCGAGTACACGGTGATGCCCTTTGGCCTGACCAACGCCCCTGCTGTGTTCCAGCACTTTATGAACGATAGTTTCCGGGACTTGTTAGATCAGTTTGTGGTGATCTACCTGGACAACATCCTGATCTATTCCCCATCACGAGAGGTGCACCATCGGCATCTCCGTCAGGTCTTGCAGCGGCTTCGAGAACATCGGCTATATGCTAAACTAGAGAAATGCCAGTTCTACCAGATGGCTATCGAGTTCCTGGGTCACCGCATTTCTCCTGAGGGCATTGCCATGGATCCGAGTAAGGTGGAGTCTTTGCAGAGTTGGCAACCACCATGTCGTGTGAAGGATGTTCAGCGACTTCTTGGGTTCGCCAACTATTATTGGACTTTCATCCCCGGATTTGCTACCATGACAGCTCCCCTTACTCAGCTTCTGCAGAAAAAGACTCAAGTTTCAGTGGGACGCTCCAGAACAACAGGCTTTCCAGGCTTTGAAGGAAGCCTTCATGAAGGAGCCTATCCTGAAGCATCCTGACCCGCAACGGCCATTTGTCGTGGAGACGGATGCCTCCAAAATTGCCATTGGGTCGGTGTTACTCCAGGCAACGACGCCAGGCGGTGCCCTTTTCCCTTGTGCGTACTATTCACGGAAATTGAATCCGGCGGAGCGCAACTATACCATCTGGTAGAAGGAGCTATTGGCCATTAAAGTGGCGTTCGAGACCTGGAGGCATCATCTGGAAGGGGCGCGGCATCAAATCAAGGTCCGGACGGACCATAAGAATTTAGAAAGCCTGGGCTTCCGGTGGCTCCGCCGGCGCCGCCAGGGTCTCCTTTGTGAGACTCCGTCATCTGGATGTGTAAAGCCGCGAAAAACAGCGCACATCAGCTGTTTTTTCGCGGTGAAAAATCCCCTCTCCGGGCAAAGGAGAGGTGAAGAGCATCGGGAGCAAGGTTGAGCCTTCTTAAATCCCTGGAAAATAAGTTTTCAGGGATTAAGAGTGAGCTCCCTATAGCTCCGGAAGACGCTCCTATCCAGAGACGCTTCTGTCTTCGGGCAGAGAAAGACGCCGCGACCACCTCTGCTTTTTTAAAATTCAACACTGGAGAGACTGTAAGCAGGCTGAATGACGACAGGAGTTTTAAATGGTTTGCAAGTATTTTTATTGGTTTTTTTTTGGTTATACATTTCTAACGTCTACAATCAACAATGTTTCAAAATGGCGTTTAGCTTTCACTGTTTTCATTGTTAGGGAAAGTGCTGGAAAGTGAAAGTGGAATTTGTTACTTTTTTCTCTCTTCCTGTTTTCTCAACCGCAGCTAGAGAGACGGCTGTGATTTGAAATTTAAAATGGAGTGGAATTTACAGCCAAATGCTAAACCTAAGTTGGATTCTACTGATGAATTTTATGAAAAAAGGTCTGATACACAGAAGATTCTTGCGCAAGAGGTTAAAGAGTTTAAAGCATTTTTGAAAGAGGCTTTTACAGAAGTATTATTTAAATTAGCTAAATTCTTTCCTCCAAATGAAGTTGATGTACAACCGACTGCTGAACAATTTATTTCACAATCTGAACATGGAGAAGAGTTAGATCAATTAATTGAAATCTTTTCCTCAAATGAAACTGATTTACAACTGTCTGCTGATTACTACACAACACAAGAGAAATTAGAAGATCAACAGGGAAGAGAAGAGGAGGGTTTTGAGAATGAAGACTATAACTGGATTTTGTTAGATGAAAAGTTTGTTTATGGAGAGCAAGAGGTTTTGTTTCAAGAAGGGGAATTCTGTCTAGCTGGGCAGCAAGAAGAGGATTTAATTGACAAAAGAGAGACATTGTTTTACTTTATGAAGCAATTAGACTATAAAGCAAAATGGATCCTGTTTGATGAACAGTTTATTTATGGAAAGCAAGAGGATTTGATTCAAGAAAGGAAGACTCAATTTAAGAAGCAATTTATTTACGGGGCTGAAGAAATACAGAAGAGAGACTTATTATTTGGAAGGGTGGCCTTGTTATGGCGTTTTATTTGGTTAAAAAAAACCCTAGAATTCGCTTGAAGTAATGAAATTTAAAATTGTATGTAAGGAATTATGGGTAATTTAAAATTATGGATTGAATTAAGGATTAAGATTTTGAGTAAGATGACTAAAGGTTGATATAATTAAATTGATGAAGGATGTATTTGTTTTGGTGATCTAGGTTTGACATTAGATTGGAATGTAAGTTAGAAATGCTATAAATAGTTTGTTTTTATTATGGAGGTTTATTTGTCAGGTGAGAGAGTCCAGAAGTTGATTGATTAAAAGAAATTTATAACTAAATGAGAGAATTAAGGTTAATCTAAGATTATGGGTTGATTTAAAGATTAAGATTATAAGTAAGTTGTAAGATAGGATGTTTAAATGATATTTTAAGATATATTATTACAAATTAAATTTAGTAGATTTGATTTAGATTGACGGTTTAGATGTTAATGCTAAATATTATTCTTAACAAGATGAGTTGATTGTTTATATTATAAGTAAGGTTTAGAAGAGGATGTTTATATGAAGATATATATTAAGATATATTATGACAAATTAAATTGAATAAGAATATAATTATTATTATTATTATTATTATTATTATTTAGAATTGAGGGATTTATTGATATTGTTATTGTTAATATTATTTGTTTAATTTTAATAAGATGAGATTTTTTTTCCTTTTTTTTGTGTTTTGAGATTGATTTGATTTAGAGAAGGCACATATTATATAGTTTAAAATTCTTGTTAAGATCATATAATAATTTTGTTTGATGTAGTGGGGCTTTCTTTTGTTATACCCTGTAATCATTCTGGGAAGCCGTATAATTTTAGATATGATGTTTTCTTAACTGTATTTGGGGTTGGTGGAAGAATAATTAATTATTGTTACTAATGGGTTGTTCGGGTGGCCTTTGGTGGATTGAAGGCTGATTTAAGTGGAAGTTGATAAGAAGGGGGAAGAATAGGATTGAGTTAGAGAAGGATGATGGTTAATTGTTTGAGATGTTTATTTTCAGTTGAGTTATTATTATTAGAAGTATTGGAAATTGTATTTATGTTTTGTTGTTGATTGTTTATTTGTATATTAAGAGTTGATATGATTAGCTTTTTTTTCTGTTAAAATTAGAAAAAAAATCAATAAAAAATATTTATAAAAAAAAAAAGAATTTAGAAAGCCTGCAGACCACTCAGAAATTGAACCAACGCCAGATCTGATGGTCTCTCTTCTTTGCGAGGTTCAATTTCTGGGTGACATACATACCGATCGGTCACAATCAAAGAGCAGATGCTCTGTCCAGGAAGCCCGAATATTCCCGAGCAGAAGACAACCTTCTGCCCAGGACAGTGCTCCCTATTGAGTCTTTTGCTGCAGTGAGGGAGCCCATAGACGTACGGGCTTGGATTTGGGAGGCCCAGCAGCAGGATGGGTGGGTGGCTCAGCGAAAGGAGGAGGTGGGGCCCAATTCACCATGGACAGTCGCAGATGGACTCCACTACTATCGTGATCGGCTCTATGTTCCTGGAGGCCCGCTCTGAGGACTCATCCTCAGCCAGTGTCACGATAATCCAGCGGCGGGGCATTTTGGCCTGTTCAAGAACCTGAATTTGGTCTCCCGTACCTTCTGGTGGCCCCGAATCCTACACGATGTTCAGACCTACGTCTCATCATGTATTTCCTGTAGGCAAGCCAAGTCAGCGACAGGGGCCCCACCCGGACTACTGCAGCCCTTGCCTACACCCAAAAGACCTTGGGGGGTGGTGTCCATGGATTTTTTAACGGACTTACCCCCGTCTTCTGGATTCACGACGGAATTCGTGGTGGTTGACATGTTGACCAAGGTGGTGCATTTCATTCCATGCCGTGACTTACCGTCTGCCCGCGCCACCGCTCGCATGTTCATCCAGCAGGTGTTCCGTCTGCATGGTCTTCCTGATAGGGTCGTGTCCGATAGAGGAGCCCAGTTCACAGCCTGTTTCTGGCACGAGCTGATGCAGGCATTGGATGTCAAGATCTGCCTCTCGTCCGCACATCATCCCCAAACTGACGGAGGGACCGAGAAGGTCATTGGAATCCTGGAGCAATATCTGCACTGCTATGTCAATCAGCAGCAGAACAATTGGGTAGACTATCTGGCGGTGGCTGAGTTTGCGTTCAATAACTCCCAGCACACCTCCATGCAGATGACACCATTCTTAGCCAATGTGGGCTATCACCCTTGCTTTTTCCTTCGTTCCCCAACAGATGCACCGGAACCACCAGTGAACGACTACCTGGCAGAGTTACAGGTGATCCATCGATTGGTGCAACGACAGTTGGAAAAGGCCAAGGCTGACTACAAATGGTTTGCTGATCGGTCAAGGCAGGATACGCCTCCACTATCAGTGGGAGATCGGGTATGGCTGTCCACCAGGAACCTACTGTCAACCCGGCCAACCAAGAAATTAGACCACCGATATGTAAGACCGTTCCCAATCGAGGCTGTCATCAATCCGGTCGCCTATCGCTTAACTCTGCCACGTTTCATGCGGGTACATCCAGTCTTTCACCATTCTCTGTTGGTCCCTGAGCAACCAGCGTGTCCACTTCATGGAGCCGAACCGCCCCCACCAGAACAACATGACGGAGACAGTGCCCCCAAGTACGAGGCTGCCAGCATTCGGGACTGCCGTTGGGTGAAAGGACGCTGCCAGTACCTGATTGAATGGAAAGGCTATGGACCGGAGGAGTTCACCTGGGAGGATGCGACTACCATTCACGCTCCTGCCTTGGTGACTGCCTTTCATGAACAATTCCCATCCCGACCGCATCCGGATCGGCAGACCCAGGGGAAGGGCCCTGCGGTGCGGGATAGTGATGTGATTCCGTGCCAGCCTGTGCTCACAACAGCTGAGTCTGAGGAATCTGAGGACGAGGTGGAGGAGGCATTTGAAGGGCCATCAGGGGCAGAAGGAGGCTCGGATGAATTACAGGACTCACGGTTTGATGCAGAGCCTGGGCCTTCCAGTCGTGTTCCTGATGAAGCTCAGCTGTGTGAGGAGAATGAGTCAGACTTGGAAGACTCACACCTGATGGACTTGTTAATTGATGCTCACACACGGCGTCATTTTGCAAGAGAAAATCAGCAGCAGGCAATGTGACACCTCCAGAGTAAAAGGAGAAGGCGATGAGAGGCAACGCCTTGGGACTGCTGAATAAAGGGAGGAGGTGTGGGCGGTGCTGGTTGCTGAAGGCAACCGTTTGCAAGTGCTTCTTGGAATCCTGGTCTGTTCGTCTTGTTTGTGACTTCTGTTTTTTCCTGTGGACTATTTCCTTCCTTTGAACTTAAGTTTTTGCTGTTTGTATTTTGGACTATTTGACAGGTTTGTCACCCATATTAAAAGGGATTTGTTTTGTTTGAAAGTCTCCAGCCTATTGCATCAGCAGGGGTTTGGTCCTTGTGCCTTTAACAAGGATGGCAATAGGCTGGGATAGAACAGGAGAGAAGAGATAAGGGGAGGAGATTTACCTTGAGTGTTTCTTGATGCACCCTGTCGGCCCAAATATGGGAGAAAGAAATCTTTCTTTCTTTCTTTTTTACCTGTATCAGCTCAATCTAGAGCCATCCAAAGGCATCAGTCGCCAACTGCGACATCATTTGTATATATACATTTTTTGGATTACTAACAAAGAATAAGGGAGGATGGAATAGCTATTTCGGGTTTCTTAGATCTCTTCAGCCAAACATACCCTTCTGATATTTGAACCTGGGCTGCTTACATGTTAGACAGCTGTTTTAACCTCTAGGCCACAGGCTGTTTCTCACTTTGTCAGCTGTATCAGGGAGGGAAGAGACAAGGCGAGGAGATTTAGCTTGAGTGTTTTTGGATGCACCCTGTCGGCCCAAATATGGGAGAAAGAAATCATTCTTTCTTTCTTTTTCTTTTGCATGTATCAGCTCAATCTAGAGCCATCCACAGGCAGCAGTCGCCAACTGCGACATCATTTGTATATATACATTTTTTTGATTGCTAACGAAGAATAAGGGAGGATGGAATAGCTATTTCGAGCTTCTTAGCTCTCTTCAGCCAAACATACCCTTCTGAGATTCGAACCTGGGCTGCTTACATGTTAGGCAGCTGTGTTAACCTCTAGGCCACAGGCTCTTTCTCACTTTGTCAGCTGTATCAGGGAGGGAAGAGACAAGGGTGTTGGAAACATGATTAAAGTACCAACAAAATTGGATTGGTAAGAAAAAGAGTTTATTCTGCAGAAAATAGAAAAGCGGTTTGCAAAGTGCGGTGGATTCTGGTGAGAGTCTTCAACGGGAAGTTCTAAACCCAGAGGCCACACCAATATATTCAAACTCATAACATTATATACACTCCTATCGCGATGCCCCCGTCCCCTCCCCTTAGGTCCCATTTGAGAGGACTTCCGGGGACACAATCTGTCCGATTCGCCTAGCCAGAATACATTGTCCCCCCCCCTTTGGTTACATCGTTCCGAACTTCCCTCTGTCATCCTTTTGTCTTGTTAAGTGTGTCTTTTAGCCAAGCCTCCTGGAATCTAGTGACTACGTGCAGGGCTTGGGTATTGTCTAATCTTTCTATTGTTAATCAATTGTGACTGTTTTATTTTTAAACTTCTCCATTTCTCACAAGGGGAGGAGATTTAGCGGGTGTGTTTTTGGATGCACCCTGTCGGCCCAAATATGGGAGAAAGAAATCTTTCTTTCTTTCTTTTTCTTTTGCCTGTATCAGCTCAATCTAGAGTCATCCACAGGCAGCAGTCGCCAACTGTGACATCATTTGTATATATACATTTTTTGGATTGCTAACAAAGAATAAGGGAGGATGGAATACCTATTTCGAGCTTCTTGGCTCTCTTCAGCCAAACATACCCTTCTGAGATTCGAACCTGGGCTGCTTACATGTTAGGCAGCTGTGTTAACCTCTAGGCCACAGGCTCTTTCTCATATATACACTCTATTTATACGCTTTAGTTGCAAGCGTAATCTGCCGAGAGTAGCCCAGGGAAAGATGGGTTGCAAATAAATAAATAAATAATGAGTTTCATTGCTTATGCCATTCTCCTTTGCGCTTCCTCTTTATCCAGGTTCTTCACCCACCCACACACACACACACACACCACTCAAGATGGTTTCCCATATTGTTCTAAACCATAATATGGTTTATTCATAGCATGATGTGAGTGGATCCAGCAATTGAGGTCAGCTAGTCCACAACAGTTTCCACCGTGACAGTGGTGTTGGTCTTTACGGTGCCACAACATCCTTTTGGGATTTTTTAATCAGGGACAGACTAATAAAACTACTTTTCTGCTGTTGACCACTTTTTAGGAGGAGGATTTTTGTCTATATATTCTCTAAATAAATGGAGGAGGAGGAGGAGGAGGAGGAGGAGGAGGAGGAGGGCCAAGCCTCTTGTTCTCTAATGTCACATCAACAACAGTGCTAAGGTATTTTCACAGAACTCATACTGTTTTCTTCATATGAAAAAGGAGAAGAGGGAGTGACAGCTTTATTCCACTGCAAGTGTAGCACTAGCAAGCACTCCTTCTCAGAAGAGATAGACGGGTTCTCACTGGGGCACTCCTCCTCAGAACAGGGGCCAGCTACTCTCTCACCACACACCCAGAAATGCAATGGAAGAAGCCACTGGTGTGAGTAGGCTGCGAACACAAAGCCGCACAGAGGTTCTCTGAAGGATTCCAGCCAAGGAACAAGCAGTCCCTGGATGCAGATCCCATTCTGAGATAATGTGCTCTAGTGGAAAAATTAGTATAGATCAAGCACCCATGAACACATATAACTGTCTCCCCAGAAAAGTAAATCTCAGCTAAATGACTCAAGGAATTTACTGAGTAAAGAGGACAAACTACTACTGAATTTCCATATTGTACTTGTTATGTCCTGGGCTCTGATAGACAGAGCAGGTGCAGGAAGCTGCATTGAGACCCGGGCAGACCATGTGGGCTGCCCGGGCCAGACAGGCTGTCTCCAGCTTACTGAGCATGCGCGGGAGTGGGAAAATACGTTGCATTTATTGGCTGACGCTGTCCCTTGCAAAAGGTATAAAAGGGGGAGGAGCCATTTTGTTTGCTGTTCTGTTGTAGCTGAATAAAGAAGTACCTGTTTGTTACTCTGCCTCATTCAATGCCTTCCAACGTGGAAAACAGAACAGTACTAGCCATAATTTATTAAAGGACTGTTGGCTGTTTCACTTAACATACTGTGGTATGTTAAACTGTCATTTACAAGTCACAATAGCTGAATTCACACAGACATGTTATACCTAGAATCTCTTCATTTTCCCTCAAGCTGTTTGTGTGTGTGTGTGTGTGTGTGTGTGTGTGTGAGAGAGAGAGAGAGAGAGAGAGACAGAGAGAGAGAGACAGAGAGAGAGAGACAGAGACAGAGACAGAGACAGAGAGACAGAGACAGAGACAGAGACAGAGACAGAGACAGAGAGACAGAGAGACAGAGAGAGAGAAACAGAAAGAGAGAGAGAGAGATTGTATTATGTAAAGCCCTCAAATACGAGAGTGTACATATCTGTAACATATATCTTATACAGGTAGATTTACACTTAGCGATGTGTTCAAACTTAACATGGAATCCTTGAAAGATACTTATGACCGAGTTTCAACATCAGCCCATAGTTACATGATGTCAGACACAAACAATCAGATCCACAAGTGAATTCAATTAGCTATTTTATTACTCATGCCTATAACACAGGAATGTTCTCAGACTGGTGGTTTGCACTTGGGCTAGACTATATAAGATTCAATATGATTCAAAGACAGGGGTCAGACCTTGCCCTCTTTTGCCTACATAAACATTCCAGACTAATTCCCCACTTGACTCCTCCCCCTAGCTTGCCCAGTCTCTCTCTGACACATGACTGCATATTGGGTGCTCAGCAGTCAGCTCATATTTATGGCTGTTGGCAGATCATATCCACACAGTATATGATGGTTTTGCCAGAAACCAGCAAAAACCAGTATGTACTTCCCATTTGTAGCAAAAAAGAACAACAACCACCCATAATGAGCAATCGGCTTGTTTAACAACCACCAGAAAAAAGTCATAAAATCAGGTCTGGTCATGTAAAGACCCACTTTACAACTGTCATGACTTACAACTGTAATTGCCAGACCCAATTATGGTTGTAACTTGAGGACTACCTGTATATATTATTCAGGGAGTTTTGAATAATTACCGGCCAGTCTCCAATCTCCCCTTTTTAGGGAAGGTTGTTGAGAAGGTGGTGGCACTCCAACTCCAACGGTCCTTGGAGGAAGCTGATTATCTAGACCCTTGGCAGTCTGGGTTCAGGTCCGGTTACAGCATGGAAACTGCTTTGGTCGCGCTGACCGATGATCTCTGGCGGGCCCGGGATGGAGGTTATTCCACTATCCTGGTGCTTCTTGACCTCTCAGCAGCATTCGATACCATCGACCATGGTATTCTTTTGCGCCGGTTGGAGGGGTGTGGAGTGCGGGGCACCGTTTTACGGTGGTTCACCTCCTACCTCTCTGGCCGGTTGCAGTCGGTGTTTGCAGGAGGTCAGAGATCGGCTCCGAGGCCTCTTCCGTGTGGAGTCCCTCAGGGGTCTGTTGTGTCTATGGGTTTTTCCTCCCAAAGACAATTCTAACTATCCGTCCATCACCCTGGGGGGAGAAATTTTGTCCCCCTCGGAGAGGGTTTGCAACTTGGGTGTTCTCCTCGATCCACAGCTAAGCTTAGAACATCATGTTTCGGCTGTGGCGAGGGGAGCATTCGCCCAGGTTCGCCTGGTGCACCAGTTGCGACCCTATTTGGATCGGGAGTCACTCCTAACAGTCACTCATGCCCTTGTCACCTCGAGATTCGACTACTGTAATGCTCTCTACATGGGGCAACCCTTGAAGAATGTCTGGAGACTGCAGGTTGTCCAGAATGCAGCCACGCGAGCTGTCTTGGGTCTTCCAAGACATGCTCATATCACTCCAGCCCTTCGTGAGCTGCACTGGCTGCCAATTGGTCTCCGAACACAATTCAAAGTGTTGGTTATGACCTATAAAGCCCTTTATGGCAATGGACCAGGTTACTTGCGGGACCGTCTTCAGCCTCATGCATCCCAGCGACCGGTTAGGGCGCATAGGGCTGGCCTCCTACAGGTCCCGTCCATCAGACAGTGTCATCTGACGGGTCCTAGGACAAGGGCCTTCTCCGTTGCTGCCCCAGCCCTCTGGAACCAGCTCCCCTTGGAGGTTCGTACTGCCTCCTCCCTCCTAGCTTTCCGGAAGCTTTTGAAGACCCATTTGTGCCGGCAGGCTTGGGGGGTATGAACTGTGTTCTACCCCCGGGCCGAGGAATGTGCTTTCATCCTTGATTGTGTGTTTGAATGTTGTATGTATGGATCCTTGGTTTGTATGTTGTTATTGTTATTAAAATTTTTATGTGTACCCATATTGTTGTTGTGAGCCGCCCCGAGTCTCAGGAGAGGGGCGGCATACAAAATTGATAAATAAATAAATAAATAAATAAAATATCTCTTTCTCTGACAGTCTAAGACAAGATGGACTGTACATATGATTCTGCTAAATGCTATTCAGTAGATTCCTTCCTACATGTATATATATAATCATCTAACGTGTCATGGTCCATGAGTTCATCTTCCAACACATGTAGTCCTTGCTTAACAACTGTCCTGTTTAGCAACCATCAATGTTACAACAGCACCAGAAAGTAACATTATGATTAGTTCTCACGCTCAAGACCACCACAGCGCCCTCATGGTCATGTGATAAAGATTCAGGTGCTTCACAACTAACAGGTGTTTGTGTCCATTACAGCATCCCGCAGCTGATTGAAATGATTGAAATGTGGGCACTTCACAACTGGTGGGTGTTTACCACCATTGCAAAATCCCATACCATATAATCACCAATCACACATTTCACAGCCAGCATCTGGCAAGAAGAGTCAATGAAGAAGCCTGCAGTAAAATTCACAGTCACATAATATCTCACTTAACAACCATGGGTGATTGCTTAATGACTGTGGCAGAAGTAAGGTTGTAATTTTGCCTAGCAACAGAATTGATGATCCTAACTGTAGTTGTTAAGGGAGGACTAGCTGTGGAGGGCTTGAACCACATTAAATAAGATTAAGCTATGTACGTTTTGTGAGTCCCACTTTAGGATTTTTTTTATGGCATTATGAATTTTGCGAACACAACCTATTCTTTACATGCGAAGAAACTGGCAGATCTTGCATCAGCATCCAGCATCCAGCATATGGAATTGCTAGGGCACATTAATTCATGCTTTGGTCCAGGAGTTTGCCTGGGTACCTGCATTATCGGAATCCTTACTATCAAGAGTGCGTCCCATTAGACTTTAATCAGCCAATACTTATACCAGAAGTCTTATAAGCTATGTTATGAATATGCAGCTATCTGGTCATCATGCTTATTGCAAGAACTAAAAAGGTATTAAAAAAAATTCTAGCAACTATGAACATGCAGACCCAATCTATAGTAGAAATAAGGTTCAGATCTTGTGAGCTTTCATTTTGTTTTGATTTTGCCCACAGCAGATAGACTGGTGTTCTCAATAGGATAGGAGGAGAACCAATGGCCACCTGGACATTGTTCTTGTAAGAAACTCATCTGCTTTTGGGATACATGGTTCTAACCATGCCAGAAGTAGTTTCCAAATTCCCCCTCTCTCCCAGAGGATTGACTCTGTACAAATATTAATTAATGCTGGTCAGCCACCTTCTCTCAATCCTATAACTTAACCAGAAAAGTCCAGGATCAGATGTTAGACATTGCAAGATAAACTATAGCAACTGCTGAAAGCCAACGGATGTTTGGGCAGCTTCTCATTTTACATGTCTGCACTGAGTTCACATGTCACCGTATTCTGTGGCCCAGTCACAATTGGCTGGGTTTGCACAACACATTTATAGCTACGTTGTAAAGTATGGAGAGGCTTTACAATTTAGAAAGCCACAATCAGGCCCTTTGCAGATCACTGGTGCACTCTCTCAACACCACGAATCCTGTGTGGTGCTCAATTAGCTGTGCCGATTGCCTGAATTTCTTCTCCCAAGGGACCACACAAAGACAGTTTTACAGCATTTCTTCTACAGTTGCGAGATGAGCAGTTCTCCATGTTAGAGCACCCACTTGGTCTTGGTGCTTCCCTTTTCCTGTAGCCAACAATGCCATGGTGCCTTGCCACTTTCCCATCATATCCCCATTACACCAAGCAGTAATTCTCCATAATTTAGTACGTATGCAAGAATTGATTCTTTATTGAAAAAAGTGAAAGCAGTTTTCTAAGAACAAGACTGAGGTGTTGCCTGGCTGCTAGTTTAGTCCATTCCTACTAGCAGCTCCATGGGAGGAGGGAGTGAGTGGACCACATCACTGAAATGCTGCTGAGGACGTGAGGGGCAAAGCCAGTGGCTGTGTGAAAGGGGCCTCAAACACACTGCATTGTGGTAGAGTGTGCTTTGTGAATCCAATCCAGATCAACCAGGACATAAAAATACATATCTTAGCATCTTTAGACTAGTACTCTAGTTCTATATTGAATGAACCAAAAATACGAGGGCAATTTGGAAATAAACCTCCCTTTGCTTATCAATGACAGATATTCGCAGGTACAGAACTTTTATTATACACATTAGAAAACTACATTACATTACTTTTTCACCTAATCACCATTCAAATTGAGGCACTTGTCATAACGTCTTACAATGTTTGAAATTCCTTAGTAGTAGTCGCTCTGTGCCAAATCTGGGCTATAGGGGTGTATGTGTGATCAAAAACATCCCAACGGAATTGCTTCAAAAGTTCTTGGGTGCGTCTAGCGGTGTGGGGGCAAGCATTATCGTAAACCAACACCACACTGGAAGTGGTGCCATAGAAAATCCTGCCAAATGTGAAGATTCCAAAGGAGTACTGCTAGTGAAGTTCATGGAGTGTGGTTCGACCACCAATTTAGAAGCCTACTGTGAAACATGAAAACTCAGATGAGCCATCCATAACAAGCATTGAGGCATGCTGACTTCCGGTGTGGTGTTGGTTCACAATAATTGCTAACCTGCACACCACTAGACACACACAAGAGCTTTTGAAGCAGTTCCATTGGGATGTTTTTGATCACCACCACCCCATAGCCCAGATTTGTCACCGAGCGACTACTATTAACAAATTTCAAACCTTGTAAGACGTTACGACAAGTGCCTCAATTTGAATGGCGATTATGTCAAAAAGTAATGTAATGTTGTAGTTTTCTAATGTGTATAATAAAAGTTCTGTATCTGCAAGTGTCTGTCATTGATAACCAAACAGAGGTTTATTTCTGAATTGCCCTCATATCTAGTGTCATATTGGGAAGAAAAATTGCCAGAATCAATGGTTTAAGCAATCTTTTGCCTTCACACATTGTGCTCAAAGGTACTGTAACTGAGATGAAGGCAATCACTTCTCCTTTCCTTAGTCTATAACTTTCTCAGTTTCTGATACATTCCTTGGACAGACAAAATACATATCCATATAGCTTGATGCTGTATGTAAATCTGCCATTTCCATAGTTTCTCAAGCTTCTGATGACTCTGAGAACAAACATGTTATCATACAAACTTGGTTCCTTGATCCTTAGGTTTGACTCAGCTCCAAATACTGACTCACACAGTGCTCTCAGTTGGTAGTGATTCAGCCGAGTTGTATTTTTCTCTCTTTTCAGATTTAAAAAAAACATCTTGGAGTAATTACATGGATTTGCCAATGTATTTGTGGTATAGATGTCACCTTTTTGTCAGAAACGGGAGGCAAATGGACTCATTAGAATCTGAATAAATATAAAATCCGTATCTAAATAAAGAGAAAAATTAAAAATAAAATTTAAACAATAAACACATATCAGTGAAAAGAAACCTAGATCCAATTTTAAAAAAATACTTAGCAACTACAGTAAAACAAAGAACCCTGTCAGAACAGAAAAATATATTTTCCTATGGGCAAAAAGATAACAGAAAGAAGAAAATGTCATGCTCACCTTTTCAGCTGCTCAAGTTGCCAAATTTAAGTTATAGAAAGGGATCTTAGATCAGGGCTTTCCAAACTTTTCACCGATTGTACCACTTTTAGAATATGGCAACATTCGAGCACCACCAGTCACCTAGCGAGGTGTCAAAAACTTGATGACCAAAAAGAAATGGAAAAAAGTGATAAAGTACAGGTAGTCCTTGACTTACAACAGTTTGCTTATTATTATTATTATTATTTATTCGATTTCTATGCCGCCCTATTCCGGAGAACTCAGGGCGGCTCACAACACAGTAGAAATCAACATATAAAAATACATGTAAATATAAAACCTCTTAATTTTTTTTTAAAAAACCAATCATTCAGCATACACACAGACATACACTGGCTTGGGGCAAGATGTTAACTACCCCAGGCCTGCCGGCAGAGGTGTGTTTTGAGTAATTTACGAAAGGCGGAGAGGGTGGGGGCGACACGGATCTCCGGGGGAAGTTGGTTCCAGAGGGCTGGGGCCGCAACAGAGAAGGCTCTTCCCCTAGGCCCCGCCAGGCGACACTGTCTGGCTGACGGGACCTGGAGAAGGCCGACTCTGTGGGCCCTAACCAGCCTCTGGGATTCATGGGGCAGCAGACGGTCCCGTAAGTAACCTGGTCCGATGCCATGTAGGGCTTTATAGGTCATAACCAACACTTTGAATTGGGTTCGGAGACCAATTGGCAGCCAATGCAGCTCGCGGAGTGATGCCGAAATGTGGACATTTGTGGGCAAGCCCAACACTGCTCGCGCGGCTGCATTCTGCATTACCTGAAGTCTCCGAACGTTTTTCAAAGGTAGCCCCATGTAGAGAGCATTGCAGTAGTCGAGCCTCGAGGTGATAAGGGCATGAGTGACTGTGAGAAGAGACTCCCGGTCCAAATAGGGCCACAACTGGTGCACCAGGCGAACCTGGGCAAATGTCCTCCTCGCCACAGCCAAAAAATGATGTTCCAAATTTAGCTGTGGATCGAGGAGGACGCCCAAGTTGCGGACCTTCTCCGAGGGGGTCAAAAACTCCCCCCCCCCCAGGCTGATGGACGGATAGATTGAATTATCCTTGGGAGGCAGAACCCATAGCCACTCCGTCTTGTCGGGGTTGAGCTTGAGCCTCTTGGCACCCATCCAAACCCTAACAGCCTCCAGACATCGGCACATCACTTCCGCTGCTTCACTGAAATGACACGGGGTGGAGATGTAAAGCTGGGTATCATCAGCATACTGATGATATCTCACCCCGTGTTGTCGGATGATCTCACCCAGCGGTTTCATGTAGATATTAAACAGCAGAGGGGAGAGGACCGATCCCTGAGGGACCCCACAAGGGAGGAACCTAGGGGCCGACCTCTGAACCCCAGCCAACACCGACTGCGACCGACCAGTGAGGTAGGAGGTGAACCACCGCAAAACAGTGCCTCCAACCCCCAACCCCTCCAGTCGATGCAGAAGGATACCATGGTCAATGGTATCGAAAGCCGCTGAGAGGTCAAGTAGCACCAGGATAGTGGAAAATCCCTTATCCCGGGCCCGCCAGAGATCATCCGTCAGCGCGACCAAAGCAGTTTCCGTGGAGTAGCCGAGCCTGAATCCTGACTGTTGAGGGCCCAGATAATCAGCCTCATCCAAGGACCGTTGGAGCTGGAGTGACACCACCTTCTCAACAACCTTCCCTATAAAGGGAAGATTGGAGACAGTACGGTAGTTGTTTAACACAGCTGGGTCCAGGGAAGGCTTCTTGAGGAGGGGTGCACAATTGCCTCCTTGCAGGGAGCCGGAAAGGACCCCTCCCTCAAAGAAGCGTTGACAATCTCCTGAACCCAGCCCCGCGTCACCTCCCTGCTGGCCGAAACCAGCCAGGAGGGGCACGGGTCCAATAAACAGGTGGCGGAACTCACAGCTCCAATGGCCTTGTCCACTTCATCGGGTGCCACAGGGTCAAACTCCTCCCACACAACAGGATCAAGACGAGTCCCTGTCATCTCGACTGAATCATTATCAGCCGACACTGCTTAGTGACTGTTCAAAGTTACAACGGCACTGAAAAAAGTGACTTATGACCATTTTTCACACTTATGACCGCTGCAGCATCCCCAGGGTCATGTGATTTACATTTCGATGCTTGGCAACTGATTCATATTTATGATGGTCACATTGTTCCAGGGTCAAGTGATCGCCTTTTGCAACCTTCTGACAAGCAAAGTTAGTGGGGGAAACCAGATTCACTTAACAACCATGTTACTAATTTAATCTCTCTCCCTCTTTCTTTTTCTCTCCCTCTCTCTCTCCCTCTTTCTTTCTCTCCCTCTCTCTCTCTCTCTCTCCCCCTCTCTATTTCTCTCTCTCTCTTTCTTTCTCTCTCCTTCTCTCTCTCCCTTTCTCTCTCTCCCCCTCTCTCTATTTCTCTCTCTCTCCCTCTCTCTCTCTCCTTCTCTCTCTCCCTTTCTTTCTCTCTCTCCCCCTCTCTCTTTCTCTCTCCCTCTTTCTCTCTCTCCCTCTCTCCCTCCCTCTCTCCCTTTCTTTCTCTCTCCCTCTTTCTCTCTCTCCCTCTCTCCCTCCCTCTCTCCCTCTCTCTATTTTTCTCTCTCCCTTTCTTTCTCTCCCTCTCTCCCTCTTTCTCTCTCTCTCCCTCCCTCTCCCTTTCTCTCTCCCCCTCTCTCCCCCTCCCTCTCTCTCCCTCTCTCTATTTCTCTTTCTCCATCTCTCCCTCTCTCCCTCTTTCTCTCTCTCCTTCTCTCTCTCTCTCCCTTTCTTTCTTTCTTTCTTTCTCTCTCTCTCCCTCTCTCTCTCTCCCCCTTTATTTCTCTCTCCTTCTCTCTCTCCCTTTCTTTCTCTCTCCCCCTCTCTCTTTCTCTCTCCCTCTTTCTCTCTCTCCCTCTCTCGATTTCTCTCTCTCCCTCCCTCCCTCTCTCCCTTTCTTTCTCTCTCCCTCTTTCTCTCTCTCTCTCCCTCTCTCCCTCTCTCTATTTCTCTCTCTCTCCCTCTCTTTCTCTCTCCCTCTTTCTCTCTCTCCCTCTTTCTCTCTCTCTTTCTCCCTCTCTTTCTCTCTCCCTCTCTTCCTCCTTCCCTCCCTCTCTCTCTCTCTCTCTCTACAATTGGGGATCGATTTGGAGGCGCGGAGGGGAGGGGAGCGGCCGAGGGCTGCCCATGTGACTTTGAAGTGTCCACCTTTGGAAGTACCAATGCTGCTCCAGCCAGGCTCGAGCCGGGCAGAGCAGGCAATGGGAAAGGAGCGGGTTGATCATCTTACTGGCAGCCGGGACTCCGGCATGCCTTCCCAGCCAGCGGGGCCTACAGTAGCGCTGGCTGGGGATTGCAGGGGCCTACGGTAGTGCCGGCTCGGGGCCGCGGCTTGCGGGAGGGCTGGCCCGCTCAGTGGAGGCTCCAGTGGGCCACTCCCAGGGGGGATACCGGGGCTGCCTGCACGGCTCCCTGGCCATGTGCGCTTCGGACGGGGCCAGCCCGGGAAAGGAACTTCCTGGCCATGCTTCTCTCAGGGGGCGGGGTGCCTGGGCGCAGGGCCAATCAGGAGCCCCACGAGGGCGCAAGCCTGCATGAAGAGCCAAACCCTTTCTGCGAGGGAGGGATGCGTTGAGGGAGCCAGCTAATCACAGGACGTAGATTCTGAGGGATGGCTGGTCTGAGCCAACGAGGTGCCAGTGGACTGGGAGCCATAGTTGAAGGCTGAAACGCCTTCAGCTGTAACTGCTCGCATGTGTTTGTGTGTGTGTGAGTGCGCGGGCTGGGATCAATGCTACTTTCCAGGTGATAGGTGCTTCTTCAGGGCTCAGCAGACGCGCCAGGATCAATGCCGCTTTCCCGGAGATTGGTGCTTCTTCAGGGCTCAGCAGTGCTACTGCCGCTTCACCTCATCCATTTTTTTTACATTTTTTTTCAACTGGTTCTACGCATACCACCAGCCAGGTGCTCGCGTACCACTGGTGGTACATGTACCACTGGTTGAAAAACCCTGATCCCAGGAACGGTTTGTGTTGATCAACCACAAACTCCAACCCAGGTGAATATCTCAACAACCTCCATTCTCAGCAGTGGAAGAGCACCTCACCTCAAACCACGCCAAGAACACTTCATGCTTGTGACAACCAAACCCGTTTTGGAAACAACAGTGTTCCAGACCCGTGAAAGTCACAATGACTCAGACTTGTCCATAGTGGACAATTTCTGCAGCTGCGTGCATTTTCCCAGAGCACTACACATTGGGACAGGCCACGTCTGCCAGAACAGAAACAAGACTTGGACTTGTGAAGCACACTCCTAAGTTGTCTCCAAAGCATACGAGTGCAATGCATTTATGTCTCCAGCTCACCCGCCACCATACAAAAGAAAGAATTGTACGCTTCCTCAGATGTGTCAATGAAGGTGATTGCAACCATAAGATACATCAGAGTCTACAGCGGGGAGAGCTGCAGTGTCAGTTTCATCATGGGAAAGGCGAAACTATCAATGCAACAAGGCCACACCGTACCAAGGTTAGAACTCTGTGGTACCATATTGGCTGCAAAACTCACCAACCTGACAACGAAAACGATAGGCCTTGAGCTACAGTACACCACCTTCTACACAGACAGCAAGGTGATGTCAACCTACATCTGCAACCAAAGCAGACACTTCTACATCTATGTAGGCAATAGAGTAGAAAAGATTGAAACGTCTTTAAGCCCTGAACAATGGCAATATGTGCCAACAGATAATAACCTTGTGGACCAAGCTAAGTGGCCCACTTTTGCATCACAGTTGACAGAATTGATCTGGCTAAAAGGTCCTGAGTTCTTGGCTTGTCCAGACAGCCTGATGCCACAGAGACCAAAACGCTATATGCTTCTAGCTCCAGATCAACATGCCAATGTTCAACCTCAGGCACCCAGTAAATTTCTCAGACAGGACGAGAAAACGACCGTCCAGACCATCTGCTTGTCCTCAATTGGCAAAGAGACAGAGAAACCACCTTCTAGCCAATTCTTAGAACCAGCCCGCTTCGAACGTTCCTCTAAACGGAGATCCCCAAGATTGGGCATAGTATTGATCGTCCTGATCACTTGTCTCAGCATCCCAAGAACTAACCTTGTAGGAGCATGCAAGGACTTACAGACTATTGAAGGTATTTGTTATGACCCAGTGATTGACAAATGCCTGAAGGCCCAAAATCACCCTCCCCATGCATCCCACATGGGAGAAGTGTGGGAGCGCATGATTGGCGTACCCTGCAAAATCATGGACTCTATGTCAACAAAGACACCCACGCCCACACATGAGGTCCTCACTACCCTCATTACAAAGGTAGCAGCCATCATCAATGCTCCACTGGTGGTTCCAGCTCCTGCTGTTCCTGAATATCCAGTGGTTCCAGCTTCTTCTGTTCCTGAGTATCCTGTGGATCCAGGTTCCTTTGTTCCTGAAAAATTTTGGGTTTCAGTTTTTCTGATCCAGAAATTCCTTTGGTTCCAGTTTCTCCTACAGGAAGAAGATCTTGTCTTGCTGAAAGGCAAGGACGCATACCAGAACTATTGGCCCATGGGACTCGTGCACTGGGCCCCACCCAGTTCTGATTGACTAGTTCACCAAGTTGAGGTCCAGATCATGAAGCCACGTGAGTCAGATCGTGACTCAAAGACTCTTGCACCAGACTGATCACTGACTTGGTCCCATCACTGACAAAAATTGAAATGGAAGATTGAACCTCAAACTATGTATTTGTGTTTACCTCATGATTGCATTGTTTGATGTAACACCTTGTTTATCTCTGTTATAGTTGTGCATGTTTTCTATTTACCTTATAGTTATGCATGTTTTGATACCATGTTTTACCTATTTTAGTTAATAGTCAGTTAGCAATGAGAATTGCATGCTTTAATGCTACATTTTTTGCTTATTTCGGTTAGTTAGTAGTGGAAATTTATATTTCCAAGCGTGGAGTGTGCTGGACCGGTAATGTAATCACCTGGCCAGAGCATGTATTAGCTATGATAACTGTATGTTAGAATGTTTGGCATTTAAAGGGTTAGATGCTGTTTCCTTAAGAGATGGCTTATGGGTAATGTAGTTTAGCTGTTCAGTGAATCCTATGTTTAACAAGTCAGTGGGAGGGGCTACTAAGTTCATCACAGGATATCCTGGCTATGTGCCAGCTTGGAAGGAATGCCTTTTGTGAAGAAAGACACGAGGTGATGTGTCCCATAAGAGCTATATGGGGTGAGTCTACCATCAATCTTTCACCCAAAAGAATGGAGAAGGTCATGATATGTTCACCAGTAGAACTCTTCTTGACTGTAAGTTATTGTTTGAGATTCCTTTTGAATAAATGATCTAATATTATCCCATTCTTTGGCGTTTATCTGATTGAGAAGAACAAGATTAAAGCAGAAATCTTGTTTGGACCAACACAATTTTTTCTATGGCAATTAATATGGCCACATTCCACATGACCCTTTCTTCACAAACAAAATTTGGTGTTCTTAAACTCTTGCTACAAAACAGAAAATAAAACTTGGTCTCAGGAAAAATATAAAAGCTAAAGTTAGCTACAGCAGGGCTTTTCAACCTTTTTACCAATTGTACCACTTTTAGGATATGGCAATATTCGAGTACCACCTAGCAAGGTGTCAAAAACTTGACCAAAAAAAAACCTGTTCAAAGTTGCAATTGCACTGAAATGACTTATGACCATTTTTCACACTTATGACCATTGCAGCATGCCCACGGTCATGTGATTTATATTTGGATGCTTGGCAACTGATTCATATTTATAATGGTCACAGTGTTACAGGGTCATGTGATCCCCTTCTGCAACCGTTTGACAAGCAAAGTCAATGGCAGAGCTGCTGGTGGCCAAGTGCTAAGGTGGGACTTCCTTTCCTCCCTCCCTTCCCTGCCTCCCTTTTTCTCATTCCCATCTCCTTCTGAAGGAAGAATTTGAACCACCCCCCCCCCATATTTTCCCTCTTCCATATATTGATCAAACAAGGAAAGGCCTCCAGAGACAGAACAGACAAGCTGCTGAGTGAACTAGCTTAAAAAGGCACATTCCCCTTTATTCTGACTCTGAGTTAAAAATGCCTTCTTTTAAATCAAGTCAGATAGATAACTCAATAGAAATGATTTCATAACAAAAAATATATTTCAATCAGAAAGATTACTTGCATTCATGCTGTGGTTGTTACTTCTGGAAAATACATCTTTTGTCCATTCCTATAGGTAAAAGAATGATGCTCTCTTCCATACCATCTTTATAACGGTGCAGGCTCATCGGGTGACATCTGATAGCCCATGCTTCTTTCAGACAAAAACATTCCAATCTGGCTTGTGTCCAGGAAGTCTCCCAATGCCCTTTAGAAACTCCTCCCACTGACCCATCAACAAACCCAGCATTTAACCCAATAACTGCCAGATATTCTAACATACTGATACATGCTCACTAGTTAGGGTTATATAGAGCTATACGAGGTTACATAGAGCTATATGATCCAGAACACTCCCCGCTTGGAAATTTATATTTCCACTACTAACTAACTGAAATAGCAAAAAAACATAGCATTAAGGTATACAGCACTCAATGTTAACTAACTTGTGACTAAATAGGTAAAAACGTGGTATGAAACATGCATAACTATAAAGTAAATATAAAACATGCACAATTATGTAAAAAAACAATCAAGTGTTACATCAAACAATGCATAAGACAATACATAATTTGAGGTTTGATCTTCTGGTTCAGTCTTCATCAGCAACGGGACCAAATCAGTGATCGGCCTGGTACAAGTGCCTTTGAGTCACGACCTGACTCACGTGGCTTCACGATCTGGACCTCAGCTGGGCAAACTAGTTCATCAAGTGGGTGGGCCCGGTGCGTAAGTCCCATGGGCCAATAGTATCGCATACTATGCATACTTGTCTCTCAACGAGACAAGGTCTTCTTCCTGTAAGAGAAACTGGAACCAAATCTGGAACAGAAAAACTGCAACCCAAAGTTTCTCAGGAACAAGGGGAACTGGATTCACAGAATACTCAGGAACTGAAGAACCTGGAAAAACATGAACAGCTGGATCTGGAAACACAGGAACAGCTGCGGCTGAAGAATCAGGATCAGGATCATCTGGAAACTCAGGAACAGCTGGAGCTGAAGAATCAGGAACAACAGCTGGAACTGAAGAATCAGGAACAACAGCTGGAACTGAAGAATCAGGAACAACAGCTGGAACTGAAGAATCAGGAACAACAGCAGCTGCAGAATACTCAGGATACTCAAGAACTGAAGGGTCTGGCACCACCGATGGAGTATTGAAGATGGCTGCTACTGTTGTCATCAGGGTAGTGAGGACTTCATGTGTGGGTGTGGGTGTCTTTAACGACATAGAGTCCATGATTTCACGGGGTGCACCAATCATGTGCTCCCACGCTTCGCCTATGCACACTTCACCCATGTGAGATGCATGGGGAAGGCAATTTTTGGCCTTCAGACATTTGTCAGTCATCGGATCATGACAAATATCTTCAATAGTCAGTAAGTCCTTGCAGGCTCCTACAAGGCTAATTCTTGGGATTCTAAGACAAGTGATCAAGACAATCAAAACTATGCCTAATTTCAGGTGTCTCTGCTTAGACAGGGTTTTGAAGCGGATTGGTTGACGTTTACTGGGTGTCTGAGGTTGAAGGTTGGCACGTTGATCTGAAGCTGGAAGTGCATAATGTTTTGGTCTCTGTGGCATCTGTCTGTTTGGACAGGCCAAGAACTCAAGACTTTCTAGCCAGATCAGTTCTGTTAACTGTGTGGCAAGGTTGGGCCACTTCACTTGGTTAACAAAGTTCTTATTTGTTGGCACATGTTGCCATTGTTCAGGGCTTAAAGATGTTTCAATCCTTTTCACTGTTGCCTACATAGACGTAGAAATGTCTGCTTTGTTTGCAGATGTAGCTTGACATCACCTTGCTGTCTGCGTAGAAGGTGGTAGACTGTAGTTCAAGGCATAACGTCTTTGCTGTCAAGTTGGTGAGCTTTACAGCCAAAATGGTACCACGTAGTCCTAACCTTGGTACAGTGTGGCCTTCATGTATTGTTAGTCTCGCTTTTCCAAAGAAGACACCGAGACTGCAGCACTCCCCGCTGTAGACTCTGATGTATCTTATGGTTGCAAATGAGACGACGTAAGTGTGACTCTCCCCGCTGTGGACTGTGACGCATCTTGAGGCTGCATTTGCCTTTGTTGACACATCTAAGGAAGCATATAATTCTTTCATCTGCACTGTGGCGGGTGAGGTGGAGACATACATGCGCTGCACTTGCATGCTTTGGAGACATCTTGGGAGTATGCTCCATGACTCCCAGTCTTGGAGACGTTGTTTATCTTGTTTGTCCTCTATGGACAAAGCTAAGTTGTTGTAATTCTTGCTTGTCTGGAACACTGCTGCTTCCAAAACAGGTTTGGTTGTCACAAGCGTGCAGTGTTCTAGGTGTGGTTTTAGGTGAGGTGCTGTTCCATTACTGGGAATGGAGATTTTTGAGATGCTCACCTGGGTTGGGGTTTAAGATTGATCAACACAAACCGTCCCTCCTATGGCCCATCCGAGTTCCATTTTAATGGCTACTGGGGTTCCTGGTAGACCTTTGATTCACTCATCGGAGCCAATGGACTCTGGGGTGTCTCTTCCCACCATGAGTAGGATTTCGGCTTCAGGATCTAGAGAAGGGATTAAATCGGCTATGTGCACTAAGTGAGGTATTTTTCTTGCCGCCTCTGGTGTTGAGATTTCGCTGCGAACATCTGGTAAGGTCTCCCATTCTAACACTGATGGTAACCGGAAATGTGAACTTCCATCTATCACTTCTATGCGTAGACCAGTGATTTTCTTCCCTGCCGTGCGCATTGGTACTGTGCACGTATTTATTGCAAAATGCTTCAGTTCACTTGGGAGGTCAAAAAAGGCAGGTTTAGCTATAGTAACTTTGCTGTGTGGGTCTAGTATGGCATACATCTTAACTGCCTTTTCAGGTTGCCCGTCGGGGTAGACTTTTGCAAGACAGACAGGTGAGCATGAAGGAGGGCATAGTGAGTTGCCACTTATAGCTGTGTAGTACATCCCGTACTGTTTTGGCTGCTCTTCGGAGTCAGTTTGAGTGTCTGTCGTCGAGGTAGAGGTGGGAGTTGCTTGTCATGACTCCTCAGAAGGCTTCTTAGTTTCTAGATGTAAGGCTGCTGGGTGCTGGTTACTGTCACACAGGTGGCATTTCACCCTGACTCCACAATCCCTGGCCATGTGATCTATAGAGTCACAGCATTTGAAGCATATCCTATGCTCTTTGAGTAGAGTCTTTCGATCATCTATGGATTTTTTCCTAAATTCTCTGCAATCATTTAGAGAGTGAGAGGACTTGTGCATTGGACAAGTCAGGCCTTTTTTAGCTGGACGAGGGTTCAAATGAGCACTTCTTAGTATTCGTTCATCTGGAGACTTCTTTGGGCGAGGCGTGATGTCTGTTTTGTACACTGAAAAGGTGGTTCTGTCCTTCGTGGCATGGACGGGTCCCTTGACTACATCAGAGTTTTGACTGCTTTGCTTGGTCATTGGGAAGTGTGCTTCTCTGATGGAGAGGTATAGGGGGTCGTTGTAGAGGTCAGCCTGATCACTGATAAATTCAGCGAGAACCGCAAAGGGGGGAATTTTGTTTTGGTTGCTTTTCCTGTAAGCTTGAGAACGCTCGATCCATTGTTCACATATCAACCGTGGTAGTTTTTGCATGACAGGATTTTGTGTCCTAAACAGGTCAAGGCAAGCTAATCCCGGCAAGGTAGGATCCTGTTGTGCTGTCTGTAGTTGAGTAATGAGCGACGAGAAAGTCTTCAGCTGTTGACGTTCGTAGATTCTTATGTCGGGGAAACTGAGAACGTGGTCCAGAAGCGAGGACTCCGTCACTGTGGGTTCACTGTAGTCCTTGTCAAGTGTGGCCCAAGTCTTTGCAAGGCCGATGTCAGGGTCGCCCAAATGGGATGCGAAGATGTTGTTCACAGTGATTACGGATTTTGGGCCTAGCCAGGCTGTCAGCTGGACGAGTTCCTCATCTGGTCCAGCCCTTTCTTCATTGATGGTGTGCTTGAAGATGTGCTTCCACAATAAGTAGTCTTTTCCAGGTTTGTCGGAGAATCTTCATACGCCTCTGGCTGCCAAGTCCAACCTTCTTCCAACATACATTGGGGGATGCATCGATTCCGTGTGTGGGCTGTAGCTTGGTGGAGGTGGTGCATCTCTTCCGGGAGCGGGGGCGTGCACCATGGCTGGCTGGTAACTTCCTTCAGCGTATTGTTGGCTGAGGGTGTTTCACCATGACGCGTGTGAGGGACCTTGGTGGCTTGGTCTGAACTCCTCTGCTCTGGCATTGAGCTGAGGGGACCCAAGTTCCTGCGTGCTTACTTGTTGGAGGGTCTGTCTTCCTGGTGGAGCATAGCTGGCTCCCTGGTGGGCTGGCACGTCTGGTGCTCGAGACTCTCCTCTGTGATCAGGTCTGGTAGTGGTTCCTTGGGACGCTGCCTCCTGTTGGCACAGCAGGGACTCTAGTGTGGCTCAAGCTCTTTCAATCTCTTCCCTGAGCGACAGCTGGTTCTGCTGTAGAGCCATTGGCGCTGCAGGTGGATCCATCCGATTGCCATCAGTGGTAAGATTCGGCGGGTTCCGTGGGGCAACAATGGTGGAAAGATCTTGTGGCACTGCCCGCTGTGTAGCCGTTGCCATTGCTGGTGGACCCATCCGGTTGCCATCAAGGGTGTGGTTCAGTGGGTTCAATGGGGCAGCAACGGTGGGAAGATCTTGTGACCTAGGTGTCGTGACATCAACTATCTGGTTGACCGGTGCATCCGGTCGTTGAGATTCTTCTGTTCGCCTACTCATTCTTGGGGGGCTTGTGGCTGGCTGTGGCGCTCTCACCTGGTCATGCTGAAATGCGCTTTGGTTGTCTACATAGGCCTGTACACGACTGCACTGTTCTGCATTCTCCAGTTGTTCCCGCTTTGGTGAGAAGATGGTGTGCTGGAGTATTTTCTGAAGGCCTTTTGTTCTTGCCACTTTGTCTACCACATCTCGTTGGCTTCGTATGAACTCAAGCCCATCTTGAGCGGTCTTTATTTTGGCTTTCCTTATATCTGCTTCATCTTCCGCATCCGCCTCTGCTTCAGCTTCTCTTTGAGCTGCTTCAGCTGCTGCAGTCTTCCTTTTAGCTGCTTCAGCCTTCTTTTGGCCTTCATTCAAGCTTCTTCTATTTCCATCGCCTCTAATTCCTTCTTCTTCAGTTGCTCCTCTTGTGCCACTTGAAAAACTGCTTCGGCAGCTTCAGCATCGATGATTGCTTGCTCTGCATGTGAAATTTGGGATGCCTGGCTGTGACGAGAAGATGCTTTCGAATGGCGGGAGGCGCCTGTGACATGCAATTGTTGGGACACGCTGGAATGTGCCTTGGATACATGGCAAAAAGACGAGGCCTTTTCAGACACACGAGATGGAGCCGCATGCGACCGTTGGGATGGTGCATATGAATGGCGGGAAACTTCGGACTCGGCCCTTTTGGCTGGTCTGTCTCTGGTGTGAGGCTCAGGCTCTGGGGGGCATTGTGGGCTCTCCAGAAGCTTCTTACGTTCCTCGTTTAGTAACTTGAGGCTTTGCATCTCGCTATTGACTCTTGAGTCTCCTAATTGCATCTGAATGTCTATGAGTTGCCTTTCGGAGTCCATCCCTTGCGCGAAGGCATCTTCCTTATCTCCTTCCACTGCTTGCGCACGTTTGGGGGAGAGTTCCTCCTTTTGCTCTTGGTAGAGTTTGTGCCATCTCTCCCAGCATCTTTCATGCCGCTTGTACATGGTGTCCCATTTCTCCAACAGGTTCGATCACATGACTTCAGTAGGCTTTCTTTGTCGCCTCAGGTCATAATGGCTCTGAGACGTCTTTGGCCTTGCTGAGGCTTGAGCTTCAGCCTCTGTGCGCAGGTCAAGGTTGGCTGTTTGCAGCATTTCTCCTTGGCCGGCTGGTTGGGGTGTCTCAACTAGGCTGGTTGGTTGAACCCCTTCTGCTAGACCAGTGGGACACTCTGCCATGGCTAGGGTAGGTTCAGTGTTCTTCCCAGCTATTTTGAAGCAAATTTGAAGGACTTCTCTCTTTGACCACTAGGGGTCACTACTTGCAGATCAGCTTCAGAGGTGCTGTCTTTGGGTGGAGGCACCACTGGGTGCGTTCTCTTGCGTTTGTGGGTACTTCAGCGCAATTCACCCCTTCACCACTAGGGGTCCCTTCCTGTGGGTCAGCTACCAGGGTGCTCTTCCTTCGGGGTACACCCTTTGTCCACTAGAGGGCTTTCTCTGGCCGTGATTAAAGGCTTGCATGTAGTTCCTCCTTTAACCACTAGGGGGCATCTGAAGAAAGGCCAGCCAAATTCTTCCTATTACCATGTTACTGCTAGTGGCCACTGAGAGAATGTAGAGCTACAAAACTCCCACCTGGTCGTTAAGTTGCAGGCTGGAACCCCTTGGTCATCAGCTTGTGATAATAAGCAAGGACAATTGGCTCTGCTTTCTTCTCCTTAATTTCCCTCAAACTGGAACATCTTGGTCTTCAGCCTGAGTGAGTGAATACTTTGGTGAAGTTCACTCTGTGCCCTTTAAGGGGTGCTGGTAGCTTGGGATAAATTTAAGTAGCTTGCACTTTAACTAACAGATTCACTGCATAGTTAGTGATGCGTGCAGTGAAGTACCTTCTTCCCCTCTAGGGGGTGCTCTTAGCTTGGCTTGGTATAAGCCTGCTACGTGCTAAATTAATTATCAAGTTGTTGTAACCCAGCATATAGATTGCAAGAAGCAAGAAATCGTATGAAGGTGTCATGTATAAATTGACCACCAGGGGGTGCTACTGCAATGCTATTGGGGTTGGTTCTGCCTCTGAAACCAGATGCCTTCTTATTCCATTGACATTGGTTAAAATTCCAAGCATTCCTAAGGGAGGGGGAGTTTTAGCTTTTACACTGGTGCTGTGTCTGTGAGAGGAGCTTAATTGCTTAATTGTTTTCCTTGGCAACCTGTTGCTAAGGCATGCGGACAAAGAAAGCAGCATTTGGTTGAGAGTTAATTGCCCTTTTATTACCCTCGAAGGGGCCTCTCTCTGCCTTCTTTCTTGGCTAGTAGACTCATTAAGAAGAAACAGATATGTTGTTGCTTTGTTACTCTTCAAGCATAAAAACTCAACATATTTCTAAACACTTAAATTTCAAATCCTTGATTTGCATTAGGCAGGCTGAGAGAGAGACGCTTCCCCTTTGAAGGCAGTGAAGAGTTAATTGCCTGCCTTTGGCTGCATTCCAAATGTAGAATATAACAAGGGGAGGGGGTATCACCATTTCCAAGCCTTTATCTGAACTTTAGAGGCAGTCATTAAACAGTTCTTTGTTTCAGGCTGTTTAATTCACTGGCAAAGAAAGGAGGGGGGATAAGCCCAGAGCTCCTTTTGGTGTTAGAATCCAAACTTTACATGCAAGAAATAAGAGTGCAGATTTTTCCTTTTCTACTTAGTGAGAAAGACATCACAATATCTCTTTGCTTTAAACGTTAGCTTGTAAACAGATCCAAAGGTAATTTAGCAGAAGTATCCAAATAAGACACAAAGCACTTTACAACTTTTACTTTTCTTTAAAACGTTGACTAGCATGCAGAGTTTGACTAGTAATGAATCCTTGCCAGCAGATGCTTGTCGATGCGCAGATAAACTTTGTCATGCAGTGGCTACTTGCAGAGTTAACAGCGAATTAACAAAACAATGTTTCTGAATCACACCTTCTTTGAAATGCTGTCTGCCAAACAAACACACTGACTTTGCTTTGCAGGCGTTTAGTGGGAGACTGGCCCCATCAATTACTGTTGCAGGTGATTGAAGAAATTTAGCCACATCCAATTACTATTTGCCTTTATAAAGCTGATGAGTTCTGAGCATTCTTTTACTATTCTGACTCTGAGTTAAAAACGCCTTCTTTTAAATCAAGTCAGATAGATAACTCAATAGAAATGATTTCATAACAAAAAATATATTTCAATCAGAAAGATTACTTGCATTCATGCTGTGGTTGTTACTTCTGGAAAATACATCTTTTGTCCATTCCTATAGGTAAAAGAATGATGCTCTCTTCCATACCATCTTTATAACGGCGCAGGCTCATCGGGTGACATCTGATGGCCCATGCTTCTTTCAGACAAAAACATTCCAATCTGGCTTGTGTCCAGGAAGTCTCCCAATGTCCTTTAGAAACTCCTCCCACTGACCCATCAACAAACCCAGCATTTAACCCAATAACTGCCAGATATTCTAACATACTGATACATGCTCACTAGTTAGGGTTACATAGAGCTATATGATCAGAACACCCTTTAAGAATTAGCTACTGGCTAGAAAGGAAAGTAAGGAGCGCAGCCGGCACTTAAGGAAGAAAAAAAAATGTAAGTACTGGCTGCCGGCTTAATCAGCCTCCCCAAATGGCTCCATTCATAAGTAAAGGAATGCTACAGGCAAAATCCATTCAGGAGAAAAATACTTCAAAATCCCTTGCAGCAAGCTTACAGCTAACAACAGCAGAGCAATAGAAGCTAACATGAGACATCAGCCAAATAGAAATTGCCAAACAATCCTTAAGAACACAAAGCCCACATTGTACAAATCCCAGAACTTCAAAGTCACAAAAGCACATAAGAATCCTTCCAATCTCCATCTCCCTCCCTCGTGCCTCACCTCCAGCCATTGCTACCTTTTTTCATTCCTCTTGGAGGGTGACCCCTCCCCTGCTGCATTTCTTGCCTGTTTGCTGCTGCCAGCACAGGTGGCTGCCACAGCAGTTGTAGATCAGCTCATGGCCAGGCTGCTTGATCCCCCCCCTCCTCCTCCTCCTCCTCCTCCTTCTTCTGTGCAGCTGACTCTACCTCCTCCCAAGGCTGCTGCTTTTTTTCTCTCCCTCTCCTGCCCAAACTGCCTCCTTTTATAGCAGGGGTTCTCAACCTTGGCAACTTTAAGACTTGTGGACTTCAACTCGCAGAATTCCTCAGCCAGCAAAGCTGGCTGAGGAATTCTGGGAGTTGAAGTCCACAAGTCTTAAAGTTGCCAAGGTTGAGAACCCCTGTTTTATAGGCTCTCCTGTCTCCACCCCCACTCCTCCTTTCTCATGGGGGAGGGTGAGCCAGAAGTGAGCCTGGGGTGTTTGCAGCTCCAGAGGACTCTCTCACAGTAAGTCCTTGCCTGTGCTGGCTCTTTCCCTCCCCCACTACACTTGGCTAGTCAGGGCTGCATACCACCTGCCACTCATTAATGTACCACAAGTGGTACATGTACCACCTGTTGAAAAGCCCTGAGCTACAGTATACCAGCTCATGAGAAAAATGAAGTATAGAATTAAGGCAATGAACAGTTTAGGACTAATAAAACAGTACAAAAGAACATAACCCTTGTGTCATCTTTCATTACCCTTGATGGTGAACTGTGAAAAAATCTCAAGTTATTATTCTATTTAGTGGGTTTTTATCATTGGCCAAACTTACTGTGGGTGTTAGGAAATCTCCCTTTGTTCATTTTCTTTAGGATGTTGTTGTTAAACCACCAGACATTATCTGAACAGCTTCCACCTTTCTGTTCCTCTTCTCTTCTCTTCTCTTCTCTTCTCTTCTCTTCTCTTCTCTTCTCTTCTCTTCTCTTCTCTTCTCTTCTCTTCTCTTCTCTTCTCTTCTCTTCTCTTCTCTTCTCTTCTCTTCTCTTCTCTTCTTCCTCCTCCTCCTCCTCTTCCTCCTCCCTTTTCCCATCCCAGAAATGAAAGGGCTGGATCTCTTAGCTGTATCTTTTTGCAACATCCATTGTCATGCCCAAAAAGGGGACAGTTTTACACTCACCAAGGGGTTATTCAACTCCTCTGTGTGCATGCATGCTCTTGTGTATGTATGTGCACACTTAGATGCACCCTTCCTTGTTCTTCAGATATCTAACCTCAAGAAATTGACACACTGGCTTGCATCCCGATCAAAGCTAACCTAAGTTTATCACAAATACCACAAATAAATTCATAAATAAAGGATCCAGTGTTGAATCAACATAGCACTAAGGCAGGATTTGCACATTCATTCCATGCTAAAGCCAAACCAACCACTTTGTGGTTCAGCTGAATGAGGAAACACAATCACAATTGGTACCCCTAAAGTCCTTAAGCGCTTCTCAAAGGAGGGATAACTAATGTCACTCCCAAGTCAAGAAAAGGCACTTCACATCTGCTCAAAAGCATTTGGGTCATCAAGTGTCCATGTGTGTTTTAACCTGCATATAGCTCTTCGATCTGTTGTATGTTCCTCCCGAAAAGGATTTGGACTCCCAGCCCTCAACCTTCTTATTCACTTCCTTGTTGTCCCAGAAACTCAGGAATGTAGATCTCCAGTGGTCTCCAGGTTAACTCCTCTTTGTGTTCCTAAGCACACTGGAAGAATGAAGTACCTTTGCAGTTCAAAAGAGCAAACTGCTGGGGACACATCTTTAGGATTACTCTCTTATTTTCAGAATCTGCTGCCTCAAATGAAGGCTTTACCTGCTTTGATGCCTTTTAAAGGGAGGGGGCGGCTTCCAGCTACTTAAGGTAAAACTCCATGTTTGGAGGTAGCAAACCTCTAAGCACAAGTTTTCTAGGAACTATGGAGCCTTCCAGAAGGGCTTGATTGGCCGTGGATGTTGGGTCAGATGGATTTTTGCCTGGTTTGGCAGAGGTTGTTTTTAGGTTCTTATAAAAGAGAAGGAGGAAGGGAAACTTCTTTTTTTCCAGGGGTTGCATTCCTTTGTGCAAACCCAGGGAGAATGGCATACCAATGGGAGGGAGGAGTTACTGACACTGACCATTTACTTACACCTTCATACTTCAGCACACATATGCTCAAGACCTGCACAAGATATTTTGCTGCCTGAAGCAAAAACAAAGCACCCACTTACCTAGCTCATACATACAAGCTGATGCCAACAGTCAAATCTTACTTTGACATAACAAGTGGGCTGCCCAGGAGAAATCAGCCGGCGACCTTAGGGGACATTTAGAGGGCGCAGGACAGGCTACATTGCTTTGTTCCCCAATTTCTTATTCTAAATCCCTGGACCCGATTACAGGTAGTCCTCAATTTACGACAGTTCATTTACTGACCATTCAAAGTTACGACGGCACTGAAAAAGGTGACTTATGAGCATTTTTCACAGTTATGACATTTGCAGCATCCCCATGGTCATGTGACTAAAATTCAGATGCTTGGCAGCTGGCTCATATTTATGACCGTTGCTGTGTCCCAAGGTCATGGGATCACCTTTTCTGACTGTCTGACAAACAAAGTCAATGGGGAAGCCAGGTTCATTTAACAACCGGGTTTACTAACTTATCAACTGCAGTGATTCACTTAACACCTGTGGCAAGACAAGTTGTAAAACCGGGCAAAACTCACTTAACAAATGTCTCACTTAACAAGAGAAATGTTGGGCTCCATTGTGGTCGTAAGTTGAGGACCACCTGTATCGGTCAGTAAAAATAACTGGTAAGGCTGGCACTGATGACTTTCATACAAACATTGTTATTTTAGAGAGTTAACTTGAAACACAAATCCATACAGTTGAAACCCCCCCCAAACTCTTATATATACCTCTGTTCAGTCCTACCATGTCTGGATAACAGTTCCTCTGAGCACATGAAGAGATCAGGAAGCATTAGAACTGCTGAATTCCAAATCTTTTCTGTGCCATGTTAACCTGAGATATGGCAGTAGCAACAATATAGTGCCATTTCTGGGCAGGAGTTGGTGGAGCCTTCAGATTAATTTTTGAGTCCAGGCAACTGCCTGGACAAGTCCCTGCAGTTTTTCTTGGCAAGGCTTTTCGGAAGGGTTTCCCACTGGCTCCTTCATAAATCTGAGAGAGATTGACTGGTCCAATGTCATCTCACTGGTTTTGTACTTAAGGCAGGACTTGAACTCACAGTCTCCCAGTTTCTATATCCTGATGTCTTAACTGCTACGTGAAACTAGCTCTCTCCTTTTCTATAGTATTTCTTTCTAAATGTTCTATCTGCATTATCAAGGGTTTCCCACACACACACAACCATCAGGTAAAACAGGCCAATACTAGTACACTCATACCACAGACTGGAGAAACAGGCTGGAACAGTGACTTCCTTGTCTGCATATTTAGGAACCTAATTTGAAGCCTTGGATGAGGGGGCAGAAGTCCTTCTCTAATCAGGTGTAGAAAGCAGTTTACCAAAACTCAACCCAAGGTCCTCTGGCTGAAGGTCTCTTTGTAGCTTTGTAAAAAGATAGAAAGCTTTGCAAATAAATCAATGAAATAACAGGACAAAGTCCTGGGTGCCATTTATGGAATGAGTAGGAGGAGAGGCATGTTAGTCTATGGTGACAAAAATAAAAAATATCAAGAGGTGCCAGTAGTACCTTTTCCAGCCAATAAACTTTATTAAGAGGTATAAGGTATTATGAGCTGCAATTCATGAAAACCTATACCTTTTATTAACATTTGCTAGTTGGAAAAGGTGCTGCCAGACTTCTGATTTTATGGAGAGAAACACCCCTTCTGATTTAATGGATGATTAGATAGATAGATAGATAGACAGACAGGCAGACAGACAGACAGACAGACAGATAGGTATGTAGATAGATGGAGGGAGGGATGGGATGGGATGGACCGATGGCTGGGTGGACAGACAGACAGATAGACAAATAAAGAGCAGAGGTCATCTCAAAGGAAGAGGAGCACTCCAAACCATTTTTAAATGAGGACCATCCGAATTCTGGATTTTCAGAGTGGCCATATTAACCTAGTGTGTCCAGTCGTGGTTTGCTTAACCTCGGCTTATAAATAAAGGGAACTCGCTGTGTTCCTGCAAAGAAAACAGGAAGTTCTGATTCAAGTGCAGACCCAGTTCCTAGAAACGTCCCTGCTGACTATTCACTTCTCCCTTTTAATCTCTTCCTGCAAGGTTTTGACAAGCCTCACTGAAGCCCGGATCTCGTCCATCGACCCCAATCAACATGTGGAACCGCAATACCAGTCAAAGCGTGATGGATCTGGTTTCTCTCCAAACTGCCGATCCTCCCCCGCTCGCTTTGGGGCCTTTTTTCTCCTCCCGCGTCCTGTCCCAAGTCGCCAGTTTCACCTGTCGGTGACGTCATCACGGGATGGGAGGGATGAGGAGGACGAGAGGGATATATAGCCGGCCCCATATGGAAAACTGCATGCCTTTGTCCTTTGCAGCGTCGTATCGGGCTGTGGAAGCGAATTTGAAAGTGTACCTCCAACTGAACAGGTAAGAGTCGGGTCTTGATGAGGGAGACGGCATACTTGGCTTTTATGGTATAAACGGATGTATATGTATACACACACATACATATATAAAAATGCATATATATATTGCAGCGTTGAGGATCATCTAGCGATACAAAAGCTAAGTTTTATCAGTCTTGAAAACTTGTGGATAGGGGCGATGTTTGTGTATGTGTGTAGAAGTGGCGCCAAGACGCCTCTGTCGTGTCCCCAAACTTAAGGGGCTTTAGAGGAGACGGGGGAGACTCGAACCCGACACCTGTTTTCTGTTCTAGCTCAGACGAGCCTCGTGCTACTAGCGGAGCGTTTGGAACAACCTGCTGTTTTGAGAGCCTGGGAGCGCTCAGGCGCACCGGTGCCTAATGGACCTGGATTGGTTTCTACGGATCCCAAATTTACTTTGCCGGGAGAGGGATTCAGCCGCAAGTTCTAACCAGCTGTACTGAATACAGTGACAATTGATCTGCCTTTATTTATTTGCTTCATTGTCGATTGGATTTATATGGCCTCCCATCTCTAATTCATGACTTTGGGCGGCTAGCAATATTCAAGATAATAAAAAGTATGCCGTAAAAAACACGCAGCCGCCGAGATTCGGGAATTGAAATTCAAGTGCTCTTCCTTCTATAGGGGAAAAAAAACACCTCGACTTTAATCCCACCTACTGGATTTCGGACAACAGATCCCGATTATTATTTTTTTTCCCCGGCCCTGGGTTTCTTTTCTTTTTTTTCTTTTCTTTACTTTTTTTTTCTTTTAAGCGGATCCTGCCATAGCGCGGGAATAACGCTAGGAAGAAGAAGAAGAAAAAAACCTTTCCCTTCCTTTCCTCCTTCCTTCCCTTCCCGAGTAAGAAACGGCAGGTGTACGATATTTTTTTCCCCTGGGGAACCATGCGGTGGACAATTGCGTTACGCCCTGGCTCACCGCTCTCTTCTCTTTCGCCCGTGGAAGAGACAGCCGCCCTTCCCTTTCTTGATCCGGGCGAGGGTTGGGTGGCGCCCTGAAGTTTTGATGGCGCGCGCTAGTTTTGCAGGAAGACCCCCTCCCCTTTCGCCCTAGAGATGGGAGGGAGGGGGCGAGTTTCGGTTGAAGGGCACGGAAAAAAAAAACCCGCAGGGTGTCCCCGCCCTCTTGTCACCCCCACCTAAGCCCAGCCCGAAATCATGCGCGAATCACAGGGGGAAAACCTTTGTTCTCTGGAGCGTAGCCACTCGGTGACCGCGTGGTCCCTTTTGCCTGGAAAGTTGGGTAGATGAACTGGTGAGATCGGGGTGACGGTTGGCGAAGGTTCCATTTCCTCTCTGTCAACAATTATTTCCTTCCCGCCCTAAAAAAATGATGCCTAAAGCTAAGGATGAAATTTGGAGTGTTCCTTTAGTTGCCTCCACCACACAAGGCACAAAAAGGCACTTGGGATAACTTAACTTATTCTGAGTAAGTCGGGGAAAAACAAAGGCCAGGCTCAATCAGCTACCTGCTGTATTTGCACAACCTATTGGGGAAACTATGTCAGGTGGTTTTTTTTTTTTTTTGAAAAAGGTTTTAATTGAGTGAATTCTGGCTAAATGCATCTTGTGTTCCCCCGGGGCCTGTTTCAAGTGAACTGTAGACCTGGCTTCAGAAAGTGAATGTCTTTCTGAGACAAGTTGGGGAGGAATGCAAAATAAAACTTCAGGGAACAAATGCTGTGATTCTTCTGAAATATTTCAGACTCCTAATCAAAGAATCCAGAGATCTGTTTTGCAGTTATTTATTTATTTAGCGGATGGCATATCCTACATGGGCTAGCAATGTATGTTAACGTCTCATGTAGATTAGTAAAACTTTTGTCAATTTTGCAGTTTCTCTGGTTCCTAGAAATGGGGTCAGCTGGGATTACAAAAGAGAGGAGGCATAAGCTCTTATATGTTATACAGAAAAATTACAACAGGTGAATTCCTATACATTTGTAGCTTTAAGCAATGGCACACCTGTCTGAATAGCCATCCTGCCTCTGAACCCTGAGCTAGATGGAAGACTTGGCCCAGTGCCTCTGTATAGCAGTAACGTTCTTCCCATCAGAAATATCATAGCCCCTCCTAACTGAACTAGACTTTCTTCTTGAACAAAGGAGGGTGACCATCTCTCTTTGTTACAAGCAATGGCTATGGAAGATGATTCTGACCAGGACTAGTTAAAACCAACTGAGATGGTTTAATCTGTTGAATGAGCTTTAACCAATGAATGACATCCCATTCTACTTTTGAATTTATCTTTTGAATTTTTTAACAATTGTCTTTGCTGATAGGTACGATGTGGAACTGATCCTGCTACCATGACGTAGAATGATATAATCTTGTAGCCTTAGTTGAATTTTGCATTGACTATTAACTTGACTTCCTGAACTTGAGAGACAATATGAAACAGTGATTAAGGGACTGGTCCATGGTTCAAGTCTCCATTTAAACACTAAGCACTGAATAACCAGTATAGCTAAGACAAGGTCGGGTATAAATATAATACAGTGGCAAAAGCAGTGATTGTGTTGACACAACACACTGAGGCACAAGTTAGTCAGCCACTTTGTAGCATAGTATGTTGTACAAATTGAAACCCATGTGATTAGTTTATGGTACAGTTCATGCATTCAAAAATAAGATTAATTGCCTAAATCATTGTTCAGTTAATTGTGAGTATAAGCATGTTGTGAGAACACAGCCAGTGAGGAAGCTGTCATCTTTTGGATAGACAGTATTCAGTCTCTTCTCAGATTAAAAATGGGGAGCCATTTTGAACTCTATAACTTGATGTCTGCTTGCCTTTATACTTCTGTCTCATTTTCCATCTTCTTAGAAGACTACTTGTACATGAATACACAAATATATAATTACTAGGAGGAACCACTTCAGTATCTAAGCAGCCTGAACAGATAGCAGAGCATAGTTAAGCAGCAGCATTAGCTCTGCTTAGGACTTGGATGGGGCTGTTGAGTAAACAGAAAAGCTCCTGGAAGAAAACGGAGGCAAATCGCTTTTGTATCATTGCCCAGAAAACTGCATTTGCATTGCTGTCACAGAGTTGAGCTTGATCAGAAAGAAAACCTGATGATATCTTAATATATAAGAAACTCCTCTCCAGCTTAGATTCTTTTACAGATTTTAAGGGCTGCTTATGTGCATGGAAGCCTATAAACACTTTAGATAATGTTATAGTCAGACAAAAGTATGCAGAAATTGGAAGACTCCTCACCACCACCACTTCCGATGAGGTGCAAGATACTGTCAAGTACAGTGTGTCTCAACTTTGGCGACTTGAGGTTGTGTGGACTTCAACTTTTTCAGAATCCCCCAGCCAGCCATGAATTCTGAGAGTTGAATGCCTTACATCTTCAAGCCGCCAAGGTTCAGAAATGCTGATCTGGTAAATAAACAATATCACTGAAATGAAACAGTGATGTTGTTGGTCATTTCACCCAGGGACTAGAAGCTTCAGTGGGAGCATGAGCCTTCAAGGAGGCAATCCATTTGTGTTCTTTTCCTTTACCTCATCAACCCACCCCACCCCACCCCGTTTTTAAAAAGTCATTCCACCCATTGATTTGAGGCAACCTGATCTTGGAGTGCTGTTTGTCCTGCCTATGGATTGCAAAGCCTTGAAACAAAGAAAACAATGAGGAAAATCACCCCCCCCCAAAAAAAACCCAGGTGATTTTGCTTTAATAAGACATTACAAATAGCCTGCTACACAGGGATGTAACAAAGGGAATTGACAATGTAGACGTTTGTTGCTGATAAAGGAGAATATTTGTAGACTTTGTTGGTTTTAACATTTCAGGGTTCAAGGATGTCTTATCCGTAGGCTTTCTTTAAATATGTACTGTTTGTCCTCATCCTACAGGAGTTTTTTAAGTGGTCAGTTTTATAAAAACAAAAAAAGGTGATAAAAGATGGACATTTTAAGGTGGAGTTATTTTTGTTTTCCAGCCTAAATCTCTCTTTTTTTCTGTTCTCTCCATCTCACCTAATACTAATTTTACTGCCAAATGAACTAGGAGAACTATATAAAGTGTGCTTCAAGCCCAGGGTTTACTTGCTTGGATGGGGATGTGGAGCTTCTAGAAACCAGCCCCATCCTGATTCTTTTGCAATTTTATTATTTTAAACATATGAAGAGTGTACTGTACCAGATACAGTCCAACATGGCAGCTTTAAAGCAAAATAAAAAACTTCAGTGCTCCACTTCTGGGACCCTCTGTTTTGGATACTTGGACCAATACATTTCTAGGGATGTCATTTGCATAGGTTACCAGGAAGAATTTGCTTCTTATCCACTCTTAATCCCAGAAAATTCATCCATGTCTCTGTGTATTGTTTTTATAAAATCTTGGGTGAGTCTTTCTTGCACAGGGAAGGGCTTTTGGCTTGCAGGATCTTTTTTTTTTCTCTCTCTACATCCCTGAGCTGTAACAACTTGATACCAATGTCAAAAGCAAAACAAAACTCACAACAGCCAATATGGAGAAGCAGAACAAAAGTGTTCTGAGAACAGGCTCAGCCTTAATCAGGTTTTCCTTCACTTGGTGTCATCCTGAAATGTTCAGCAACAAATATCACCAGCCCTGCTGATCTTAAGAATTACACCAAACACACCTTGAAGATGCCTGGTTAGAGGAATTATTCCCTGAAAATTCATATTCTATATGACAAATTAAAACCTGAGACAAATCTAATTCTTTGTCTTCCCCTGCTCTTTGGTTTTGGTTTCAGCAGCCTGCAGTAGGGCAATTTGCCTGGGATTGATGAGGCTGGGTTCACACATTGGGCTAAACCTTGCTTTGTTTAACATTGGTTTTTAATAAGTCCCCCAGTTGCCTGGATTCACAGAACATGTTTATCTAATGGTTTGAGTTCACATAGTACACTAAACCCAAACCAAGCCAATTATATATGAGGACATTTGGGTGAAAGAGGTTTTAGGGTTGAGGGAGCTGTTTGGAAGTCAAGGGCCAAACTTAAGCAGGATTGACTATTTTTAGGAAAGGAAATGGAGAAAGCTCCTGGTTGGGTGTGTATCTCTTGTCTTTTGTCTAATAGCCAGTTCAACCTTTGACAAATACCTGTTATTTCCTCTGCTTAATGGTGCCAACGAACTCCAGATGACTCCCATACAGCCCTGAGGGCAAGGGATGATGCAGTTACTGAGACAACTTACAATGCAACTATCTTTGAGCTGTTGCATACAAAATGTGTAGGGGGGGGGAGAGAAGAAGCTAATTGCACAAGAGCCATTACCTGACTAATTGGAGGAAGATTTGAAAAGCTCCTATTCAAGATGAGATAAAGAAAAAAAAGTGACTGGGCTGGTCTTGGAACAATTGTTTGAGTGATGAGTTGGGGTAAACCTTGTATTTGAAACCAAACCACTTCTTTCGCCTCCACCCTTAAGCTGAGTCAGGCTTAGGCTGATTTTCCTGAGTCAAATGTTAACATCGTTTAAAAACAAACAAACAAATTTTTCTCCTTCAGGAAAAAGAAAGATTCAGCCATCTGACTATCTTCCCTGCCCATTTAAATAAATGATTCCAAGTTTGTTTGGCTTTTGTTTCCTGTCACGTATGACTCTTGCCATGGTGATTTAAATCATAAACTTAAAAGAAGTCACAATTTGTGTATAATCCTAGTGATCTCTCCATTTTCTTCTGTTAACAATTGCAGCAAGTGTTAATTACTATTTCCCACTTGGTCAGTGATGATAGTAAAATATCCAAATGTCATATCTCAAATATTTAATTCTTCATTTGTAGCAAACCTATGACCTACATAATTTGAGATCCTAATACCGTAGTGAAAAAACATTCCTTTCTGAATTACAATTGACCATGTTCTAGAATTTTGAAATTCTTATAGCTAAGGAATTACAATTAATAAAGATGCTGGACCATGTTGGAAACGTGATTAAAATACCAACAAAATTGGATTGGTAAGAAAAAGAGTTTATTCTGCAGAAAATAGTTTGCAAAGCGCGGTGGATCCTGGTGAGAGACTTCAACAGGAAGTTCTAAACCCAGAGACCACACCAAAATATTCAAACACATAAGATTATATACACTCCTATCGCGACGCCCCCATCCCCTCCCCTTAGGTCCCATTTGAGAGGACTTCCGGGGGTACAATCTGTCCGATTCGCCTAGCCAGAATACATCACCCCCCCCTTTGGTTACATCGTTCCGAACCTCCTGGAATCTAGTGCCTACGTGCAGGGCTTGGCTATTGTCTAATCTTTCTATTGTTAATCAATTGTGACCGTTTTATATTTAAACTTCTTTCTTTCTTTCTCACAAATCCACCCTTTCCATTTTTTATACTAATTTAAAAATAAAAATTTTCTCAAATGGTTTTAAACTTTCCCGGATCTCCTCTGCATTCTGGAAGTGAAGTAGTGCAGCATGTCCAGTCACCTTGTTTAACATCAGCATTTGTTCGTCACTCTTATTGGTTGCATTTACCATTCCCTCCATTGTGTTTTGTACAATACTTCTTATTATAGGGATCAAACAGGGTAAGCACATTAACCCGGAAAATACAACTGCTAACATGAATAAAGCTTGTTTCCAGTTTCTAAAAATTCCTCCCAAGAACCCCTCATCATGTACTGGTTTGGACCAGTACATGGGCTATTTTCCTCATCCTGTTTTTTTTTTCTCAATGGCTTTCTCTTCATCGTCTATTTGCAGACAACAGTTGGTTAAATTAAATTTTCCACAGACCCTTCCTTCTTCTGCCAATAAATAATCCAAGGCTAACCTATTTTGATAAATTGCAGTCCTCATTTGGGAATTTTGTTTAGCCAACTTATTTAACGCTAGCACTGTCTCACTAGTGATAATCTCCAGAACCGCTTGTAACCTAATAATGCGATTCAGCATATAAATTGGAGTCCTATATCTCCATGATCCATCTTCAGCCCAAGTGGCAAGTCCATACACCTATATTATATGTTCAGGTGGTCATTCATTATCCTTCTCAGTCCACACCTTAGGTGGGCCCCTACCATCAGTACCAATATGTAAGGTAACTCTGCTTCCAACTCAGGCCCCCACAGGTGGTCCAGGGACTAAACTTCATGGCACAGCAGGCATCAAAGCAGATTCTACTCTTGTGATTAGCAGAGGTACTGGTGTTCTGTCCTAATAATAATGAAGTAAATATCTGAATGATTTTGTTGATATTTTATACTAGAGGGGTCAACGCATGTAACCCTTCCTGTTTCATTACACAGGAAAAATTGAGTGGTATTATGAACACGTGTTCCCACCACCTTCTTGCAGTCCATCTGAGTATGATATGTCACAGTTTTGGTTATCTTATTACCCATTTTGGTGGTTCTAATGCAATCATTACAGTTATCAGAGGTATTTATACTTTGACCTTTGCATATGTTCCCGGACCCTACTACTCCCACTATAATCCACATCTGTAACCAAGGTCATATTGAGGTCTAACATTGTCCCAATTCTGTCCACCCCTGGAAAAGTACTTCTTCCCTTTTACTTTTGACACCACTGCCTGTAACAGGCTGAGATTGGTACTCGGGACACCAGACTTCGATGATCACTATATCACACTCTTCTCCGCAGTCTCTGTGTATTGGTGTGCAGTCTGGGCAATGGGTACAACAACAATTACACCCACATTTACAGTCACAAAACCAACACATTTAACCCCCCCTTTTTCTAATGTCTCTATATTTTGCTTTTCCTTATTATCAACTTCAAAGGGTCAGGTTGAGGCACACTTTCCCACTTGGTTGGAGCGTCCACTGGTCCTTTCACACAGGTGTAGTGGGTCCAGCCTTTCCCTGCTGTTCATACTGCTGTTTCAGATTTCAGCAGCACCTGGAAAGGGCCTTCCCACTTCGGAACCAGCTTCTCCTCCTTCCAACTCCGGATCAGCACCCAATCTCTGATCTGGAATCTGTGGACTGGAAACTCCAAGGGAGGTGTTTGTGCCAGCAATCCTTGTTTCCTGAGAAAATCAAAATATCTGGACAGTTTATGCACATATTACTTCCAATAGTATTTTAGAAACCATATTAGTTGTTGCATTACTACACGGGTACTACATGGGTAGTAAAACTTGAATGCACTGAAATGGCCTAAGGGCTGGAGGCTTCCCTCCCCCTTTTTGTTTCCTGATTGCTTGCCTATTTACCTTTTTACATATCAAGCATTTATCCACCATTTGTCTTGCTGATGTATAAATTCTGATATATCCATAATGCTTCAGGAGCTCATCCACCAATGCCTGAACTCCCCCAGTGGCTTCCTTCATGTAACTTCTCCAATAATCCTCATGCTATGGGTTTATTGATTACCTGGCTCCCATCCGGGAGAAACCATTTACCCTTCTCTCCTTGTTGCCCACCTATCTGCATTATTTCTTTTCTTCTGTTTCTGAACACAGGGATCTCTTCTAGTGTTTCTACAATGGGTATTAAGACATTTATGCTTTTTTCATTTGCTGCCCTCTTGGCTTCTTCATCCACAATCCTATTTCCCACACTTTCAAAAGAATTGCCCCTCTGATGTGCATTCACATAGGTTATGGCAATTCTTTTAGTCAGTTCCTTTCCTTTGCTGTTAATCATTCCCCTTTCCACCCAAATTTTCCAAAGGTATGGCCCATCCACCCCAAAGGCGTACTTTGAATCCGTATAATCAGTTCCAGCTTTGTTTTCTAACAATTTTAGGGCCTGATTTAATGCATAGTTTGCAAGTTTGGGCTGACCAGTTCTTTGGCAGGCTACCGGATTCTACCAACTCTTTGGTGTGTCCATTTATGATTGCATACCCGTTTTTCTTTAACCCATTCTCTACCTGGGAGGAGCCATCTATAAATAATGCCTCCCTGCCTTCTACTTCCCATTTCATTCATTCATCTCTCTTTTCCCCCACTTCTGGGTAAACCCCCCTTCTCCTAGCAATTGCTTTGTCTGTATTTACAAACAAATTGGTTAATAAAGAACAAAGGAGCGCTTTACCAAAAACTCTGCTTGAGTTTGTTTGCACACTAATCTTTATTCAAAACAACATAATCCCAAAAAATTTCTCAACTCCTTTGTTTTAAACAAGTGTTGAATTCCAATTCCTTCTTAGGTATTTTTTTTTTATCAGTGTGTCCTGCACACAGACATAAAAACATAAAAAAATAAATAAAACTACAACAAAAACCAACTTCACACACACAAAAAATCTGAGTTACTGAAATAGTTTTGTATCAAACTCTAGTATCAACTCTTTGTTTTTAATATAAATTTAGTCAAATTCTAATTTAATCAGATTCCATTCAGATGGAAACAAATTTCCATTAAGTAGGTTAAAACATTCCCATCCACCTCTCCTTCCTCAAACCAGAATTTTAAACAAAAAAAAATAGTTAAAAAGATCAACCCCCCCTTTTCTTTCTGTCTCTCTTTCTCTCGCTCTTAAAGCAACACAGCCAGAAAAAGCAGGGGTTTTTGTGCCTGCAGACAGAAGGTGAAAAGGCATCCTGCCTGAGCAGGGGCTTGTATTAGATGACCTCCAAGGTTCCTTCCAACTTTATTATTCCTGCTAACTTTAGGCTGTTCTTAAGAATATATATAGGGGGGAGAAAAACAAACAAACAAACACATCTTTCTTCACTCTTTTTGTTGGCCAGACAAACAAAGTGAAAATATTTCCTTTTGGTAGCTTGTCACATTTACCTCACACACAAAAACTTTGACACACATATACATACCAAGACAAGGAAAAGAGAACAGAAAAGAAAACAGAACTTTTAGTTCTACACATCCTGGTCATTCCCACCACAAATCTCAGCTAACTCGAATGAGAGAAGGCAAGAATCTTAAACATACCATGTGATTGCACAGAAAGATAGAGAGAAAAAGAGAATCACTACTTCTTATTTTTCTTTTAAGTACCTTTATTTAGCCAATTCCATTTTCCTAACTTTGCTTTGCTTACAGGACCTAACCAGCTGGTTACTCAAATCCAATTCTTTCATTCACCCATTCCATTCCATTTGCACACGGCCTTTCCCTTTTCCTTAACAAAAGGTTCTGTGCTCTGACCAAACCCCCATGCTGTCCAGGTTCTGCCAATTAAACAGATCCTTTCTGCGGGTAGGAAAGACCAGAAGGAGCAAAATCCAATTGTGATTGGGGGAAAAAAAATCTTCTCACTCACACAGAGACATACACACATTTCTCTCATTCCCCTTCTTTCCAAAGCAGTCCTTGAGCTTAAACCCAAAACTCCCTTTTCTACCCTGGCTACAGACACAAAGGGTCTGTGCCAGCAAGATGGGTTTATATTTCTTTTTCCTGTTTGGGGCTACTCAATTTTCTCATCCCCCCACCACCATACGAAGCAGCACAAATTTACCATATCTTCTTTTGTTAAATTTAACTTAGTAATCAGCTTGTTGTATGGTGGTTTCCCCCAGTTTTCTAAGAATTTTCCCTAATGGGCTGTGGGGATCTATTTTTAGTTTTGGATTTTTCCTAACCTTTTTCACACATTCCTTCTCCTGGGATCCTCCTGAATTACCTATGGTTGGTTTACCACACAATTTTGTTGTCCTTACCAATCTAATGAGACCACGGTTCGCTTCACCAAACCTCTTTCTCCTTTTACTCAGGAGTTCCCTCACTCCGCCTTGCCAGTCCAAACCCTCGGGACATCCACAGCTTGTGTATGTCTTGCCAGTCCTGTGGACCCTCGAGACATCCATAGCTTGTGTATGTCTTGCCAGTCCTGTGGACCCTCGGGGCGTCTTACACACACCTCTCATAGATCTCAGACTCAAACTGTGCTACCCAACCACCCCTGACCGCCTAGGTTTTATTCCTTAGTTTACCCCAAGTTTTACTCACCTAGGTTCATGCACGAAGTTGCCCAGTCCTTGTCCTGGTAATTCTCTGGTCCCCTCTCCTCAGTTCTTACCAATCACTATTTGGTCCGTGGGCCTGGCTCTGTTTTGCTTCCTTGACCCGTGACTGCAACTTTGGACCATTGAAATCAATGGGGCATGTCTTCCTCAGTTGACCTCGCCTCCCGAAGTTGCAGGAACAGATGCCCAAGGCCCCATGTTTGGGCAGCCAATTTGTTGGAAACGTGATTAAAATACCAACAAAATTGGATTGGTAAGAAAAAGAGTTTATTCTGCAGAAAATAGAAAAGCAGTTTGCAAAGCGCGGTGGATCCTGGTGAGAGACTTCAACAGGAAGTTCTAAACCCAGAGACCACACCAAAATATTCAAACACATAAGATTATATACACTCCTATCACGACGCCCCCATCCCCTCCCCTTAGGTCCCATTTGAGAGGACTTCGGGGGGGTACAATCTGTCTGATTCACCTAGCCAGAATACATCATCCCCCCCCTTTGGTTACGTCATTCCGAACTTCCCTCTGTCATCCTTTTGTCTTGTTAAGTGTGTCTTCTAGCCAAGCCTCCTGGAATCTAGTGCCTACGTGCAGGGCTTGGCTATTGTCTAATCTTTCTATTGTTAATCAATTGTGACCGTTTTATTTTTAAACTTCTTTCTTTCTCAGAACCAGGAGCAGGTAAACTGAATCCTAATTCTCCCATAGGAACGAAACTAATTGTGCAACTTTGGGCCAGTCACTCTTTGAGCCCTAGGAGGAAGATGATTGGAAACCACTTCTTAGCCAAAAAAACCCTGTCATCAGATGGTGGTTGGACTCGAAAGACTAGTAAAAAACAGCAAAAGTAACTACTAAGCTCAATCAAAATTAGCAAAAGAAAGTGCATAAGACTTATGAAAAAGATATTTTACTTTTCCCAAAAAATTCATCATGCAGGATGTTTTGAAAATCAGGAGATTCTAAACTCTTGAAAGTATACTTATAGCTATTTGGTAATTTGGACATCATTCTGAGACAGTATGATTCATGGGGAAAGTGTGAGCATAGCCTTGAAGAATTTAACAGATACTTGGCAAAATGACAAAATTAGCTTTTCAAATCATCAGCTGTAGGACATGCCAATTCAGAGAAAGGAGAACGATACTGTGATGGAAGCCCTTATATTCACATACACCCTAACTACTTTCATGATCTGACTTTTAAACACATTTTAGTTTGCAATTGCATCTGAAGTAACTGAAGGTGAATTATAAACTTGATTTAAATTTTGGCCTGGCTGGGTGGTGGGAGAAGAAAAAAAGCAGCATTTGTGGCTAGGGTGCAATTACAGATTCATTTTCAAATTAAAGAGGAGGCGAATTGTTGAATTGGAGCACAGGGTTTGCTCAAAGAATGGTAGAACAATCACTTTGCATGGCATGTGATCAAACCCCCAAATTTTGCAGTCTTAGAGTGAAAAGTCTAAGCCTTAATTAGTAATGGTTAAAATGTTGACCTTTAACTGGGAAAACTAAATTCAAATCCCACTTGACTCAGTCATTAAGCTCTGTCATTGTTAGATTTAATTTTGGATTGACTTATGCACTGGAGTCAGCTTGCACAGTGCCACAGGAGGTGATTGTTAAATTTTCAGGATTTCAGGAATTTTGAGAGCAGGAATTCTGAGCCACAAAGCCTAGAGTGCCAGTCAGCTGTTTGGTGACTTGCAGCCTAGTGGTGGCAATGGAGCCCACTGAGCCAATTGTCATACATTTCTTAGCACACCACTGTTCATATCCCTCCTTTCCTTTGGGAGCACAAGCAGCATTATGCATAACGTGCCCTCCTCCAATTTCTTGCATAACAACAACCCAGTGAGGTAGGTTGGGCTGAGTGATGGAGTCAATTTCCACGCTGAGGTGGGAGAACTTGAAACTGGGACTTTCTAATCCATAGTTTGCAAATGCCATTGTGGCTTTATGTGGCTAAGACTATTTACAGTTGCTACCCGAGCGGCTCCAGGTGGTATACTGTACACAACTACCCCCAAGCCCCAATAACACAATTAGCATAAATAAACACCCAGAAACAATGATAAAACACAGGCACACCTAACAACATGGGGTCAAATGCAGCTGCTGGATATTCCAACATGGTCTTGTCTCACTTAACATCTTTTCTTAAGTTAAAGATGCCAGAAACTGCATCTTGAGATCTTTTACATATAAAATGTACTTGCTGTGAACAAGCAATGGTTCCCCTTTTGAGGGCGTATTGTCCGAATGGGACTACTTCTACTAATGCTGATAAAAATTCCTTTAATAGTTCGGTTGCCATAGAAAAGTTTATCAAGTATGTTTTCCAGGCTTGCTAAATGTCTACTGGCTATCCAGCTTTTAACCAGAAGTAACTGGATCTTGAGTTGATCTCCAAAGAGCAAGGCAAGAATTCACTAGTTCCTTATTTAATTTAGATGTCCTATTCCACAGAAAGAAAAAAGCAATCTGCAATTTGGTTAATAAAACGCAATCTGCAATTTGGTGAATACAGGTAGTCCTCGACTTACAACAGTTCATTTAACGACCATTGTTACAATGGCACTGAAAAAAGTGACCCATGACCATTTTACACACTTATGACCATTGCAGCATCCCCACGGTCACGTGATTTACATTCGGATGCTTGACAGCCGGTTCATATTTATGACGGTTGCAGTATCCCGAAGTCATGTGATCATCTTTTGCGGCCTTCCAACATGCAAAATCAGTGGGGAGGGCCAGATTCACTTCACAACCGTATTACTAATTTAAAACCTGCAGTGGTTCACTCAACAAATGTGGCAAGAAAGGTGGTAAAATGGTACAAAACTCACTTAACAAATTTCTCACTTAGCAACATAAATTCAGGGCTCAGTTGTGGCTGTAAGTTGAGGACTACCTGTAAATACTATTTTTTAATAAAAAAAAGAGTGCCTCCCCCTCCCCCTAATGCTTAAGCCCCTATCAAGGGTAAGCAACAGGATGAGTGACAGACTCTTAGTTTGCTTGGGAAACAGGTTATATAATACACCCGGCTAATCCTTACCAACTGGGGGTGGGGGCTTGGCCAGGGAAAACCGGCTCTGCAAGAGGGAGCCTGTAACTTCAGCACAATGGGCTCTGTAACTTCCACACTGGTTGGCTCTTATGATCTCATCCTTACCTTTTTGTTTGTCTGAAGTATAGATTAGCTGTCTTCAGTTTTACCATGTTTGTATAGAGCAGTGTTTTTCAACCTCGGCCATTTTAAAATAGGTGGACTTCAATTCCCAGAATCTCCCAACCCCCAGCATACATCCTGAGGAACAGAATAGAGCTGGAAGGGGCCCCTGCTCAAGCAGGAGACCCTATACCATTTCAGACAAGTTATTGTCCGGTCCTTTCTTAAAAACCTCCAGTGATGAATCACCCATAAGATCTTAAGGCAAGTTGTTCCATTGGTTAACTGTCCTCACTGTCAGCAAGTTTCTCCTTAATTCCAGGTTGCTTCTCTCCTTGATTAGCTTCCATCCATTGTTTCTTGTCTTGCCTTTTGGTGCTTTGGAAAGTAAGTTTACCCCCTCCTCTTTGTGGCAGGCCCTCAGGTACTGGAATACTGCTATCATGTCCCCCCTAGTCCTTTTCTCTAGACTGGCCAAACCCAAATCCTGCAATCATTCTTCATATGTTTTGGTCTCCAGGCCTTTAATCATCATAGTTGCTCTTCTTTGCACTTTTTCCAAAGTCTCAACATCTTTTTTATAATGTAGTGACCATAACTGGATGCAGTATTCCAGATATGGTCTTACTAAGGCGTTATAATACTATATAATATTAACATAACATAACATTGTTGGAAACGTGATTAAAATACCAACAAAATTGGATTGGTAAGAAAAGGAGTTTATTCCGCAGAAAATAGAAAAGCGGTTTGCAAAGCGTGGTGGATCCTGGTGAGAGACTTCAACAGGAAGTTCTAAACCCAGAGACCACACAAAAATATTCAAACTCATAACATTATATACACTTCTATCGCGACGCCCCCGTCCCCTCCCCTTAGGTCCCATTTGAGAGGACTTCTGGGGGCACAATCTGTCCAATTCGCCTAGCCAGAATACATCATCCCTCCCCCTCAGTTACATTGTTTAGAACTTCCCTCTGCCATCCTTTTGTCTTGTTAAGTGTGTCTTCTACCCAAGCCTCCTGGAATCTAGTGCCTACCTGCAGGGCTTGGCTAATCTTTCTATTGTTAATCAATTGTGACCGTTTTATTTTTAAACTTCTTTCTTTCTCACAACATAACATAACATAATACTGGGAGATGCTCCACCTATCTGAACCCTTCTCAACCTTCACAGTTGAGAAACACTGCTCTAGCCTCTCAAAGGTTTGCCACAAAGAAACTTTATTGGATTAGAACAAGGATATTTTTTAAAAACCTGGATTTAGGTCTGCCTCCCCAATCTCATGCCCTCCAGAACTGTTCCAAATATATCTAGAAGCCAAATCCTCGTTTCTCTCTAGCAGCAAAAAAGTGGAACTGTCCTCCTGCCGAACACAAAGTTTTGGTCTTACCTCTTGCAGTTCATAGTAATTGTGGAGTTGGATCCTCAGATGAGTGCATGCTAACTTGCATTATTCTGACCTTTGACCCTGCTGCTGGGAAGTATAGCAATGGGAGTTACTGTATACTCCAGTAACATCTGTTACAGGATTACTTGGTCTAATCCCTCTCCAAAACTGTTGCTAAATTAGCATCCATCAGCAAATCTGGGATTTTTTTTTACTAAATCAGGTACTATATAGAGAAATCTGTGGGTGCCAAAGGAAATGTGGCTTGGTCTCTACAGCAGAACTGAATGATTTTTTATGGGGGCTAACACTTAAACTACAAGAGGCAATGATTACAAATAACAGCATTTGTAGGCTGGGAAAGTCAGTGACATCAAAATGACAGATTTGACTGGGCCACTGAAATGCACAACCCTTGCGCTAGATGCAAAATAGTTACATTCTGAAAATAAATTTGAACAAATTTTCCTGTGTTTTTTTTTCACCCTTTGTTTGCCTAAGATTATTTTGGATTCCTGTTAAGGGCTTTAAGTGGCGGGAAATCAATTGATAGTTCTGGCTACATCCCTGGCAAATATCAAATGTAGTGATCTGATGCACTGTTACATTAGAGTAACTTTTCACAAAATTCTAATGGCACACTGTTATTTCTCTCTAGGACTGCCTATTCTGAAGCATGGTCTCCGTTGCGTTTCAAATCATGGGCATGGCCCTGTCTGTAGTGGGCTGGATTGGGGCCATCATCACGTGTGCCTTGCCTATGTGGAAAGTGACGGCTTTCATTGGTACCAACATTGTGACAGCCCAGTCCACCTGGGAGGGGCTGTGGATGAACTGTGTGGTGCAGAGCACTGGCCAGATGCAATGCAAGGTCTATGACTCCATGCTGGCTCTGCCTCAGGATATACAAACCGCCCGGGCTCTCATGGTCATCTCCGTGCTTCTGGCTGTCTTAGGCCTGATGGTTGGCATCATGGGTGCCAAATGCACCAACTGTGTGGAGGAGGAAGATGTCAAGGCACGTATTGTCATTGTCGCCGGAGCCATCTTTGTAGTATCAGGAATTCTTTGCCTCATTCCAGTCTGTTGGTCAGCCAATACTATAATCCGGGAGTTCTACAGCCCATTAGTTGTGGAGGCTCAGAAGAGAGAGCTGGGCTTGTCCCTCTACCTTGGTTGGGCAGCGGCTGCTTTGCTGATCCTTGGAGGAGGATTGCTGTGCTGCAGTTGCCCCAAGAAAGAGAGCAACAACTACAGTGCTCGATACACAGCTGCTGTCTCTCAACCCCGCAGTGATTACCCCAGCAAGAACTATGTTTAAGAGAATCATGTTGTGATGATGCTGTTGCCATCCTGAAAGCTCATTACTGGTGGATTCCCTGAGAGCAGCAGAACTGCATAATGAACATCCCTAAGGAGAGCAGAGCATCCTGCTCCACAACTTCTCAACATTTCTGGCCCATCAGTATTTTTTTCTCACTGTTACCACTCGATAGTTTTATTCCCACCTGTTTCAGCTCTTCTTTTGAAGAGAATCCTTGATTTGTGATAGAAGAATTCAGTATAGGTAGATAGGTATTGATTCAATGTCCTATTTTCAAGTGGTTTGTGATAAATGCCTTTGTGTGTTCTTGCCTTCTCCTCTCCATTACACAATCCCAAATAGCCCGTAATGGCTCAGAGATCACATCCTGTTCAATGGGATGATGTGGGGTGGGGTGGAGGTGGAAATAGTTACTCTATATCTATGTTTTTGAAGCTGTGATATGTTGTACAGTATTTTATGAAGAAAGGGGATGTGGCCTTTTAGACCTGTTGTCGTTTTTAATTATTTTGCAATTGCTCTTGCATGCATTTCGTACTGGAAGCCAGTTTTTTCCTCTTTTTTAAAAAAAATATAACCTGAATAAAATTAATGCTTTTGTATATAGCAGCTTGCCTTAGTCGTTTGTGTACGTGTGTTTGTAACTCTGGTGTTAACCTGAGAATCTACTACTGGAAAAAAAGTCTTTCTTTTTTGGGGGTCATGGACTCAAAGCTTTTATCATGTGGTTCTTTCTATTTTATTGAAGCTGAATGCGAGGTTGGATAGTTTTTCACAATAGGGCATTCCCAAAGTAGCAAGACATGCATGGCAGAAGGGCAGAATAGAAAGAATGATCTGTATGGGAGGATTACTCTCATAATAACTACATTTCTTTGTCTAAAAGAAGGCAGGAAACCATGATGGTGAATAGTTGAATGGGGACACCCCCACACACAAACTTTGTTGTGGTGGTTATTATTGCTGGGTTCACAGATAAGTCATAATGTAATTTACAGGGTTTCAATTTAGAACAATATTCCTCAACCATGACAACTTAGGTTGCCATGGCTGACTAGGGAATTCTGCAAGTTGAAATCCACATATCTAAGTTGCCAAGGTTGAGAAACACTGATCTAGAGTGCTGTAGGAACTTAGATAGCTGAAGCTTATTCACTAACCATCCCAGCCCAGTTAGGTGCAGCATCCAACCAACTTCAGTTTAGCTCAAAGAGCTAAATGAGATTGATTCTGATCAGTAGAACTCTACACTAGATTGGAATGAGTTTCTGTACTATGGTCAGGAAAAGAACTAGTGGTCTATGAATATACCCCAAGCTCAGACTAACATAGCCTTTACAGTATGTGCCTAGTCTTCCTCAAATCTGGGGTTATTTAGAAATGGTGATTTGAACTCCCAGAATTTCTTAAGCAATATGGCCATTGCTGAGAATTATGGGAATTTTAAATCCATAATATGGAGGGTGGTCAAATGGGAGATAGCTGCAATATATCATAAGTAGGCAAGCTGTTACTACTACATATGAACCCAGTTTGAATCTGTTTATATGTTTATCCATGATCTGTTTACTCAATAAACTACAACTAACTAGGTTCATATCTGCTGTGCTCTGTGGCTGAGTTTGCACAACACATTGCCACAAAACCAAATAAACCATGCAGCGACTTTTATAATGTACCACCATGATGCTAAAATACCGATGTGTAATGATATCATTGTGAAAATGTATATTTTACATTAGATATCACGTATGGTATTTACCTTTCTTTATTTCCTTAAAGTCATTCATGACCATGGATGTCTACAAAGTGGCATCCCATTCATCATGATGTCACCCAAACAAGTCAAATTATATAATTTGTGGGGTGGCACTGTGATGTCATGGCATCATTGTCTCTTCTACCAGTTTGCCCATGGCTATAGCTCTACTTATCCAGCACAATCATTGGGCAAAGTCTGGAGGTGATGGAAAGTATATCATGAAGACCACTATGTTGGGGAAAGACATTTGTAGGTTACATTATCAACTCTGACTGAAAGATGTATTTTTTTTTGTAAAGGTAACTGTTTCCCCTGTCAAGTCTTTTCTGACTCTAGTGGGCAGTGCTCATCTCCGTTTCTTAGTTGAGGGAGCCAGCGTTGTCCAAAGATACTTCCATGGTCATGTGGCCAGAATGGCTACATGCCAAGGTGCACGGAATGCTATTACCTTCCCACCAAAGTGGTACCTATTTATCTACTTGCATTTGCATGCTTTCGAACTGTTAGGTATGCAGGAGCTAGGACTAGTAATGGTTGCTCACCTCATCATGCAGCACTCAGATCTCAAACCTGGGCAACAAATTTTCCAACCGACAAGTCCAGCATCTTTAACTGCTGAGTCATCGCACCCTCTTTTTTCGTACATGGTGCCCATTTTTTGTTCTGTCTCCATTAAATAACTTTTTACAGAACTCCTTCCAGAATAGCTAAGTATTATCTATCAGGGGCATCTAGAGAGATTCAGGTTGAAAAAGGCTGATGGAGACTCCAAATGAGGCTGATGGATTAAAGTCTTCATCCTGGTTCATCCAAGCCAGGGACAAATAAACATGGTGACTGCTTTGGGAAGAAGGTTACAGTTTATTGAAGAAGCAGAAAGATGGTTCTTGCAGGACAGACCAGAGGAAAGAAGGGCTGAGCACATGGGTAGTAGGTTTTTATACCCTCTCTAGCCTTTTGTTTGGAATAGTTTCCTGTTCCTGTGGCATGAACTTTGAACTGAGTCTGGGTGCTTTTCTAGGCCTTGGTATCTGTGGTTTAATCCTATTATGTCCCAAAAGTCATATCCTGCTTCCCTGGGGCTGGGCTAATGACTCTTAGAGTTTGGGTGAGGTATGCAGATTTTAAGTCTCTTTGTCTTCTTGAGTTTTCTGGCTCCAACTTTCTGATGGTTTTACATTTGCATTTGTATAAGGCTGGCTCCTGTTTGGGATAGAGAGATTTGGGGGCAGAGTTGGCTTCTGCTTTTAAAAAATCCTTTTGAGGAAAAATATATTTTTCTACCCTTTTAATATTTCCTTCTCGAAAAAGGGATCCGCCGGTGCCGCTACAGCCTCCTTCAGAGGCTCCGATCTCTTGGGTTGGTGAAGCCGCAAAAACAGCGAACATCGGCTGTTTTTGGCGGCATAAAATCCCCCCTTCGGGCGAAGAAGGGGTGCAGAGCATCGAGCGGGGGTTGAGCTCCTCTGAAAACCCACTGAAAAAGCTTTCAGGGGGAAAGAGTGAGAGCTCTCCAGGCGCTCAGAGACGCTCCTGCCCAGAGACGCTTCTGTCTGCGGACGGGACCAGGCGCGGCGGACATCCTCTGCCCGAGAAAAACTTTCAAAAGAGACCTAGATGCAGGCGGAAGGAAAACAGGAACTTTAAATCGCAAGTATCTCTTTATATTTTACTACTGATCACAGTTCTCTACAATCAACAAAATGTATCCAAGATGGCGATCGCTTTCACTGCAAAGAGAAAGTGACGGAAGTGAAGCGCAACATTAGAGCGACCGCTAAGAGACAGGCTAGGTGTTTATTTTAAAATCCTATAAAGTGCAATTAAAGAAGATAAGAAGAGGATATTTATAGAATGGCTACCAGACAAACAAAAATAGTTTCTTCAAAGGTGGCAGTATCTTCACCAGCTCAGCCCTCTAAATTAACAGTAGTTAGCTTTTCTGCTCCCCCATCCCCCTCAACCTCTACAGAGCCTCAAGCCCCATTGTCTGCTCAAGCCTCTCCAGAAATGCTTACAGTGAAAGATTTACAGGCTGCACTGTCAATAATGACTGACAATTTGACTGATAAAATGGAGAAAAGGTTTGAACAACTGGAGAAAAAACTGGAGAATAAGATTGAGGAACTGGAGAATAAGATTGAGATTAAGATTGAGAATCAAAGCAAAGAGGTAACTGATGAACTGGAAAAAATTAAAGAAACAATGCAGAACCACAATATGGAAATAAGAGAAGATATTGTGGAAGCTTTTAAAGGGGTCTGGGAGAGTGTTGAAGAGAAGGTGGAAGGGGTCGAGCAACAAATGGAGGAGCAACTTGCTGAGATGAAAAGTTATATACAGGACAATGCACTTATGGTGCAATATAATTACATGATGTCAGCTATTAGAATCAGAGGGTTGAAAGAGGTACCAAATGAGAATCAGGATGACCTGAGAAGAACCTTTGAAGAAGCTTTTGAAAAATTTTTAGAAGATGCTGCAAAAAATTTCTCTTGGCAGATTGACCGAATCTACAGAATTAACTCATGGATTGCAAGACAAAGAAATACCTAGAGATGTTGTTATCTACTTTGTCACAAGGAGATTCAGAAATCATATTCTCACAATATCTTATAATAAGAAATTAAATGTTGCTGGTCAGGAGGTGGTGGTTTTGAAGGAGATCCCTCCGAAGATGTTAAGAGCAAGAAAAGACTATGCATTCTTGGTTGCTGAACTTAAAATACGTGCTTTACAATATAGGTGGGAGGTACCAGCTGGACTGTCTCTATTGTGCAATGGTAATAGATATTGCTTGAATTCTGTCGGGAAAGCAAAAGAATTTTTTGAAAATGTGCTGAAGGCTGGTAGACCCCCATCTCCAACACCAAAAAATGCAGATGTATTACAAGAAAGAGAAATGGACTTAAAACAACAATCACAGTTTTCGGAGTCACGGCCCCATGCAGCACCAGGAGTTGATGAAGGAGCTAGGATGGAGTTACCTGCTCGGAGTACTGATATCTCTCAGCCTTTGGAAGTAGACAAGCTTAAGGACCAGAGGCAAACTAGAGCTACTACTAAACGTAAGGAATGACAAGAAAAGCGACAACAAGGTCGTACATATACAAGTCGGGAAGCCATGGGAGCGCGACCAAAGAAGAAAGCGGATGGAAAAATTAATTTGGTCTTGCAGAAGCTTTCTAAGGATGATCATGTCAAATAAATATTTGACATGGAATGTTAATGGTTTAAATTCTCCACAGAAACGGAAGAAGATATTTCATTACTTGACTCAATGTAAAAATGATGTAATTTGCTTACAAGAAACACACATTAGAATTACGGACCAGAAATATTTAATAAATAATAAGTTAGGTATACATTTCATAGCAGCGGCTGCTGAAAAGAAGAATGGAATTGTTATCTATGTTAAAAGCCATATAAGAGCTAAATTAATAGAATCAGACACACAAGGTAGATATTTAGCAATTGAAATTTTAAAAGACGGCAAGAAAGTTCTTTTGATGGGTATATATGCACCAAATAAACAACAAGGAAAATTTTACAAGTTAATACATAAAAAGTTAATACAATTTGACTATAGGTCTTGTATTCTAATGGGAGACTGGAATGGTGTTATTGATATTGGTTTAGATAAGAAGAAGACATTACCAGTTCCTCAAACACGCTCTATATTGCCTAAATCCTTTTTTTGATATTAAGGATTATTTTGATCTGACAGATATATGGAGAGAAAGACATGGTAAAGAGCAAGAATTTACTTTTTTCTCTGATAGACATCAATCATTTTCTAGAATTGACTTTATATTAACTACAAGTGACTTTATTTCTAGACTAAAGAAGGTGAAGATCTTACCCAAAGTCTTATCCGACCATAATCCGGTTTGGATGGAACTAATGGTTGGACAGACGCCTAGAAGATCTTGGAGACTTAATGAACATTTGTTTAAATACGATACAAATGTGAATGAATGTAAAAATGTTATGAAGGAATTTTTACGCTAAATCTCCATAAGGGTACAACAATAGAAATGGTATGGGATGCTAGTAAAGCATATATGCGTAGGATTTTAATAGACATGAATAAAAGGTATAGACGTAAACGGGGGGAAAAGGAAGGAGTTGGAAGAGGAGATAAGAAAGAAAGAGCAATTATTAATAAAGAGACCAGATGACAAAAATATCAAAGAGGGGATTAAAATCCTACGGACACAATTTGATTTGTTGATGGCCAACCAAGTTGCTAGGAATATACAATATGCCAAACATAATACATTTTATAACTCTAATAAACCTGGCAGATGGTTGGTCTATACATTAAGGAAAAAACAAAAATCCCGCATAATTGATAAAATAGAATATAAAGGGAAGGAGGTGTTTCAACAAGAAACTATCAAAAAAGTCTTTTTAGAATTTTACTCCAAGTTATATGCTGAAGAGAAGATACAAGGGAACGAGATAGATTTTTTTTGCAAAATGAAAAGGTATTGACAATCACCAATGAACAAAGAGATAGGTTAAATGCTTTAATTACATCAGAAGAAATAATTTCAGTGATTAAACAACTGAAAATGGGAAAATCTGGGACTGATGGGCTAACGGCAACTTATTATAAGCATCTTCAAATGGAAATGGTGGAACCTCTTAGGGAGCTATTTGTTAACATTCAAGAGGGTGGTCAGGTTCCACCCTCATGGAAAACAGCGTATGTTTCTTTAATTCCCAAAGAGGGAAGAGATAATGCTCAACCAGAAAACTTCAGACCTATTTCATTGTTGAATACCGATTATAAGATTTTTGCAAAATTTATGGCTAATAGATTAATGACAGTTTTACAACAAATAATCCATGCAGACCAAACTGGTTTTTTACAAGGTAGACAGATGAAAACTAATGTTAGACAACTTATGAACATACTAGAATACCTAGACAAGCATATTCAGGTACCTGCAGTTCTTATGTTTTTGGATGCGGAAAAAGCCTTTGATAGATTGAATTGGTTGTTTCTGAAAAAATTAATTGTTAGGATGGGAATGGGGGACCAGTTTATTAATTCTATATTGGCAGTTTATCAGAAACAAACAGGTCAGATTATTGTGAATGGGTATTTAACAGATCCATTTAATATAGAGAAAGGTACTAGACAGGGATGTCCTTTATCGCCATTGTTGTTTGTCTTAACTTTAGAGATTTTACTGAATAGGATAAGAGTCGCAGACAATTTAAAAGGTATACAGATTAGACAACATGATTAGAGTATGTGCCTTTGCGGATGATTTGCTTGTGACTTTGACTCAACCAACACAGTCTGCTCAGAGTTTGATGGAGATAACTAAAAATTATGGAAGGGTATCAGGATTTAAATTAAATATTTCCAAGACAAAGATGGTAGTTAAAAATGTAGACAGCAATTCAAAACAGAATTTGGAAAGAAGAACGGGTTGTGAGATAGTTAAGAAAGTCAGGTATCTAGGAATTGAAATTGAAGCTTCTAATGGGAAGTTATATAAAAACAGTTATGAAGTGTTGTGGAAAAAGACACAAATAGAATTGGATAAATGGAAAAAACTACAATTATCCATGCTGGGCAGGATAGCGGCAGTTAAAATGAATGTATTGCCAAAATTTTTATTTCTTTTCCAAATGTTACCTATACTTAAAAAAGATGCGAACTTGGAGGAGTGGCAGAAGGGTATCAACAGATTTATTTGGAATGGTAAGAAACTGAGGGTTAAATTAAAAATAATTCAAGATATAAGGGAAAGAGGTGGTTTGAAAATGCCCAATTTTAAGTTGTATTACCATGCCGCGGTTTTAGCAGCGATAAGTGACTGGGTTAATTTAACTAATGGTAGAATACTGAATATTGAAGGGTATGGTTTATTATACGGATGGCATGCATATTTAGTTTATGATAAAAAGGTGGATAGGGGTTTCAAGGAGCATCTATTGAGAAGTGCTCTATTGCGTGTCTGGAAAAAGTATCGGTATAAATTAAATGAAAAGATTCCTCTTTGGACAGTTCCCAGACATGCAGTGGAGAACATAAATAGATCACAAGTTCAAGATATGGTGCCCTATGAGAAACTCCTAATTAAAGAAGGGAATCTGTTATCATTGAAGTCTTTGAATATGCTAAGGGAAGAAGGAATAGTTCATACTTGGTTTCCATATGCACAATTGAAGACCAGATGGGAAAAAGATTTCAAGATGGGATTATCTTTAACAGATGAAAATTTAATTAAACAAGTTAGAGACCAAAGGCCTATGCACATTAAAAGATTGTATAATGTACTGATAGAAATTGACTCTGAAACTGAATTAGTTAAGGATTGTATGATAAAATGGGGACAAAATTTTGGACAACCAATTATGATTGAAACTTGGGAGAGGATCTGGGTGAAAAATGTAAGATTCACTCAAGCGCAACATTTAAAAGAAAATTTTTATAAAATGTTTTATAGATGGCATCTGGATCCAAAAAAATTATCATACATGTACCCTAATTTACAATCTAAGTGCTGGAGGTGTGAATGTACGGACGCTACTTATTTTCAAGTTTGGTGGACTTGCAGGAAAATCAAGGCTTTCTGGAGAAAAATATGGTGGACACTTCAAATTATCTTGAAAAAATGTATTGAATTTTCTCCACAACTGTTTTTGTTAGGTAGTACAAAAGACTGCACCACCATAGAGATGAACTTAATTTTGAACTTGGTCACAGCAGCAAGGCTGTTAGTGGGACAATATTGGAAGAAGCCAGAATTACCATCTATTGAAGAATGGATTTTGAAAGTAATAAACTTGGCAGAAATGGCCAAAATATCTGCATATTTGAAGGATCACTCAAATGAAAAATATATGATGGATTGGAAAAAATGGATAGATTATATACAAGGGAAATACCAATTAAAGAAATTGTATTTAGTCCATAATTAAATATTTACACGATGGACTGGAAAAGATAGTTAAATTTCTAATAGGCTCTATATAACAATTTGTTGTAGGTTAGTGGGTTTTCTTGTGTTTTTTATCCTGTTTTCACTTTGGGAAGTCGGGGGGGTGAGGGGGGGTTTATAATTCTCTCAACTGTAATATGGTATGGGTAGTATTTAAGTATGATATATGTTTTGCTTACCGGGTTTGGAAAAAGTTGTAGATGATTGTACCCAGTTGAGTTTTTATATCGATTCTTTGTTATATTTACAATTTTATAATCAATAAAAATGCAAATATTACCGGTACATACAGTAAAAAAAATATATTTCCTTCTCTGGGGCTCTGACTTCTCACAAGGCAAAGCTCTCTCTCATGGTTCAAGTCCAAGTCTCATCTCTGTTGGTAGAAATTCTAGCCCACTGAATAGCACCAAACAGCAAGTTGAAATTAGACAGAGATTTATTGGATACAACAGTTTGCAAAGCATGGTGGACTCCAAATAAATATTTGAGCCACACCTAGTCACAGCAAAAACACACATTATATACATTCTATCACGACGCCTTGGCCCCTCCTCTGTGGCTTCATTGGCTGAGCTTTATTATTATTATTATTATTAGTATTAGTATTAGTATTAGTATTATTATTATTATTAGTAGTATTAGTATTAGTATTAGTAGTATTAGTATTAGTATTAGTATTAGTATTAGTATTAGTATTTAATTCGATTTCTATGTCGCCCTATTCCAAAAAACTCAGAGGTTACAATCTTATCAGGATCGCCTAAACAAAATACATTATCCCTGCCCCTTACTATTTTGCTTCACCTATTCCCTTATATGTATTTTAGCATGAAATCCTACAGCTTAGTGTGGAAATCCTATAGCCTACGTGTAGAAATTTTTGTGTAGAAATCTTAGTCTACGTGTAGAATTTTTACAGAGTACGTGTCACTTAACTTCACTTTTTATTCTAAAATTTTATTCCTTACATCTCTCTGCAAGAGAAATGGGCTGAGCAAAAATCTGTTCTAAACTGTATAACATGGGTTTCCAACCTTTTGGCTTGCCTGGGCTGCATTGAGTGAAGAGCATAATATTGCTAATGTATGGAAATATCTCTAAAAATCACATAGCAATGTTAAAAGTTTACAATCTTGTAAAGCATTAGAAGCTGTCCAGGGTGCATGCAGCCTATGGGCCATGGGTTGGACATGCCTGCTGTATAGCTTAGGATATCTGAAAATCATCATTTTGCAGGAAGTTGAATTAAGTAATTTTTTTTTTTAGTTCCGTCCACTAGTTTTAATGGAAGGAGCTTGCAAATTAGTAGAATAGATCCTAGGGCTGGGAATTGTCCAGAATCAATTCCCTAGATAATTGTGGTTTAATTAATTATTTAATAATTATTAATTAACCTTGATTAAACAGTTTTATATTAGGACAGGATATTAACCCAAGAGAGCCAGTTTGGTGTTAACCCAAGTGAGCCAGTTTGGTGTTAACCCAAAAGAGCCAGTTTGGTGTATTGGTTAACTCAGCAGGTTAGAAACAGGAGATTGTGAGTTCTAGTTCTGCCACAGGCACAAAGTCAACTATATGATCCTGGGACAGTCACTCTCTCTCAACCCTAGGAAGGAGGCAATGGCAAAACCACCTCTGAAAAACCTTGCTGTGGAAGCTGCAGGGAGTAGTCCAGACAGTCAGCAGGAATCAACACTGCCTTGTAGGCACAATTTAAAAAAAAATAACCCAATCATTGCGTACAAGCTTTGGGCAACAAGGAGTCATGGAAGGGTTGCTTACATGAAAAGAAGATCTTTATCTTTAGGCTTGAAACATTCAAGTTTAGGGTAATGATTCCATTTTTCCTCCCATCTGCCCCAGGCTAAGAATTTGGAAAGCAATTTTTTGAAATAATAAACAAGGTCTTCACACAAGGGAATTGCTATGCAGGTTCTGAGGTTTTGCTTGATAAAAAATACAGGAAACCAGAAGTTACCTTCAAGCTTTACATTTTTATTCAGCTAAACAAAGACAGGCTTCTCTAAAAAAGAGGAAAAAGCACCAAATATCAGAAAAACCTTATTTTTATACCTTCTTTGATTACATAAGCAATTCACCCAGCAAAGCTGACACACATAAGATAAAGACTTCGCCCTTTAAGGCTGGCACACTGTAGATAAGAAGGAAGCAAGCAGAAGTAGCTAAAAATGTTCCCTTTTGGGTGTTTCCCCAAGACACCATATGTTCCCTTTTGGGTGGTTTAGGAGTTTCCCTAAGACACCATATGTTCCCGGGTGGGTTAAGATATTGGGTGTTTCCTTTGCTGTCCTTTTATGACCTTGCATTCATGGTTCTGCAAGTGGCCACAGATAGCGGGGCCATCTGCACATATTCACAATTAATACTGTCCTCTAAGTCCAGGTCAACATAATAAGAGAATGACAAATTTGGAAAAGGATACATAACAGTTACATTTGCATGCTCAGTCAACATGAAATCACCTGGCCCAATATTTTATTTTCCATCCTGTAACTTCTAAACTTTTTCTCTCAGATCCATAGACAAATCCCCAAGTTACAGGTCTTTCCTTTATCTTGCAAAACAGTCCCATAGCATTAATACTAGATTCCCCAAGGAGATACCCTTACTTTTGTAGAAGGCTTATTCTTTAAATTCTCAGCAATCAATATCCCAAGGAGATATTGTTCTATAGAAGAAGGTGTTATTCTTTAAATTATCAGCATGTGGTGATGGAGATAGTAAAGCCCTCTACACATATTCAGAAGTTCCAAAAGGTTTTGTGGTATAGGTTTGGGTTCAAATGAAGCTGTGCACAGCATCTCACCCAGATGTTTCATTCAACAAGCCTTTCTCAGAGAGATAATTCTACCAATTACAGCTTCAGAACTGTAGTATGGAGGAAGCAGGAGCAAAAGAAGATAAGCAATCACATTGCCCCAAGGAACTATGTACATTCCTGATGAAGATACTAGAGTACAGTATGTAGCAAAACCACAGGAATCCATTGCCTTAAAGGCAAGGCTAGTTCTTGGAAGAATTTAGGTTTCCCCCCCCCAACATATCTTCACTAAAGTCATACTACTGACCAAGCAGAGGTACCCGCATAAAGTGATGATATGCAGGAACAGCAATAGAGCTAGCATGCACAAAATAGCTTGATTCTCAGGAAACTGCTGATCCTGCAAGTGCAAAGCAAATTCAAGGAGCAAAGTCAAGCTAGAGAACTAGGAATTGGCTAAAGTTGAGGATAGGGAGGAAGGGACACACCAGAAGCAACTTGAAGGAAAGAAGTTGGCAATAGTGATGGGGTTAAAGCAGGAACTTAAGTGTTGAAGACTGGAGTCCTGCACATAGATATCACAGAACTGGGTGATTGCTGAGAGAAGATGGGAGAAAGATTAAATACCGAGAAAAGGAAAATATAGTACAGAACTGAATAGTTGGGGGTTTGGGGGGAAAGATTTTAAGCCAGGCTAAATCTACCACTAATGCAGCAGTTTTAAGCAACTGATTTTAGATGCCAAGAAAAGGCATCTAAAACTAGCGGTTGTGTTTTTACTGCCAGGGAAGTGAAGCACTTAGAGATTTCTTGCCTCAAATCCCACAATGCCACAAGTGCTACACACTTGAATTAGTAGAGATTGAATTTTCTAGTCTGCTTCCAGCAATAAAATGACTTGGTCTAACCCCATGCTTTGGATTGGAGAAGATAAAGAAAACGGCTTTTAGTTTTGGTGTTAACCTTCTCTTCTGCCAAAAAATGTGAGGTTCAGTGCCTCTCGTTTTATCCTCAAGGAAATGTTATAAAGTAGATGAGGCTGAAAGAGAGATCTTGCCAGGTTGCCCAGTAGGTTGGGTGGAGATACAGACTTGGGATGTTCAAATATTTCATTGTTGTTGTGCTTTCGAGTCAGTCTGACTCCTGGCGACCACCTGGACGGGTCCCTGCAGTTTCCTTGGTAAGATTTCAGAAGCGGTTTGCCATTGCCTCCTTCCTTGGGCTGAGAATGAGCAACTGGCTCAAAGTCATGCCTAAGGTGGGACTAGAGCTCGCAATCTCCCAGTTTCTAGCCTGATACCTTAACCACTACACCAAACCGGGTCTCATGCTAACATTGAGCATTGTTGCCATTGCCCATCATGAGAAAATTGTTTGGGTTTCAGCAGGTAAATTTAGGATGTAAATGTGACAAAAGTATTAGCCCAGCACCCCCAACCTGAGCAAAGGAACCTCCGCTGTATCGTATGGTGTCTGGTTTCTGTAAATAAACCTACTTTCTGGCAGCTTGCTTCATTCCCTGTCATTTCTTCCACCTGAGCTGAAGGTCTGCTTCCCAGCTGGAGACCCGAACCAAGGAAAAACTTCTGACAATTCTGGTGACCAAGGAAGGGACTCCAGCCAACCCAGCCACCGGACCGGGCCCGTTGGACCCCTACCACGCCGGCAACAGACTCCTTTAGTCTGTAGGTAAGCCCACGGACCCTGCCCGGGAAGCTAAGGGTAGTAAAGGGAGTCTTTGAGTCTTGTGCTCAACAGCTGCCTGAAAGTAGGTAAGTACCGCAAATTTTATTCAAATTCTAAGAAATAGGGTTTGGGGTGTGTGTGTGTGTGTAATTGAATGGGTTTCCTCCTCTGATCTCCACTAGGATTTCACCTCCTCCGTGCTTCTTCTCAGCCGCCCCCAGATCTGCCATGACCGGCAGAAATCTGGAACGCATAGGGGGTTAAAGCCGGAGTGTGAGACCTTGCTTGGTAGAAAAGAGCAAAGGAGCCGAGTGCGTATATATGTGATTGAATTAAGATTAAGGAACGGGAGGGTGTCAATAGAAAATCCCAGCAGAGATCAATAAAGCAAAGCTCACCTATAGGAAGTGCCCGTACTCAAGTGCAAAAAAAAAAAAGAAAAAAAAAGAGAGAGAAAAAAAGAAAAAAGCACAGGTCTTCCCAGACTTCTCCTAAGTCTGAAAACTGATAGGCAGTGTGTGAACGGAGGCTGGGTACCTGTGCGGCAGGTCCTCCTCGGACAATGTATTTTTGAGGACCACAAAACCACGGGGGTCCCTAAACTGGAAGGGCCACTTACTCTGTGTAGGGACCGGAGTCCTTCCTGGGCAATTTTTTAGTGCTCAAAAACTGAGGTGGGGTAGCAGGTTTGTTGTCGCTAAGAGCGGCTAGGAAGTGCTGCTAAGGAGAAAAACCCGACTGAGCCAGTTTGAACCTCACATCGGAAGGGGAACATGGGTAGCTGCAGTTCGAGGGTTGAAATTAGGACACCAATTGTAGATTTGCTCGAAGCATGGGACAAGAGGCAGGTGCCTGTCCTGGATGGCATGAAAAAGAAACAAGCAAGAAAAATTTGTAATGAGTGGGCTTTGCTGAAGGATGAAACTGGGAGCCCAATTTGGCCAAATGACAGTACCTTTAATTTTTCAACACTAAAATCACTTAGACCATTGGTAAGACCCAGCCACATCCCTTAACAACCCTGCCCCAAAGAAAGAGGAAGAGGGAAAAGTTCCCCAAACCCCTTTAGACAAACCTGGGCCAATAATAATGGCCCCTCTCCTAAGTAAACCAGTCCCAGGAAGAGCTAGAGGACAGTTAGAATATGTGCTAACACACACACCATTTTTTGCATCCGATATAGTTATATGGAAAAGAGACACTCCATCTTTTAGGTCAAACCCCCAGGCTGTGATCCAGATGTTAAAATCTATCATAGACAGCCATAACCCTTCATGGGGGGATATGACACAACTGTTGCATGTCTTTCTAACAAAAGACAAACTGCTAAAACTATATGAAAAAAAATTGCTGAAATAGCCAGGCGACCAACAATAGCCATGCCTGGCCAAAGAGCCCTAGTCCGAGTTGCCTGGCCCACCGAACGTCCTAATTAGAGTTATAATGATGACAACCACTGGGACGAATATAACCGGGCTAGACAAAATCTGATGGAAGCCCTCCAAGAAATAGGGAAAAAACTCTTAAACTGGCAGGAGTTCCAAAGAACAACTCAGAGAGAAACTGAAAACCCGGACGCCTTCTGGGTCCGCCTCTCTGAAGCAGCAGTAGCACATGCTCACTTAGATCTTAACTCCCTTAAAGATCAAAGAATCCTCGCCTCTGCCTTTGTAGACCAATCCACTAGTTATATTAAAACACATTTCCATCGAATTGTGTCAAACTGGTCTAGTCTGGAACTCTCAGAGTTGCAGAGAATCGCAAATTTTGTCTACGACCAGAGAGAGAGAGTAAAAGAGGAAGAAAAGGAGCGGAAAGAGATTTTTAGAGAAAGAGAAAGAGACAGGAAAAGGAGAACAGAAAGGAGGAAAGACCTGCAAGTTTTTGCAGCTATACACAATGAAAACAGGCGGATAGATAATCAGCCTTTTGAAAATCCACATCCATGTCCACGATGCAGAGAAGAAGGAATGTCCAACTATAAATGCCAACATTGCTATAGGTGCGGCGAAACGGGCCACCGTAAATCCAGCTGTAGAAAGCCCTGCCCGTGAAACCGCTATGGGCTACCCAAAGCCCCTTATCCTAAAGAGAGATCATTCCAAAATAGGGAAAGGAGATACCAGGAACAGCCACTTTGGGAGCAAAGCAGAAGAAATTACATTCAAGATCAGTGACTAGAAACAGGAAAAGAGGAGTTCCTGGCCACTTTCTCTGGACTGGCTATTCCCTTAAGAAATGGCAGGGATGGAGAACCCCTTGTCACTATCACAATAAGGGGAAAGGAATATGAATGTCTGATAGATACAGAAGCCACCTCATCTTTAATCAACACCACTCCCTTTAAAGGCTCCGTAATACCTGGAGCCCAGGATAATATTATAGGAGTGGGGGGGGTAATCATCCCAGTAGAATTCACTGAGGAACTAAAAGTAGAAATTGGTCCCTTTTCTGTAGATCATGCTTTTACCATTTGCCCACAGTATCCTTTGTCCCTTATGGGCCGGGACCTGCTGTGCAAAATGGGGGCCACCATAAAATGTAATAAGACTGGAGTAGTATTAGATATTCCTGCAAAGTGCAAGCAATTTCTAGCCCTGAACAAAGAACAGCTTCACAAAGATCTTAGAAACCTCCCTGCCTCCATTTGGGGCTGGGACTCTACAGAGGTAGGATTATTAAAGGGAGCCATCCCTGTTAGGTTTCAGGTGAAAAAGGTACCACCCCCATGCATTCCCCAATACCGGATCCCAGCCAAAGCCATAGAGCCTATTCTGAATCGTGTAACTCTATGTAACCCTGACTAGAGTATGTATCTGTATGCTAGAATATCTGGCATTTATTGGGTTAAGTGCTGTCTCCTTAAGAGATGGCTTATGGGAAATGTAGTTTAGCTAGTTAGCTATCTCATGTTAACAGGTCAGTCGTAGGAGGAGCCTCTGAGCTCTTCTCAGGACATACTGGCTACGTGCCCAGTTTGGAATGCCTTTGTTCATCCAGCCTCATGTCTCCTAGCCACACAGCTTGGAGGTCCTATGCCAGCATGTGATGCTTATGCAGAAGAAGAGGGGAAAATCCATTATCAAATTACCTGTGGAATGAATCAATATTGCTGAAATATACTTCTGGACATACCTCTACATAACTGTGAGTTATTGTTTAGGATTCCCAGAATAAAGCGATATTTTCTGTTTATTCCTCTGAGTTATCTGTCTGGGGCATAACAGAGCCCATTTGAAAACTAATTAAGGCATACTTAAAACAGGAAGTTCTCCGTCATTGCACCTCCCCCTGTAACACACCTATTTTTCCAGTTCGCAAACCAAAATTAGACCAGGATGGAAATTCTGTTTTTCGATTTATTCACGATTTCAGATTAATCAACAGTCATGTGATACCCCATGCCCCAATAGTTCCCAATCCAGCCACCATCATCACTGAAGTTCCAGCCTCAGCTACATGCTTTACCGTCATAGATCTCTATTTAGCTTTTTTTACTATCCCGGTAGACCGGGACTCTCAATATCTTTTTGCTTTTACCTGGGATCAACAATACACATGGACACGCTTGCCTCAGGGGTATACAGAATCCCCCACTCTCTTTTCACAAATCCTCAAAGCAGATCTAGCCTCCATTTCCTTGCCAGGGGGATCCACACTAATACAATATGTGGATGACCTCCTGCTGGCCTCAGACACTAAACAGATCTGTAAGGCTGACACCTATCATCTGCTTTTAACATTAGCAGAAAAGGGGCATAAAGCTTCACCTTCTAAACCAGTGGTTCTCAACCTTTTTAATGCCGCGACCCCCAACCGGTCGTAAGTCGAGGACTACCCAACCAGTCATAAGTCGAGGACCCCAACCGGTCGTAAGTCAAGGACTACCCAACCGGTCGTAAGTCGAGGACTTTCCCTGCCCGGGAGCACTGTGCATGCGTGGTGCCACCCCTGCGCCGGCCGAGGCGTAGCTGGCAAGGGGCAGCGACGGCGCAGGGCGACCACTGGCTGGGCCACCAGCTGGCCCAGCCCAAGGGAGGTAAGGCACCTGCTGGGCCCCACGCACGCCAGCAACCCTCCCTGCACCCGCCGGCCTCCCACCTCCCACCCCTGGCCCTCTTTTACTTACATTTTTAGTAGTTGCTCAGCAGGGAGGGGTGGAAACTTCTAGACAGCTCACAGCTCACCTTCGCTGCAGACAACTTGTAGCACCGTTTGCAGACTGGGACTTTTGGTGGGCTCAGCAGGGCAGAGACAGCCTGGACAATTCCTATTGGCTTTTGAAAGCCAATAGAATTAGACTCTATTCAAGAGAGTCTATTCTATTCGCTTTCAAAAGCCAATAGAATAAGAGGGAGTAGCATAGCTAAGGAAAAGGGGAAAAAGAAATGGCGGACTGTGTTGTTTGGCGACCCCTGTGAAATGGTCGTTCGACCCCAAATGGGGTAACGACCCACAGGTTGAGAACCGTTGTTCTAAACTGTAATACTTGAAACAGGAAGTCACCTACCTGGGCTATATTATTGCCCCGGGAACACGAAAAATAGCACCTGCAAGGGTTGAAACCATTAAAATGAAACCCCCTCAGACAAAAAGACAGGTGTGAGCTCTACTGGGCGTTTTGGGATTCTGCCGCCCATTGATCCCAGCATTTGGGGAATTAGCCAAACCCCTTATTCAGCTAACTGTCAAGGATATGCCAGACCGCATTGCTTGGACTAAATCATTAGACTTCACTCTCTCTAAAATAAAACAGACACTGGCATCAGTGCCAGCATTAGGTCTTCCTGACTATACAAAACCTTTTTTTCTATTTATCCATGAAATCCAGGGGGCCGGATCAGGTGTTCTAGCCCAGCAATTTGGTTCCCCACAGCAACCTGTAGCATACTATTCAGTGCAGCTCGATCCGGTGGCAAAAGGAATGGTTCCCTGCCTAAGAGCAGTAGCAGCCACTGTAGAAATTGTAAAAAGATCCAAGGATCTAGTTCTGGGACACCTGCTTGTTTTAAAAGTCCCCCATGATGTGTTTGCTATCCTTTTAAAATCACAAACGCAAGCCTTTACCCAGCAGCGCTTAGCTCAATATGAAACCGAGCTCTTCACCTCGGAACACATTTCATTTGAGAGGTGTATGACTTTAAATCTGGCTACATTATTACCAGTGGAGCAATCCCGGGAAAGCCTGCATGATTGCCTCCACCTTATCCAAGATACAGAACTGCCCCGACCTGATGTCCCCCTGGAAAACCCAGATCTTGTACTATTCACGGATGGGTCTTCATTTATGCTTGAAGGGAAGAGAGTGACAGGAGCAGCTGTTGTCTCTCTCCATGAAATTGTGTGGGCTATGCCACTCCCTTCTTCCTGTAGCACTCAAGCCGCTGAGCTTGCGGCTTTAATACAAGCCTGCGAGGAAGCGAGGGACAGGTCAACCAACATATATACCAATTCAAGATATGCGTTTGGGATCTGTCATGCTACTGGAGCACTATGGAAACAAAGAGGGTTCCTGACTGCATCCGGACAGCCCATTGCTCATGCTAAATTAGTCTCTAAATTATTAACTGCCATCCAGTTGCCTTCAAAATTAGCAATCATACATTGTAGAGCACATCAAAGGGATGATTCAGAAATCACCAAAGGCAATCACTTTGCAGATCAAGCAGCCAAATGGGCTGCCACACAGCCCCTTTTAGCAAATCCAATAGCCCCTGCCCTAAGGATAGACATAGAAATCCCATACAAAGATTTATTGGAAAAGGGGGAGGAAGAACACTGGAAAAGAAAATATGAGGCAGAATTTAAGGAGGGCTTTTGGAGAGTCCCGGATGGGAGACCCATAGCCCCTTTTCGCCTCCTACGACTTATATGCCAGTGGCTTCATGCCAAAGGCCATTGCAGAACACAGGCAATGGTAGATGCAATACGAGGAGTCTGGTATGCACCTGGAGCATATCAGGAAGCCACACAAGTAGCAGGAACTTGCAAAAGTTGCCAAGCTAATAATGCCACCTCCAGAAAAACCACTCACATTGGGGGTAGACCTTGGGCACAGCGTCCATTTGAAAAATTACAAATGGATTACATACAACTGCCCAGAGCAAATGGGTTTCAGTACGTCCTGGTGTGCAGGGACCAATTAACCCACTGGATCGAGGCTTTTTCTTGTCGCCATGCCACAGCATTAGAAACAGCCAGACATTTCTTAAAAGATGTAGTGCCACAATTCAGGGTACCCAGCCACATAGATTGAGATAGGGGAAAACATTTTGTGGCACAAATTCTCACCTACATATATCAGGTGCTGGGCATCACCCAAAACCTACACACCCCTTTTTCTCTGACTAGTTCTGGGGGTACAGAAAGGGCAAACAAAGAAATAAAAACTCTCCTTGGAAAATTATGCCAGGAGACACATTTAACATGGCCACAAGCCTTACCCATTGCCTTATTTTACTTAAGAACCAGACCTCGACGAGATATGGGTCTGTCACCATTTGAACTACTTTTTGGCCGCCCACCAGACACATTGAAAGGATTAGACCCTCACTCCCTTAACCTAGAAAGGGGGGATATGGTTCTTTCTGCTTATCTTTCAGCCCTTCACCAAAGATTGCAAACCCTGTGGAAGCAGAGTGCTCTGACTCAAACCCTGCCCCTGGAGGAAGCCCTTCATCCATTCGAGCCAGGAGACTGGGTGTGGATCAAGTCATTTGCTAGGACAACCTCACTACAGCCCAAGTGGAACGGACCCTTCCAAGTCCTATTAACAACGCAAACCACCATTAAGGTCGCTGAAAAAGATGCCTGGATTCACTGGACCCATGTAAAGCCGGCTGTATTGGATAACAGCAAGGACCCAATTACAGTTCAAGAGGTGCCACCCATCAAGCTCAGAAAAGATCCAGAGACGAGCGAGTGGACATTGAGAACTCTTTTTGAAGTAAAAGAAGAGGAGAGGGAAGACTGTGGGAGGGGTGGGAATGGGGATTGTTAAAATGTACCTTTTGTTACTATGTATAAACATTGTATCAGGACTCTTGGAGGTAAACCTCCTGTCAGAAAAAGGAAATGTCTGGGAATATTTAGCACGGGAAATTCTAAACACTACTAACTTCTGTTTAGCAGGAGGAACATCTGTAAAGGATATTCTCACCACCTGTCTTATAGGTGTAGCTTCAGGACCACAAGCTATACTTAATTATACTAAACTAAGGAATTTCAATATGGAAACCTCATATAACACTATTTTTGAATGGGGAAACACCACAACATCTAAGGATCAGAACATGTACACCCTGAAAATCGCCAAAGTAACACAGGCTGCTCACTGCTTTAAAGTAAGTGGCTGTAGGGAACACAGGATCCCCAAGTGCGAGGATCTCAGCAATAGGGAACTCAGTTGCAATTACACTGAAACCATTCCATTCACATATAGTTATGTAAAACTCCCTTTAGGATGGTTCCTTCTATGTGGATTGAGAGCATACTCCTATCTCCCAGCAAATGCAACGGGGGCCTTGCACCTTAGGGAGACTAACAATGATAATGCCTTCTCTCCAAAAAACGACAAAGGAGAGACCTGCAAGAGCTAACCCCTGATTGTGATACAAAAACCTGGCTTTTAACATAAGCAGAATACACATCATTAGCCATCTCTTTGGTCGGGGTACCTGCCCTAGCAACCCATAATGCCAGAGCCTTAAACAGCCTAGCTTGTGCATTAGTGAAAGGCTTAAACTCGACTTCCCAAGCGTTGGATGCCTTGAATCAGGAATTAAAACAGGTGAGAGAAGCGACCCTTGAAAATCGAGCAGCCATTGATTATTTGTTATTAAGACATAATCATGGGTGTGAAGAATTCAAAGGACTCTGTTGCTTCAATTTAAGCGACCAATCACAACTGATAGAGGATGATATCCGACGCCTAAAGGAACTTACACATAAAATTGGATATGAAAATTCACCCTTTGACTTTTTGTCAGGACTTTTCGATTGGCTACCAAATTTACACTGGCTAAAAATTCTTATTTTGGGCGCAATCACAGTTACTATTGCAGGCATTCTCCTATGTTGTCTTATTCAAATCATACAGCCCTGTCTGAATTTTCAAAGAACATGTTTTTCATTAATTCCTAAACAAAACAAAGAAAAACATGTTTCCATAATGATGAGTAGAATTGACCACGATTACCAAATTTATAGCGACAATGAACATGGTTGGGCAGAAGGGAGAGAAATGACACCTCATTCCTCTCCTTTGCCCAAAAGGGGGGAATTGAGAGATGACTAACCATTGGCTCCAAGAGAGAACACTTTAAAACTAGCTCAGACCCCAAAACAAGTGAGCAATTTCCTTTTAAAATAAAAAGAATCTTATAATTAAATATCACAAAGGAAACCCAGACCCTTAAAATTGCCATCTCGAATGTAGATGAACCCAGGGAGGGGGTACACCTCAGGAAAAGAACCATTTAAAGGACAAGTCAAACCGAATTTGAAAGGACCGAAGTTTTTCCTTTCTCTCATCCTCACTCCCCCTCCCCTGAGCTATTCTGGGCAAACTGCCAAAAACAAAAGAGAAAGGGAATCTGCTGGCACCTATCTCAGCGCAACTGGGTTTTTTGCAACACTAACAAAAACAAGACCTGAACCATGTAGGAACATATTTACATGAACAAAGAATCCCTCCTGGAGACAGCATTAATCACTACCGGCCAAAAGCAGACACAAACTAGATAGAATTAATTTAACAAAAGTCCTTTCAGAAGTCAAATCATAATTTCAATAACTTGAGGGGTATAAAAACAAAACCCCTCACCTTGGGAATTTACTAGCTAGTCCAGGAACCTCCGCTGTATCATATGGTGTCTGGTTTCTGTAAATAAACCTACTTTCTGGCAGCTTGCTTCATTCCCTGTCATTTCTTCCACCTGAGCTGAAGGTCTGCTTCCCAGCTGGAGACCCGAACCAAGGAAAAACTTCTGACACAGTCATAAGACACAAGTAACTCTGAACAGTCACTAAACAAATGATTATAAGTCGAGGATTACCTGTACTTATTTACTTCAGGAACCATAACCTGACTTGCTGTTTGTTTGATCGTATGTCCTTTATTACAACAAAAAGGGAAAGGGTGAAGTGGAAGGCTAGGGAATTCTGGGAATTGAAGTCCACACATTTTAACGCTGCTGAAGCTGAGAAACACTGTTTTAAGGGATAAGTCTCATTTCTCAGTCCTGACAATGGAAACTGAAGAAAAATTTCAGTCCTGATTTGTGGGAAATGCAAATGTTCCTATAATTTACCACACTCTCCCTCCAGTATTTGAGGCTTATAAGATTTAGCTCAGACTCTATTTAGATTCCCATGTTGTGTGCTCTATAACCCAACTTGCTTGGTTTGGTTTAGGCCATATGAACTAGCCCTGTGTAAGTTAGTCATCCAACCAGGATTAAACAAACCATGGCTAAGAGTGATGGAAAACCTAGATTTAGATTTAAATCTTTTTTTTTTACGAAGAACACAGGAGTTTGGGTGGATTTTCTCTCAATGGGGGAAACTATAGATGGATTCTTTTCCCTCTGTCATATATCAGGAAAATCCTTGGAATTCACCATGGTCTGATGCTAAAGAATAGGTGTCATTGATGCTTGTGCCCTGGCTGCTGGGTGTATGAGAAAGCCATATAGAGACCAAGGGGCTTTGTGCCCCTTGGGAATTTGTGGAAGGGGGAAGAGGTCGCTAACTGTCTACAAGTAATCCTCACTTAATGACTGGTCACTTAGCAACCATTCAAAGTTACAACGGACCCTGCCAAAAGTTAGTTATGACCCGGTTCTGAAGTTGTTTTTTTTTTAAATTTATTATTATTAGATATCCATTTGTACATGCAAACAAAGAAAAAATTCAAGTTAAAGCCCTTCAGCTTAATACAATCATTTCAAATTTGTAGACCTTCTTCACTCTGTATATCAAAGTCCAACTATAAGCCAACTACATTTTATAAATTTTAAGTTTCACTTCTTTTCAAATCTATCCATTGTACATCACACAAACAAGTCTTCTTTCTAAAGTTAATAATTATCATGTCTTTGCCCCCTCCCTTCAACGCGTACATTCCTAGTCTAGTTAATATACATCTTCCATTAATCACCCTCTCATGTCTTTTGCTCTTGCACTTAGTCCTTAAATCAGTCCATAATTCTTTGCCTTTAATTCCTTGCATAAAATATTAAGTTTCTCTTCATTTCAGATGAATTCTAGGTTTCTTCCTCTGCCAGGTGGCTTTCCATAGCACAGCTTCCCTTCCACGTAATAAGTCTCTCTTTATTGCTTGCAATGTCCCTTGGTTCCATATAAGCCATGCTCTATGGATTCTGTCAGTTTGCCAAGAGAAATTTTTAGCCTCCTCTCCTAGATATTTTCCCCATGCGTTTATAACAATTCTTTTCAAATCTTCTTGTCTCTCCACCTCTTCCATCTTTTCTTCAACTCCTTCCCAGACTCTCTTCGAATTTCTCCCAGTATCTTCTCTCATTTCCCCACTGTACGTTCCTCTGGTTTGGTCCAAGTCCTCAATAACTGCTTTGCTGTGATTTTCCACCATTTTCTCCATTTCTCCATTTTGTTCCACTGCATCCAGCGCCTCCATTCTTCCCTCACATGTTTTTGCGTGCATGTCTATTATCATGTCCATCTTTCTCTTCATTTTTTCAATAATTGTTGAAATGTCATCTTTTAATTCCTTCATCGTCATCTCTGGGGAGCTGGCATCCATCCTTAGGTTTATTCTGCAATGTTTTTAAGTTATGTGTCTCTGTTGCCCTCTAGAGGTCTCTTTCACATTACAGTTTCTCTTCCTTAGGTTTATTTTGCACAGGTTTTAAGTTATGCGTCTCTGCTGCCCTCTAGAGGTCTCTTTCGCATTACAGTTTCTCTTCCGCCTTTCTCTTCCGTTGCCTATCCCTTTAAATTAAGAGCGGTCGCCATCTTGGGTGCCTTTTGTTTATTGTGAGCATAATTGATCCGAGGTAAAATATAAGAAATACTTGCTTTTTAAGCTCCTGGGTTCAGTCTGTCAATCTCTGTGCTTCTTTGAGATGTGTTCCTCGGGTGGTGGCTGGTCTCAGCGTCTTGATGCTGCGCCGGGCTGGAGCGATTGTGAGCTTACAGGGAGTCTTCTTTCTCCCCCCCCGAGCGTTTTTTTGGGGGGCTTTCAGAAGATCTCAACCCTCACCCACAGCTCTTCGTCCCTACTCCTACCGAGGAGGGGTTTTTTCGCCACAAAAAACAGCTGGTTTGCGCTGCTTTGGCGGCTTTACAGGTCCTGTGTCGCAGAGCCTGTTAGCAAGGCTATTTCGACCCTGAGGCAGCCACGCCCCTCTATTAGCCATTTTTAATAAAGCCTTTGTGCCCTGATACAAAGGCAGGAAGTTTAAGTCTGTAGTCCTTTTAAGGAGGAGAACTTTGAATTCCGATCTGAAAAGTCCAGGCCTGTTCTCTGGTTGTCACTTCTTTGCCTCGGCTCCTCTGTCCCCTTTTGTGTGGGAGCTCGTGCGGGTGGGGTGGGGTGGGGGGTCACAAAAGAGAGAGGCCCGGCTAAGCCCTCGCGCCCACCGAACCACCCGGAGATCTCCCTCGCTGGGTTGCTGGGAGTGGAGTGCCGGTTCTGAAGTTTTTATGGCTGCATTCCCCCACAGTTCCATGAGCACACGTTGAGTGCTTGGTAACCAGTTCACCTTTATAGCTGGTTGCATCATTCCACAGTCACACGTCCATAATTTACAACAATTTTTGCCAGTTTATGGCCTTTTCAGACAGTTTTCAGCAAAAAAAACACCCATAGGAATACATCGATTCTCTTAACAGTCACAAAATGTCATAAAATGGCGTTTGGTCATGTAGGTGGCTTGACTTACGACTGTCATGAGTTACAATGGAAATTACAGGCTCCCTTATGGCTGTAAGTTGTGGAGTAGGAAATGGCAAGATAAATGCTTTGATCTTAATTGCTGTGCCTTAGAACCAGCTTCAAATTTGAGCAAAATGCCTTTTGGTGAGCTCTTGCCTCTGTTAACCTGTGCTATCAAATGTGGCAAGCATCAGTTATGGTCTACACAATGCCTTGTGGCTCTTTGGTAAGTACCTACACACATACACACATATACACTGTTGTAATGCACTCTAGCCATTAGGCTTGGAACAAAGGGACAAAGAGACTGTGCCATGTGGCTTGTAACAAAGGAACGAAGAAGGCTTGACCATGTGGCTTGACCATATGGCCTTGGAACAGGAAATGGAGGAGGAGCTGGATGGACGTTGTACCAAGATTTGAATCCATTGGCCACAGGGGTGGCTTTGCCAGTGTAGCCTTGTCATTGGCTGCAGAAATAACATTGTCATTGGCTGTTTGTAACCATGTGATTCATTGTGTAACCGCCCACTGTAACAGGTAATAAAAGGGGAGGCAGCCTTTTGTCAGTTGTTGCTTCGCCCAGAGAAATGTGCTTGGTAGTATGTCTCTCATTAATTCGGCTATCGTGAAGAACCCACTGAGATTGGAGTGGCCTGCGCAGGGCCTGACTTCAACTGGTGACCCCGACGTGATTCAATTCAAAGTCACGTCCTTCTGGCAGCCTACCACTTACTACGTCTGGAATAGACCATGTGCACGCTTTTGGTAAGTGTGGGACAGAAGCTAGGCAAAAATTGGGCTGAGTACCTGAGAAAATTGCTTAGCTTAGTCAGGAGAGCAAATTATATTCAGAAACTTAATAATTAGGCTGTTTTCCCTGTCACTCAGAAAGATCTATATCTTTTATTGGCTTTTTTGGAAAAAATTTACCCTTCCTATCTGGAAGAGGGGCAATTACACCTCGCCACATGGCAATAGGTCCCTGGCTCCAAACATTGCCTAGAGCCTTGCCAGGTGTCCTAGCCATGGAAGGCTGTAGTGTCCATGCTGGCATTACACTATGCAAAACAGAGCAAGCTAAATTGGCTAATCCTCAGGCTTTCAAAACAAGCCCTGAGACAAAAAATGTAACAATCTGACTCTAAATTTGTCCAACTGGAGGAACAACCCTCGTGGTGTCTTCCTCAGCAAAGATCTACCCCCCCGTGAGTATGTGGGTGGAATTCTCCAAGGATCAAAGGGGAGGGCTTGGTGTAATTGTCAGGACCTTAATTATGCAACTAACAAAGTTCACAAATTGCCTTCACTAAGGAGTTAAAAAGTATTATTAATGTTTGTTTGGCATTTGTCCCTCATACACCTTAAAGGGACCATTAAAAATTGCTGATTGGATTAAAATTGGCTTATGTGAGGAGCTAGCTCTGCTCCTTCCCAAATTCTCCTTATGTGGAAGAATTATTTTGCATGTCTATTTTAAAAGATCTGCCTTCTTCTTTTTCTTCTCCTGTAGCTATTGGCTTGCAGGATTCTGTTTCTGTTTCTCCTGCCCTGTTACCTTTTAACTTGCTAAAAAATCTTAAGTCTTTTTCTCCTTCTGACTCAGAACATGCTTTCCTATGCTAATTCAGTCTTTTCTCTCTTACCTTTTAACTTGCCAAAAAATCTTAAGTCTGTTGATTCTATTCCTAATAATTGGAAAATGAGAAAATATTTCCTGGTAATCCATTGATTCAAAAGTGCCTTGTTCGCTTGTTAACTCTTCTTAACTTGTGACAGACTCCCCTGACAAGAGCCTGCAGCTGAAAGCCATTTCCTCCCCTGCGGAGAGCCATTCCCCCATCCCCCTTTTTCTCTTCCCCCACTCTTCTTTTGAAATTGCAGGTTTATTGTTGGTTGCCAGACCTGAAGAAAACCAGTAAAAACAGCTAATCTTCCAAGGAACAAAAGGATGGCTGTGAATGAGATCTCATCTCCCATCTGCATTTTGTTTTTGCCATCTACATGTGAATTCATGTTCCCTCTTATTTCTTTCATGCACCCCCCCTCTCTGGTTGTTTTGTTTAATAAACAATGGCCCTTTCCTTTCTTATTTCTCTGCCAATTTTGCCTTTCTTACTTCTCTTTGCCTATTTTGAATTTATGCTTTCTAGTCTTGTTAATGATTTTTATTTTTGTCCCTTTCTTATTTCTCTTTAATGATTTAATTTTTGTGACAATCTTTGCTGTTTTGCATTTTTTGTTTCTCACCATGCTATGTTGCTGAATGCATCCAATTGTTGGATCAGTGTGCCTATGAATGAAATCTCTCTCTCTTTTCACTTTGAATCGTTCCTTACTTTGTGTTATGTATTAATCACACAGCTTCATCAGTTAGTAACAAGACCTTTCTAGGTATTTGGCAATCTTGTAATAAAACAACTATCCCTTGGCAGCTAGATAATGAGACAATGACAACAAGAAAGCATGTGCTGATTATGTTCCCTTGTTTGATTTTGGGGAAATTTTTGAAACTCTGTACAATGCCTCAAAAGACAATGCTCTCACATCTGACAAAGATTGGATCTTATGTGGAAAAAATGCACATTGGTCAATACCCCAGAATTGGTCTGGTACATTTACATTTCTGACAACACACACAACATTTCTGCCACAGTTGCTCACATGGAAAGTATGGTACAAAACAATCCCTTATCACAAGAAACTGGTGCCTTGTTTGATTGACAGTTATTTTCCTGGCTACCTAATGCTGGGTGGCTCAAGAAATTGGTTTTCAGTATTATAATGTTTCTAGTATTCTGTGTAACAATCTGTTGCTGTGTGCAATGTATCCCCCCCCTGCTGAACCTGTGTAAGCCTCCCTCTTCTAACAATCTCCTGGATAAGAGCCAAGAACCAACTGCAGCCTCTGATGACTGGACAGAGATGACGGCCTATGCCCTAGGATCGTGTACAGAGCTGGACGGCGCGTAGGTGGAACAAAGGACAGTTGCTAAAAAAATAAAAGCAGTGGATATGTTGTAATGCACTCTAGCCATTAGGCTTGGAACAAAGGGACAAAGAGACTGTGCCATGTGGCTTGTAACAAAGGAACAAAGAAGGCTTGACCATATGGCTTGACCATATGGCCTTGGAACAGGAAATGGAGGAGGAGCTGTATGGACGTACCAAGATTTGAATCCATTGGCCACAGGGGTGGCTTTGCCAGTGTAGCCTTGTCATTGGCTGCAGAAATAACATTGTCATTGGCTGTTTGTAACCATGTGATGCATTGTGTAACCGCCCACTGTAACAGGTAATAAAAGGGGAAGGTAGCCTTTTGTCTGTTGTCTCACGCCCCAGAGAGAAACCTGACTGGAGTCATGCTTCCTTCTCTAATATTCGGCCCACGTGTGTAGGACCCACCATGAGAATTGAAGCGGCCTGCGGAGGGCAAAGCTTCAATACACTCCATTATAATTTTTTATAATTATAATATAAGAAGACTCTCTTTTCAGGATTGTGGGGAACTGAAAGAGATGGAAAAGAAAGTGAAACATCCTAGGTAAGTATTAATGGACAATCTTGTTTGAGGGGGTCATTGACAGCTATTCCAGTTATTATTTATGGTATATTATATATGGACTAGCAACATATATTAACATTTCACCTAGATTAGTAAAACATAATAAAATATACATTTTAAAAAGATCTATATTCAAATACCAATGTCTCTAGGTCATCTAATCATTGAAGCGCAGCATCATTTATGTGAAAACAAAAATCAGATACTGGACCGGTACATGCCCTCAACTTACAGCCAATTATGATGTGATCTACAGTTTGACATAGGAGCCTGCAATCACACTGAGGGGAGGATACTATGCCCCATTTATTCAGAGAGTCCCTGCAGACGCCGTGTGAGGTGAGAATCCTATTCAGGATTGTCTAATGCTGACGTGGTAGTTCAAAGCCTGGCATCTTTTTTTGTGGAGTCATTTATATGTCTTCGTATGTCTGGGCATTCAGCAACCAATTTGGCTTTCCATTGGAAATCGATGTTAAAGTTGTTGGGCAGATGTTGTACACATGCCAGTAAGGGCTTCCTGGATTTTAGTCTATTTGAGCTATTCCAGTATGGCCATGCTGATGCCATCCGTGACTTATTGAGGTGCTCTTGTGAAGGACCAATTGGGAACACCACACACTTCACACTGTATATCTTTTGTCTGTATTTTACACCTTGAACACACATGTAATTTGAACTGGGGCTCAATCTCAAAAGCTTGATATTTGATTAGCTCTACCACCCTTTTCCTTTGATAGGAGGGCTTTGGGCCGAAATATGCAAAGAATCAAAAGGAATGAAGTGTGTCCAAGTATGCTTGAAATGTATACCTGCATTTTCCCCAAACTACCAGCTTCACTTTCTCTCTCTGGAGTATAATATTTCTGTCTCCCTTTTTACCTGAGACCTTAGTCCCCCCCCCCAAAGCACATGCTGGGAAGAAATGTGTTAGTTTTCAGGTGCCAAGGTTCTTCAGGTGCCTCACACTACCTGCTCTGTACTTTCCCTCCTATATACCAACTGACAATATACTATTCTCTGCATTTGCACACTTTTGTTTGGACAAATTGCTTGCATATTTTTCTATATCACAGAGTGCAATCAATAGTCTTGGCAATTTGATATCCTCTCATTACGGTGCTTAATTTGAGGCTTGTTGCATTCTCTCTCTCTCTCTCCCTCTTGATCAAGGAGCGTTTTTCTCCCTTTTTTAACACTTTCAGTTCAGCTGAAAAGAAGAGTGCTTCTGAGTATCTCCAGACTGCATCCAATTCTACTGAACAGTTTCAACAGATTCAGGATTAAGAATAGAGCCAGTTTCTTTCTTTAAGGATAAGAGAAACAGATGTCCAATGCAGAGGTCAGGATGCTTTTTACTGTCTCAAATGATATTACAAGCAACAAAGAGAGACCTATCGGCTGAAAGGGAAGCTTTGTTATGGAAACCCGCCTGGCACAAAAAGAAGGCCAGAATAAGACTGAAAAGAGAAATTTAAAATTATATGTAATGGATCAAAGGCACTGTAGAACTATGGATTGATTTAAGGATTAGAACTAAGAGAAAAATGGGTGATTATTAGAATATATATATTAAATAGATTAAGAATGTATTCTTTGGAATAATAGGTTTATTTGTATGAAAACTATTATGTAATGGAATGAAGAAAATTGAAGAGGTGTTTTAGATTTGGATTGACTTAATAATTAATTGAATGTTAATTTAAGAAGATGATGTTTTTCTTTGATAATACGGATGTTATTAGGTATATGATAATTAACTGGATGAAATTTGCATCTCATCCAATGGACTGAAATGATTTAAGGTTTGATATTATCTTGTTATCTTAAAGAGATTGATTGATTGATGGATTAGATATGTATAGGATAGACTAATATTTTATTTTAATTAGGAGATATTAGTGGAAGAAGAAATAAACAAGACTTATGATAAAATTAAGGAACTAGAATATACCTGGAAGGGATACCTGAATTGATAATGTGTTTATTTAAAGTTAAATTTGATTATGGTAATTGTAAATTCATAAAGCTCTAAAACAGGTTTAGGATTAATAGAAATTTAAATTAGAAATGGACTATCTTAAATATATTAAGCTATTTGAGGGAAATAGGGAATATTTGATGTATTGATTTGAGTTATTTATATATGGTTTTATTTCTGGATGTTTGATTACCCCAGCACCATGGTGTGTCTTGAGCACTTTGTTCTAAGAATTAAAAAAGCAATAAAATTTGTTTCAATAAAAAAAGAATAGAGCCAGTTTCAAAACCAGCCAAGAACTCCTGTATCTCTGTTGATTTTAAAACACTTAAATGATTTTTACTTCCGATTACAAATGTGCAATTGCATTAGTGCATTAGCCTTACTGTACATCTCTGTTTTGATTCAAAACATTTGAGGTTAAAACTGTAGGAAGGTTTAACTGTAGATCCATTGTAGATACTCAAGATCAGGAACTACTGAGTCAAACAAGATTTGCCATGAAATATTATTGTAATATTATCAGTTGCACAACATCAGTTCTGTGTAAATGAAACACTGGAGGAAATTCTTAATATTGGATGATGCACTGCATTCTCATGACATACCTACGTCAAATATAGCCTTAAGGAGTTGCGTTTGCCCAACACATAATACTTGGCTAAATTTAATCTTGTTTTATTTTATTTTGCTGTGGCTATCTTGTGCAGACTGGCCCATTTGATTCAATGTCCTATGTGACTCTTAAACATGAGCTGATATAAGTTAGCAAAATTAAGTGTATTCTGCAAAGACTGCCCCCCCCAACCTTTGACAGTTAGACATTTCCATTGATACTGCTTTTCAGAAATCCTTTATTCTCCTTCCCCACTTCAAAAAAAAAAGTCAGGCACAATTAGGTTACAGTTTTTAAAAATTTATCTGAATAATATAGTTGTCGGTTAACACTATACAAAACTCTGAGTGGGAGACCATGAAAAGGATCCCCATGATGTCTTGCGGCTTAAGGGAATTATAATATTTCAGGACATCTTTGAAAAACAAAACACAAAGAGCAAAACAAAAGAAAAATAAGAATCTTTTTCCAGGGAAAAGTCAAATAGATTTACAAGCCAGTATATCTCTGTAAAAGGAATGGGGCTTAATGCATTTGTTCAAAGTCCTATTTCTTTCTGATGAATTTCTTTCTATCCATGTCTGAGGCAAGTGGTTGTAATAGGTAAAGATCAATGGTCAGGGAAGAAACAGACCCCTTTATTTACCCAGGCCCCTGAGAATAGCCAAAACCTCCACTAATTATTAACCAGAGAGCAAATAGCTCCAGTCCAAGGCAATTGTAGGGTCAGGGTTCTTTCCCACCACCCCCCCACCCCATCCACTCCAAACAACTTTTTTTTACTAAATCCAAACTAGCTTCTTTGCTCCCTTCAAATTTTCCCCCCTGCATTACATAATAATAACAATAATGATAAAGTTGGAAGGGACCTTGGAGGTCATCTAGTCCAACCCCCTGCTCAGGCAAGAAACCCTATACCATTATCTTTGCAGGTAATTCTGGCCTTTGTCCAATATTCACATCTTTCATAAATCATGTGTTATTTATGCAGGTTTGGGTTGGTTACCTTTTCTCTTCCCAAGTCTCCTTGCATTCATTAAGTCCCCAATTCTTTCAGTCAGACATGCATTCCATTCCTCTTGTGTTCGTTTCAGAATGAAATTCACCGTTTTTCTTCAACTCTGTCTCTCTCCTTATTCTGTAAGTTCAGATTTTGACCAAAAAATGGCTTTCGTTTCAGAGCAGCCAAAAGGATTTATACAACAGCCAGTTCTCTGTGCCATTTTCTGTTCCTCTCATTATTTAATTTGTCTGCTTCTTGGTCTATTCTCATAGCCTCCTGTTCTTGGTACATCTGCCTGAGCTGACCCAAAGCAATTTGCTGATTGAGACAAAGGATATTTGTTTGTTTGTATAAGGGGGACATCCAGGTGACTCTGAGCAGCTTACATTTTTTAAAAAAATAAGAAAACCATATAACAAAAAATAACCATGTACATTCAAAAAAAAAAATACCAAGGAAACAACTGTTGGGGCTCTACACCCATCCTGCCCCAAAGATTTTGAAATATTTTGGAACATCATCAGAATGAGAGCCTTACCCCAAAGGTGCTCTTTTCACGAGGCAACTGGACTTTGTTGTTTTTCTTACAAATGACTAGCTGTCTTCAAGAAGTATAAATCCTGCCATCCAGTCAGAGCTGAAGAAGCTTCTTGGATAAGAAGCAAACCGTCTTCAAAGAAAAACAAGAAAGTCCAGTTGCCTCATGAAAAAAGCACCTTTGGGACAACCATGACCTGGATGACTGAGAATCTCCATAGACAATGAGACCCGTAGAGATTTCTGGATGGGATGCTGTTCCAGCAGAAAGATACTGCAACAGAGAAGACATACTTCCTAGTTTTCCATACTGCTTATTTAAAGGGATTTAGAAGGCATCCTCTTTGCCTAATCTTACCAGGTGGATAGAAACTATTAGAACAGGCAATTCTCAAATAAACAGGCCAATGAAGGGCTTCATAGGTAATAATCAGCACCTTAAATTACACCTGGAAACAGACTGGAAACCACTGCAGCTCCCGCAGCAGCAATGATAAATGAGCAAACTACTAGAGCATGAACATCATTGCCTGCACTGCTGCATTCTGGAACATAACTTCCAAGAGGTCTTCAAAGGCAGACCCATCTGCATCATATTGCAGTAGTCCATTCATGAGGTCTCTGGGGCATAGCTGAATATCTAAAGGGCCTCCCAATCTAGGTACAGCTGCAACTTGTGCAAAGGACAAATCTGTGCAAAGACCCTCCTGGCCACAGCTTGCTACCTGCTCTTTGAATAAGAGCTATGTATCCAGAATGATCCTCAGGTTGCCTACAGCCTAAAGTGGGGGAGTACTGTCTCATATAAAACTAAACATAGAAAGTCCCCAGATTCAAGGGTGTGTGTGTGTGGGGGGGATATACATATAGTCCATTTTGTCTTGTCAGGATTGAATCCATTTGTTCTTCCCCATCGAGACCTGAACAGCCTCTAGACACTGTGACAGGACATTGACAGCATCATCTGGACAGTCTGGGATCAAGATGGGTATCATCTGATACTGGTGATACTGACAAATGACCTTATCTAACAGTTTCATGTAGTTGCTGAATAAGAGGGGAAAGCATCAAGCCCTGATGCACCTCATAAACAAAGAGCTCTGGGTGTAACATCCCCTCCCCAAACACTGACTGGAATTGACCACTGGAGCAAGAGGAGAACCACTATAAAATGAGGACTCCCATCCCCAAACCCTGCAGCTGGTCCAGAAGGATACTACGATCATTGGTACTGAAAGCCACTGAAAGATCAAGAGCACCACTCCTATCCCAGCTTCACCAAAGATCATCAGCAAGTACAACCAATGCTGTCTCTGGATTGTTCTGTACTATACTATACTGTACAGCCTGAAACCCGACTTAAATGGATCCAGATAATCTCTTTCCTCCGAGATCCTCTGCAGCAGTTGCCTGACCACTTTTCATTATGGCAACATTCTGTTCAAAAGTCAGCTGGTTGGAAACTTAACTCATACTTCATCATCGCTGACAGGGCTGTTTATGAGGATATCCAGCTGGGTTAGAAACCTAAGGCACACCTTGTGCCTCACAGTGCAGTCTTCCAAGAGAAGGAACAGCCTGAAGTCTTTGAAGGGACAACAGAAAAAAGGAGAAGACCACTACTTTGCCCCGAGATAGCTACAATACTTCATTTTCCATATGGCAAAGCCATTGCTATCGTGCTGTTTCTATTCTTCTTCATCTAGCTTATTTTTCACCTCCATGCAGATGTTATGCACTGTTAACCTATCCATAGACTTGTCCTAAACCTGCCTTTGTTTGTTCAGCTGCCCCATTTGTTCCTGCATTCTACTTTTGTTTGCTGATGTATTCATCTCATTGAAAAAGATTTGTTCGTTCTCTCACACATCCTTTTATTTGTTCACATTTCCTCAGTTAGTCACTCCACATCATTCATTACACTTGTATAGCCACACATACACACACATATATACATGCACCAACATTCCAGTGTTCCCAGATACCATAGCTGAACCCAAACTGATAAGGTTGTCCTATCTTCTGGTTCCAGAGGTCCTTGGGCCAATAATGCCTGTCCTAGTTTGGGTCTTCCAATATCTGGCAAATTTCACCACAACAACTGCTCATACATAGTCCCTCTTGTCAATTGTACTGCCTGGTGGAGCAGTAGATCTGGCTGGAACAGAATAGGCAATACGGCCTGGGTAATGGTTGTCACAGAAGTGATCCTCCAAGGAGCAGTAAGGCAGAAGCTGCCCAACAAACATAGAGAGCAGCCCCCAGTTCCCTTTTGAGAGGTTCAGCCACAATTGGATTGTAAAAAGAAGTCCTGAGACGATAAAGAAGGCACCTGAGGTAATGACAATACATGCCTTGGCACCTTCTTCCTCCACGCAGTTGGTACACTTGGCTCCAACAATACTCACCAACAATGCCAGGACAGCAAGCACCACAGAGATAACCATGAGGGCCCGGGCAGCTTGGATATCTTGAGGCAGGAAGAATCATAGATCTTGAACTGCATCTGGCCAGTACTCTGTACCACACAATTCATCCACAGTCCCTCCCAGATTATCTGTGCCACAACAATGTTGTTTCTGATGAACGCTGAAACCTTCCACATGGGCAATGCACATGAAAGGATAGTCCCCAACCAGCCAAAGATGCACAGAGCCATAGCCATGATCTCTAGCCCCGCAGATGCCATTATGGCTATCCTTCACTTTGGCTATAAAATGCACACCTCTTTTTTTTTCTTTCTTCTGCTGCCCTCTAGGAAGGCCAAGGATGATGGATTATGGACAGAAACACCAGGAGACAAGTTGTTTTGTGTAGAAATCAATGAAGACGAGAATTCAGAAAATACTCCCTCTCAATGGTGGTATGCAACATCAGAAGTCTATGTTTTCACCCTGAAAGCAAACTCCTAATAAATAAATCCTAAAAGAATATTGCACTCATGTGGCTGTCCAAGACAAAGAAACGTACGGAGTTTTTCCTTAAAATTAACTCTCTTTAGTAGATTAGCGAGCAGAACTCTTACAGAAGAGGCCTTCTTGGGTTACCTGCGTATGGAAAGCAGCTTCGAAGGTGGCAATCTATAGCTTCCAAGAGTCGGTTTTTGATGTAGGGTCATCCAGAAATAACTGACTGTGAGGTGTCAGTTTAGGAGCTGGGTTGGAGAAGGATAGACCAAAGTCTGAAAGGTGAAGAACCCCTAAAGGGGAAATAAGGATTAATCCAGTGCTATCTTTTCTCGGTGGCTCCGACAACCTGTTTGTTATTGCATTGTTCTCCTTCACATGTACCTGTTGTCTAGAAGGATCCCAAGGGAGCCTGAGCTTAGGGAGAGCGAGGGGCGGGTTATATGAACCCCCGACAGGTGGCTGGGAGGGGCAGAAGACCAATCTGAGAAGGGCATTGGGGGATCCATGGTAACCAAAGCCTGGTTGGTGGTGTTATGGAGAGAGTTTGAATATTTCTTATTTTCTGCTGGTTAGTTGGGAAGCTGCCCATTCCAGAGGAGAAAGAGTGGGGAGAGGAAGAGGCCAAGAAAAACAAGTAAGGGTGGAAAGGGAGGGAGGGAGGAGGAAAGACAGAAAGACATAGAGGGAGTTATTGTGGTCAAATTCTTCTAGAAGAGAAATTTTAAAAATGGAAACTATTAGATATTCATTATGCCAACCAGGCATAGCTCCAGAGTTACATAGAAGGGGGTCACATCTACTATTTAAATTAACTGAACGCTTAGCACAGGGGTCCACATGCATACATGTCCGCACAGGCGCATGCACAAACATCCCTTTATTTTCATTACACAAATGCAACTCTCTCTAATAAATGCATAACAACAGAAGCTTTTGTGAAGTTCATTTCGATAAGATAAAATATTTTCCTGAGTTGCATTTAAAGAATAGACAGCACAGCTATTGTTAACAGTGGTTGATCACAAAACATTTGTTGGGAGCAGCATAATCTGACATTAGTATGTTACGTTCATGTGCGTAATATGATTAAAAACACTCAACTTTCTCCCAATTCATACCAAAGAAGACAGAATTAAACTTTGTTCTGATTTTTTGTATTTTAGTGGATTCAGTCCTGTTGTTAACTGTATGTTAGACTAAGGCACTTTTGGCTCAGTGTGTTGGGAGAACCCAGTCAATTTTGGTTAACTTAATGAGACATTATAAAGCATAGAGTATTGTGGCTTAATGTTATGTGCTAATCCAGTCATTGGGACTTAATTTATAGATGTGCCTATAGATGTTGTGATTAGGGTTATTTTAACATCCAAACCCAGTTAAAGAATTGTAATTCTGAATGAGTTCCTCAACTGCAGTGTGAAACCCAGGATTACAATTGATCTAAACCTTGGTCTGGCATAGTGTTTCTCAATGTTACCCATTTTAGGATGTCTGGATTTCACTTCCCACAATTCCCCAGTCAGAATTCTGAGAGTTGTGAAGTTCAAGTGTTTGTTTATGCACATGTGTGTCTGCATGCATGTGAGAGAGAGGGAAGATGGACCAAGTATCAATTTTAACTCCTTTTTCCAGCCTCAGGATGTAAAGCTAAGACACTAGAGTGGTCTCAAAAGAATGCCACTCCACCCATCCCATCTCTGTTGCTTCTGCCTCTTTTTTTCTTCCCTACAAATATGCAGAGAGGAGAAAGAGGGGCACCAATAGGACAAATGGAGATTAACTAGTTTAAAAGTCCATTTCCAGATGTCAACCCCCTTTCTTCTCTTTGGCCTGGTATTGTACACCTACTAAGGGATTCCTCTGGTTCTTTACCTTGTGGGAAGTCAGCCCCTCAGAGAAGGAAATATTAAAAGGGCAGAAAAATATATTTCCTCAAAAGGATTTTTAAAAGCAGAAGCCAACCCTGCCCCCAAGTCTGTCTGCCCCAAGCAGGAGCCAGCCCTATACAAATGCAGATGTAACCATCAGAAAGTTGGAGCCAGAAACTCAAGAAGACAAAGACCTAAAATCTGCATACCCCACCTGAGATGGGACATAATAGGACTAACCCATCACCATCAAGAATACCAGAGAGTTTTGTCTGTGTGCCACCTAAACTCAGGTCAGAATACGTGACACAGGAAATAGCCTCAAAGTTCATGCCACAGGAACAGGAAACTATTCCAAACAAAAGGCTTTCAGAGGGTATAAAAACCTACTCCACATGTGCTCAGTCCTTGATTTCTCTCCTCCTTCCTGCCAGAACCATCTTTCAGTCTGGCTCTTCAATAAACTGCAACCTTCTTCCCAAAGCAGTCGCCATGTTGTTTATTTATCCCCGGCTTGGATGAACCAGGATGAAGACTTTTCTTCCCACAACCTCTTCTACTTGTTCTGCGAAAACAAGTGTTAATTGCTTTCCTTTTTGTGGGTAGGTCTCTCAGGACATGTAGACTTAAATCCACATCTCCCTCTATTGACTTTCTCTCATACATCACTCTTTTCTATCCAGTGAATCTATTGGTTAAAAAAAGAAATCAGATCACACTAGAGCACTATTTTTCTATTATTTCTGTCCCTTGGGCTTTAAGAAACTAGCAATATTCTTGAGCTTTGGCTACAAGAAATTGGCAATATTCTTTCTGACCAACAAATTTTATTGAGAGGCACTAACTTTCAAGAGCTGCAACTCATTTTATTAGATGCACTGAGCGCTAGACTGATTTTAAATTAGGATAAGGCATGGTAGGGGGTGGGAGTCAGGGGACAACAGGTTAGCTATGCAGAGGCAGGTTGTTTGTGAGACAAAGTATACATATCTTATCAAGTAACACTTATACAGTGTTAAAAACCCTTTTTGTTTGTTGAAATCTTCTGAGATTGTCTGAAACCTTTGAGTCAGCAGTCTTTTGCTGACTGGTGCTGTTAGTCTCTCCCCCACCCCCCCAAGATGGTCATTGTAAGGTCTGGCACAGAGATTGAAATGCTGTGATATAACTTTGTCCTTGTTTTGACTCCTGATGTCAAACTTGTGTCCTTTCATTCTTTTGCAAAAAGTGTGTCCCATTTGTTCTACATAGAATCTGTATCACATTATGTATCACATTAGAAGAAGTGCACATGAAGGCATGTCTCATCTTACATGTGTATGTGTAGGAGCCTGCACAGTGCTGCTGAAATTGATGTGGGGACAAAATAAACATCTGGGTCAGCGGCAAATTCTGTTTTCCATGTTAGCATCACTATTCTGTTGTTTCTGTTCTTTGTGAGAATCTGAATGCCAACTGCCACCTGAGAAAATGCAGTGTCGTTGTCTAATGTTCTGATGTGAATGTTCCAACACTGGAAGTTTTTAAGAAGAGATTGGACAGCTATTTGTCTGAAATGGTATAGGGCTTCCTGCCTGAGCAGGGGGTTGGACTAGATGACCTCCAAGGTCCCTTCCAACTCTGTTATTCTGTATTCTGTAATATGGATTGTAGCTTTTTAATAATGCATTTGAATATTTTCAGCTGTGAGCTGTAAGAACCTGCAGTAGTCTGGCAGAACTCTTGTCCATTCCACCTTTTAAAACCCACCATTTCATCAATGAACCTGGCAAGGGAGAGAGGGAAGAGAAGGAATGCCTGCTAGTGAACATTTAAAAAAAAAAAGGTTCCTGCATTTCACTGATCAAAATCCCTTCAGAAGAGGGCAGAGCCTAACAGCCCAGGATAAGGAGGAAAACAACAACAACCAGTAACCAGAGGGAGGGGCTATCCTTGCCATAGCACACAGTAGTGGATTGGAAGGGAGAAAATGAAATGTAGTGCAGCAGGCAATGTGGGAAGTGCCACTTGTCTTGGAACAAGCAGATAAAAATGTTCATATATAGCAAAAAAAGGTTGACCGAGGTTGCCTCCCCAGTGGGTGGATGGGGGGGGGAAGAGCAGAGGCTGACACCACGCACTCCTGTTGTCAACGCTGTTAATATAGGATATTATTGCTTTGACAAGATATACAGAACTGTCTGGTATTTTTAGAGTTAATTCAGATGACAGAGAAAGGGAGGAGATTTATAAGGAAAGCCCAGGAAAAGGAACCAAGTGAATCTTTGCCCTCTGGGCTAATTGGAAGATGTGACTTATGACTGCAAAATAAGGGAGGGGTTTAGCAAGAAAAGTTAGACGCAAGCAAGAGAAATTCAGATTCTGGCATCCATTCAATATGTGCCGATAATGTGTCCATGATTACAGACTTTTTCAGAATAAATATGCTTGGAATTTCCTTGAAGTGTTCCATTAGTCGGAACGTTGACACCTGTCCTTGCAGGGGCAATTGGTCACCCAGATCAACCCTAATCCTAAATCTCATTGAACACAAAGGGCTTATTTCTGAGTTAAGCGTGTACCAGACTGTGTGGTATGTAAACTGTCACATCCCCAGATATGACTCTCATAAGGCAAGCCTAAGACAGTCAAATAAAGTAATCAGGTAGTCTAATGGGAGTTTTCTATCTCCAGTTCAAAATGAGTCATGTTGCCCAAGACTGATAAGACACTGACCACGCATAACTCTGAAAAGAGTTGATAAGGTGGCAACCGCAGTTGATAAACAGGAGATTAATTTTTGCCAAGCATAGCTGTAGAAGGAGTTGCCTTCTAACCCCTAGATGGCCGTTTATTTTTTCCTTGTGGAACAAGTGGAAAAAAAAATGGGGCTCCCTATAGTTAACCCATAGTACTTGTCTGTACTATACAAAGAGGCATCTGGATTTTTGCACTGGAAAATTCAAGAGCGATAGATAGATGATATAGATAGATAGATAGATAGATAGATAGATAGATAGATAGATAGATAGATAGATAGATAGATAGATAGATAGATAGATAGATAGATAGATAAACATTTAGTTGTTTGCTCTCAAGTGTACGCATACACAACACACATTTAAACATACTATAAACAACATACGTATAGACCTACACCCTTACATATAAATAACATATAAATATTAATCACTGATCATCTTGAATACATTACGGAAAGAGGAAGCTTTAGAGTTCACAAGGTTAACACTGTATGGAACGAAACTGTGACCAAATCTGGATGTTCTGCTTCGGATACCACGAAGCCTCCTCCCAGAAGGTAACAAGGAAAACAGATCATAAAGAGGATGTGTAGTGTCCCAGACAATCTTGCAGACCCTGCTCAAGCAATGTTTATGTACTAAGTCCTGGATGGAAGGGAGGGAACTGCCAATAATTTTTTCAGCCATTCTCACCACTCTCTCCACCACCTTCCTGTCTGAAGCAGTGATGCTTCCAAACCAGACTGTAATGCTGTATGACAGTATGCTCTCGATCGTCCCTCTGTAGAAAGTGGTAAGGATGAAGGAAAATGTGCTTTTCTCATGCAACGCAGAAAATGCAGGCACTGCATTTTGTCGGGGTTATGGAGGGGAATGAGCAAGCAAAGTAATGGAGGAAATCTCAAGGGAAGAGATCAATATTTCAAGCATGAAAGCAATAAATATTTTTGTAACATTTGAAAACCTAAAATCCTTAATTGTTTTCACCCTCATTATTATTCATATTAGTAGTTTATTTGTTCACTAAATTTGAGCTAATATACTTGGCTCAGTTATTCCAATTATCACCTTATGAGATAGATTAGACCAGAGAAAGTGACAATCTGAAGTCTCTTCTGTACTTTATAGCAAAGAAGATGGGATTTTAATTTTGATTTGCCTTCCAAAGCTGACCATTGCAGTATAGCCTTCACAATTTGCTAACTCCCAAAATTTCTTTATCCAAACAACAGCCATACTGGCTGGGAGATTACATTATGGAGTTGTCCAACATTACATCTGGGAGCACCAGGTTACAGAAGTATTCTAAGCATAAATTACTACTGAAAATATCTTGCTCTGTCATTATTCACTGCAGCAAGCTATTCTGCCTTTCTACTGCAAAGTTTTAGAGCACTAGGAAAATATTGATTACTTGATTGTCTAGTACTCTATCGCTCTCTGGTAAATCCTCTTTTCATCTTGTCTTACCATTTGAAGATGCCCAGTTGAAATGCCATTTATCACAGCTACTTAAATTATAATCCTGTGGAACATCTGGATCAGGGCTTTCTCACCGGCTACTTATAGTAGGAGAAAAACTGTCATTTCTGGCAATGGAATAGCTTTTTTCCAATGCAGTGGCAGTCTTCCATTAGGCTGGAATCAAGGCGTAAAAATATCTGTGCTAGGGTTTGAACCCCCTACTAGGGTTTGAACATGAGTGTCTTCTCATCACTATTCACATGCTTATTTTCTCAGTTAAAAAAAAAAACTAATACCTTCACCTTAATCCTATTGAGAGCTGTTAAATACATTCTGCAAATGCACAGGCAGTATAGTGCTGTGTAGTGCATTGGATTTGATGTCCAAAAGGTGTTTTGGAGCATGTGTGAGAAAAACCCCAGTTTTTGGGATATAACACCAAAAGTGCTCTAGTGCTGAGCAGCAGTTGCTGGTCAAGGGGAAACAGCAGATTATTGCTGCTTTGATATTCTTCAAGAAGTATCCAGCTGAGCATGGTGTGATCCAGCAGACTAGATGGCTTGTCAGTTTAACCTATGAGAGCTGTTTTATATGTGTTATAATAGAGGACATGCCCTCTGATCTGCTAATCCAGTTATGTAGGATTCAACACTAGCTATAGTGTGAAGGAAATGTCACTTTTTATATAGTTTAACTGGGGTTGGCATTTTCCAGTATCAAGCCCCTTTTTATGAATCATGGAGCCCCCTCTTGCTGAAAATCAACAGTGCAACTTCTACCATTTTTAGGTAAAAAGTGCAAAAACACCAAACTAAACAGGCTTCATACAATTAAAATGAAAAAAGTCCTCCAAAAATAAAAGCTAAAAAAATAGCCCACAAAACTTTGCCTACTTTTATTTTATGCATGTTCTTCTTTGAAACTGACCCAGTTACAAACTTAAACTAGCTAATGAAGACACTGGAAAAGTTGATGTCTCTTTGAACAAATCTGCTTGTTTCCTCCTCAGCCACAGCTTAATTTTCCTTTAAAAATGTTTTCAAGGCTATTATTTGCTTCATTTTTCAAATTATTGCATTCTCAACACATTTTGATTATCTTTACAGTCATTCAGAGGTATATAGGTAGTACTTTGCATATGCAGAGTCTTTAAGAATATGCATGTATTATAGCATTGGCATATCCTTCATCTTCAGACAAATGGCAATAGACTATGACTGGATTAATACAGTATAATGAACCACAAATGAGCCATTCACATATTAACTTAGCATACTGTGTCACCTAAAGTCCATCAAATTAGTTTTGTGGTTTAAATGCTGTGGTAATCCAGCTATTGTGTTGGTATGTTGTATGAGAGGGAGCATTTTATTAAGACATAATGATTCTATTTCATTGAACAAAGCTTATTATACAAACATAGCAATTGTGTTTCTGATTTAAATTCATTAGCTTGCTTTTCCATAAATTGATGTGACCAACCATAAGAACATAAGAACATAAGAAGAGCCATGCTGAATCAGGCCAAAGCCCATCGAGTCCAGCATTCTGTGTCACACAGTGGCCCACCAATTGTACATGGGGATCTTGAGCAGAAAGAGAAGGCAAAACCCTCCCTTTCCCTTGACCCCCAACAAATGGTACTCAAGGGAATCCTGCCTGCCTCAACCAACATAGAGGTGGCACATGGACATCCGTTTTAATAACCACCGATACACTTGGCATCCATGAATCTATCTAGCCCTGCCTTGAAGCTGTCAAGGCTGACAGCTGTCACGACCCCTTCTGGAAGTGAATTCCATAAATCAACGACCCTCTGGGTGAAGAAATATTTCCCTTTATTTGTCCTCACTTTCTTAGCTATGAGCTTTAGGGAGTGCCCCCTTGTCCTGGTATTGTGTGATAGAGAAAAGAATTTTTCTCTATCCACCTTTTCTATCCCATGCATGATTTTATACACTTCGATCAAGTCACCCCTTAAACGCCGTCTTTCAAGGCTGAAGAGACCAAGGCGTTGCAATCTGGTTTCATAAGGGAGGCTCTCCATTTCCTTGATCATTCTTGTTGCCCTTTTTTGCACCTTTTCCAGTTCCATTATATCCTTCTTGAGGTGTGGTGACCAGAACTGTACACAGTACTCCAAGTGTGGTCTCACCATCGATTTGTACAGAGGCAATACAACACTTGCTGACTTATTTTCGATTCCCTTCCTAATCATGCCAAGCATGGAATTTGCTTTTTTTACTGCTGCTGCACATTGGGTTGACATCTTCATCGAGCTGTCCACCAAAACCCCAAGATCCCTTTCTTGGGTTGTCTCAGAAAGTTTGGTCCCCATCAGTTGGTAAGTATAATTGGGGTTCTTTGCCCCGATGTGCATAACTTTGCACTTGTTTAGGTTAAAATGCATTTGCCACTTTGTTGCCCACTCACACAATTTCGAGAGATCCTTCTGGAGCTCCCGACAATCAGTTTCACTTTTCACAACCCGGAACAATTTAGTGTCATCAGCAAACTTGGCTACCTCACTATTAACTTCTACATCCAGATCATTGATGAATAAATTGAAAAGTAAAGGTCCCAAAACTGAACCTTGGGGTACACCACTTCTCACTTCTTTCCATCCGGAGAATTGTCCATTTATTGCCACCCTTTGCTTCCTACAATTTAGCCAGTTACCAATCCAGGACAAGACCTGTCCTCTAATTCCGTGGCTGGAGAGTTTTTTAGGAGCCTTTGGCGATAACCATGTTATCTTCTGCAGCTATTTTGTTTATAGCAGTCATTTTGTGAGCATGCCCACAACATGCCGTCAAAATTCCAGATGTTCTCATTATCCCTGTACAACAGCTGTGCAGTAGGGAGATAAAGTAGTTTATAAATGCACTGATTTGAGTTAGTATTTGGGTCTCAGTCCAAGCAACCTCACAGAGTTGTTGTGGGGAACAATCAGAGGATAAACTACGTATATCACCTTGAAGGCCTAAAAATAATGTCCTCATTTATTATTAGAAGAAATAATAAATAAATCAACAACAAATAAATAATACAATATTTTTCCTGAAAAACTCTCTAACACTGGTTATATAAAACATGGGTGAATTGAATGCAGTACAGGTAGTCCTTGACTTATGAACGCAATGGAGCCCAAAATTTCTGTTGCTAAGCAAGACAGTTGTTAAGTGAGTTTTGTCCCATTTTCACAGTTAAGTGAATCACTGCAATTGTTAAGTTAGTATAATACAGTTGTTAAGTAAATCTGGCTTCCCCATTGTCTTTCCTTGTCGGGAGATCGCAAAAAGTGATCACGAGCCCAGGACACAGCAACCATAATAAATATGAGTCAACTGAGAAGCGTTTGAATTTTGATCACATGACCATGGGAATACTGCAACAGTCAAAAGTCACTTTTTTCAGTGTCGTCACTAAACAAACTGTTGTAAGATTATCATTCTCCAAAGTGCTCATGGAACAGCAGAAGGTTTCCCATCCCTTCACTTGTCCTCACAATGCTCCTGTGAGGTAGATAACCTAGAAAAAAGTGTAGCTCCTCCAATTCACTTCACTTTGGAGTTCAACTGAAAAAATACAATTTTTTTCCAACACTCCAGCCCAGCTGCTCCGCACAGCATCTCTGAAGCCCTGCCAAACCAAGATAGTAATCCTGGGTGAATCACCCAGGTTGACAGGGAGGCCGGGGTGACCTGGGTCAGTTCCCAGAGGGAGGTTACTTGAAACCACCGCTGGCTGAAAGGGGCGAAAGAAGGAGGCCGCTGGGAGGCACGGGAGAAGCTGGCTTTCTAGGTCATTGCTGCCTGCAACCAGTGCCCATGTTCCTGCTTAACAGAAGATAGGATCGCATTGCCAAGGGAGACGAACTGGCCCGGGGAACAAAGGCAGGCAGTGAAGGGAGACCAGGGCCAGCTCACCTGGGAGAGATCAAGTGTCCAACCAGCTTGTTTCCCTGCCGTCCAGATTCCAGGGGCGCCATCTGGCGGCCAGCAAAGAAGGAGCGCACCTTCCAAAAATGCCTTTCCAAAATTGCCTCTTCCTTCTCCCCCATCTTCACCCATGAGCCGGTGGGCCGTTTTGCCCGGAGCAAAAATGATGACCGCAAGAGTTGAGCGCCTGCTTTAAGCGGAAAACACTTTTCCCTTGTTAGGCTAGAGGCAGTTTGAACACGAGAGTCGATCTGAAGTGTGTAGCCGCCAAATGCAAATGAGCAGGTGCTTCCCTCCCCCCCACCGCTTTGGTTATTTTTGCTTTGCTTTCTGCGCATCGGGTTTGTAGCTTCCAGGCCTTCTTTGCGGAAATCCTTACTGTGTTCAGCCAGGTAACTCCGGTTTGTGCTTGCTTTCAAAGGTGGATTGGGAATCACATATGTTCATCAACAGCCAACCCGAAGGAACAGCCCATTGCTTTGCCGCACCACGATTGATCTCTCTGCCCCTTGCCATTACTTCATGCTGCTAGGAGCTCATTTTCCTTCGCTGCATTTTTATTTTGTATTTTGTGGTTAGCTGTTTTTTCACCCATGTAAAATCCAAGGAAGGTGAATTCTTCTCATTTTTTTAAAAAGAAGCTCTTACAATACAGGTACTCCTTGACTTACAACGGTTCGCTTAGTGACCTTTGGAAGTTACAACGGCACTGAAAAAAGTGACATGGCCATTCTTCACACTTATGACTGTTGCAGCATCCCCATGATCACGTGATTTACATTCGGATGCTTAACAACTGGTTCATATTATGGTTGCAGTGTCCTGGGGTCATGTGATCATATTTTGCGACTGTCTGCCAAGCAAAGTCAATAGGGAAGCCAGATTCACTTAACAACCCTGTTGCTAATTTAACAACTGCAGTGATTCACTGAACAAATGTGGCAAGAAAGGTTGTACAATGGAACAAAACTCGCTTAACAAATTTCTCACTTAGCAACATAAATTTTGGGCTCAGTTGTGGTCGTAAGTCAAGGACTACCTGTACACCAACTACCATTGGGATGTTATAAAGTTCTAACCATTTAGAGCAGAACACCATTTGTAACTTGGAGGTATTGTATTTTGACAGCAGGTGCTGGGCTCATTCACAAAATGGCTGCCAGGGGACACTTGCTTACTCTAAAAGTGACTGTGGCCGTAGCATCATCAGTCACAACATGCACATTAACCAGAAAGTGAACAGTATCCAAGATAAACCAGAAATCGTAATAATTTGTGCAAATGGAAGTTTGCATTCACAACCTAGCACTTTCCTATTTATTCCCTTTTAATTTAAAATCTCTTCCCAAAACCACTCAGAGCCTAGTAAGCACCAAGGGAGATATCTGAGAGTGCTCTGTTGTTATTACTTACCTCTGCCCTGTTTATAATTTATGCCAAAGTTAATAACTTTGGTTTAAGATGCTGCACACGTGTGTTTTACCCAGGGGATAATGCCGAAACTGGAACAGTCCAGTTAGTGACAAATGAGGAAGATTGAAGAGTTGAAACCCATCCAATATTAAAAGTTGATTAACCCATTGACACTCAGCAGCCATCAGGAGCAGAACAGAATGGCCCCGGCATAAAACGTCAGGGTAAGCCAAGTTAAACAAATGCATTTGTCACACATGACTAGATAATGGATTATGCAAAAATCACAACACTCAGGAAAGAACTCACATTCCAAGGCCAATTCAGGGCAAGAAGTGTCACTCCCCAAGGAAGATGTCAAACAGAGCAGAATATTCGGGGATCTGGGTGGCACCTGGGCTGGGTTTGAGGCCAGAGGCTAATGCTTAGCGATACTGTGGATCCCAGGACACACATTTTTCAAATAAGTATTGCCTATTCGTAACAATATCCTGTATAAAGCGTGCACAGGTTAAATGTGCAGCCTGGATGTGTGAGGAGTCTTATCACTTTTGAAATGAAGCTCCCCAAATTAATGCTTCTCTGTTTCTTTCTGGATAGTTGAACAAAAAAGGAGAAGGGGAGCAGAAAGGCTACCAATATTTCCTCTAACTCAGTGGTTCTCAACCTTTTTAATGCCGCGACTCCCAACCGGTCGTAAGTCGAGGACTTTCCAACCGGTCGTAAGTCGAGGACTTTCCAACCGGTCGTAAGTTGAGGACTTCCCAACCGGTCATAAGTCGAGGACTTTCCCTGCCCGGGAGCGTCACGCATGCATGGTGCCGCCCCCTGCGCCGGCCGAGGCGTAGCTGGCAAGGGACAGCGATGGCGCAGGGCGACCACCGGCTGGGCCACCAGCTGGCCCAGCCCAAGGGAGGTAAGGCACCCGCCGGGCCCCACGCGCACCAGCAACCCTCCCTGCGCCCACTGGCCTCCCACCTCCCACCTCTGGCCCTCTTTTACTTACATTTTTAGTAGTTGCTCAGCAGGGAGGGGTGTAAACTTCCAGACAGCTCGTCTTCGCTGCAGACAACTCGCAGCACCGTTTGTAGACTGGGACTTTTGGCGGGCTCAGCAGGGCAGAGACAACCTGGACAATTCCTATTGGCCTTTGAAAGCCAATAGAATTAGACTCTATTCAAGAGAGTCTATTCTATTGGCTTTCAAAAGCCAATAGAATAAGAGGGAGTAGCTCAGCTAAGGAAAAGGGGGGGAAATGGCAGACTGCGTTGTTTGGCGACCTGCGTGAAATGGTCGTTCGACCCCAAATGGGGTTGCGACCCACAGGTTGAGAACCGCTGCTCTAACTATTTATACATGAAGACCCAATTCATATATAATTATGGGTAGTCCTCGACCCCTGACCATAACTGAGTCTAGAATTACAGTCATAAGTCTTTGCAGTAATACAGTTAGTGCAGCATCATGTGACCAGACCCAATTTTTCAACATTTTTTGTGGCAATCATTAAGCAAATCCATTTTACCTAATGGATATTTTTTGCCAGAAACTAAGTAAATTCTGGAAAGCAGTAAAAAATGTAAAAAAATCACAGTCATATGACAGCAGGACACTGCAACTGGTTATAAAGATGGGTCGGTTGCCAAGGGCTTGAAATGTCATTAGGATTAGAACTGTGAAAATTGTTGGCCAACATACAGATGCTTTACAATCAGTATCATAAAACATTTTAGAATTAAACCAATATAGCTTAGATTAGTTTTGAATGAAAACAGAAAAGGCAGATTAGGTCTTATGGTAAACATTTTATCACATTCTTAAAACCTTCCTGATGTTGGCTGAGGAATTCTGGGAGTTGAAGTCCATGAGGGAGGGCCTTCTCTGTTGTGGTGCCCGCCCTCTGGAACCAACTGCCCCCTGAAGTCTGCGTTTCTCCGACTCTCCCGGCCTTCCGGAAAAATCTAAAAACTCATCTTTGCTGGCAGGCCTGGGGATGACTGTGGTTGATTGTTGAATTGAATGTGTGTTTTTTTTAATTGATTTTTTTTAGATATATTTGTTTTGGTTTTTTATGGTACTTCACTGTTATATATATATATGTTGTTAGCTGCTCCGAGTCCCCTGGAGAGGAGCGGCATACAAACCCAAATAAAATAAATAAATAAATAAATGTATCTTAAAAGTTGCCAAGGTTGAGAAATGCTAACTTAGACTCTTTAGGTAATCTTGAAACCGTTATAGAGAACACAGGCACCCTGAACATGCTTAGAAAACCACAAGGCTTTGAGCACTGAAAAGAGATGGGAGAGGCAGAGCACAGAATGGGACAACTTTCCTGGACCAACTCGCTATGGCCAATTTGCTATGGCCAATCCGCTGCAAGATAGCTCACCATTGCCAATTTGTCACAGGACAACTCACTGCAAGACAATTCCACATGGGATAACTCAATGTGATAAATAGTATCTGATATTAATTCTTTAACAAAAATGGAAATAATGTCAAAGAAACAGTGGTAGATAACATTTATTGTGTTGGGTTATCCCACATGGAACTGTCTGTAACAAGTTGTCCCACAGCAAGTTGTCCCATGGCAAGTTGTCCCACAGTGAGTCAGCTGTGGCGACATAATGTGGGGAGTTGGCCATGGCAAATGGTCCTAGACCTGGCAGAGCAATGATGGATTCCTACTGCCATCTGTACTCACCCACCCACTTTTATTGCACACCACAGACAAATCTGCTTGGTGTACAGAAAGCTCCAGAGGGGAGCAAAGCATGAGGATTTTTGCATAAATTGGAAGGCAACTAAGAATGCTGTCAAAGGACCTCCCACCCTGATAGAAAAGAGGGCAAACCTTCAAGACAGGTGATGATGGGGCCATGACTTGGACTGAGAGCCAGCACAGTTGAGCTGAAGCGCTTGAGAGCTAGACAGATTTTGTGAATGGAAATTTTAGGGACAGCAGCTGATCTGTAAACTCTGAGCTTAGCTAAATAGGGCTATCAATGCCATCTCTATAGCATTTTTTAGCTGGAAAGGTAAATTGCTTTTTTCTCAGACCAAAATGTTTGGCAACTGCTAAACTAGATTATGTTGGGAATCTTGCTAATATCTGGAAGCAAAGTTTGATAAAAGTAAACTCTTGTTTCAAGTTTCCTTCTTCTGCACTGTTTCTGATCTTTTTTCTTTCCATGTGTTTGCTGCCTCTTCAAATATTATTACTCAGATTGTTGCTAATATAACTGAAAAAAAGGGCTTCCAGATTTAGCTATCTGTAAATGTAGACAGTCTGTAATCAAAGAACTTAATTCATCCATCTTGACACGATAGTGACATATTTCTCAATAGAAATCAATGAGCTTAACAAACCAGTTCAGAACACATAAGGATATTCATTTGTATAAGGAAAGAAACTCTGACGAGCCCATGAAGAGTTTTCAAGATCGGGTGGCTGCTCCGGCGTCGTTACAGCCTCCTTTAGAGGCTCCGAGCTCTTGGGCTTGTAAAGCCACAAAAACAGCGAACATCAGCTGTTTTTCGCAGCGAAAAAACCCCCTCTTCGAGCGAAGAAGGGGTGAAGAGCATCGAGCGGGGGTTGAGCTCCTCCTCCCTCTGAAAGAGGGAGAGCTCCCCAGGTGCTCGAAGAAGCTCCAGCCCAGAAACGCTTCTGTCTGCGGATGGGACCAGACGCTGCGACCATCCTCCACTCGAGAAAAACTTTTAAAAGAGACCTAGAGGCAAGCGGATTGAACACAGGAGCTTATACTGCAAGTATTTTTCTATATTTCACTTCTGATCAATTACTTTCACAAACAACACAATATATCCAATATGGCGATCGCTCTCACTGTATAGAGAAAGTTACCGGAAGTGAAAGTGGAAAGTGAAAGCGCAACGCAAGAGCGATAGCTAAGAGACAGTTTAGACTCATATCTTAAAAATTTTACAAAGTGTACTTAAAGAAGACAAAAAGAGGATACATTTTGGCAATATATGTGTAAGGATTTTTCCTCTGCTTAAAGAAACCTTGTTAACAGGGGACTGAATATAGAATGGCTACCAGACAAACAAAAATAGTTCCCTCAAAGGTGGCAGCATCCTCCCCAGCTCAGCCTCCTAAAATACCAGTAAATAATTTTCCTGCTTCCCCATCTTCCTCAATATCTACAGAGTCTCAGACCCCCCTGTCTACTCAAGCCTCTCCAGAAATGATTACTGTGAAAGATTTACAGGCTGCATTGTCAGCAATGACTGAAAATTTAGAGAATAGGCTTGATATAATGAATGACAATTCTGAAAAAAGGTTTGAAAAACTGGAGAAAAAACTGGGGAACAAGATTGAGGAATTGGAGAAGAAGATGGAGGAACAAAGCAAGGAATTGGAGAAGAAGATGGAGGAACAAAGCAAAGCTGTGGCTGATGATTTAGAAAGAATCAAAGAAACAATTCAGACTCACAATAAGGAAATAAGAGAAGATATTGTGGAAACTTTTAAGGGGGTCTGGGAGAGCATTGAAGAAAAGGTGGAGGAGGTTGAACAACAAGTAGAGGGACAACTTGCTGAGATGAAAAGTGAAATACAAGACCACACACTTATGGTGCAATATAACCAGATGATGACAGCAATTAGGATCAGAGGGCTGAGAGAGGTATCAAATGGGAAGCAAGAAGACTTGAGAAGAATTTTTGAAGAAGCTTTGGGAAAATTTCTAGAAGACGAGGCAAAAAAATTCTCTTGGCAGATTGATAGAATCCACAGAGTTGACTCATGGATGGCAAGACAAAGAAATTTACCTAGAGATGTTGTTATTTATTTTGTAACAAGGGGATTCAGAAATCATATTCTTACAACAAGAAATTAAACGTAGCTGGTCAGGAGGTGGTGATTTTGAAGGAGATCCCTCCAAAGATGTTAAGAGCGAGAAAAGACTATGCATTTTTGGTCACTGAACTGAAAACATGTGCTCTACAATTTCGGTGGGAGGTCCCAGCTGGACTGTCATTACTTTATAATGGTAAAAAGATACCGCTTGAACTCGGTCTGGAAAGCAAAAGAATTTTTTGAAAGTGTGCTGAAGGCTGGGGGACCCCCACCCACATCACCAAAAAGTATAGATCTGCCACAAGAAAGAGGAATGGACTTAAAACAACGACCACAATCCCCAGAGACACAGCCCTCTGCAGCAACAGGAGATGATAAAGGCGCTTCTCTGGAGGCGCCTGCACGGAGTATTGATATCCTTCAACCCTTGGAAGTAGAAAAGCCTAAAGATCAAAGGCAGATGAGAGCTACTATTAAACATATGGGACAACAAGAAAAGCACCAACAAGGCAGTACAAGCACAAGTCTGGAAACCATGGGAGCTCGACCAAAGAAGAAATCAGGGGAAAAAGTGGATTTGGTCTTGCAAAAGTTTTCCAAAGCTGGTCATGTCAAATAAATATTTGACGTGGAATGTTAATGGTTTAAACTCTCCACAGAAGAGGAAGAAAATATTTCATTACTTGACTCAAGGTAAAAATGATGTAATCTGCTTACAAGAAACACATATTAGAACTACTGACCAGAAATACTTAATAAACAATAAGTTAGGCACACATTTTGTTGCAGCGGCTGCTGAAAAGAAGAATGGAATTGTCATCTATGTGAAAAATCATATAAGAGCTAAATTAATAGAATCAGACTCACAAGGTAGATATCTAGCAATCGAAATTGTAAAAGATGACAAGAAAGTTCTTTTGATGGGCATATATGCACCAAATCAACAACAAGGAAAATTTTATAAATTGGTACATAAAAAGCTAATACAATTTGATTATAGATCTTGTATTTTAATGGGAGATTGGAATGGTGTTATAGAGATCGGTTTAGATAAAAAGAAGACATCACCAATTCCTCAAACACGTTCCAAGTTGCCCAAATCTTTTTTTGATATAAAGGATGATTTTGACTTGATAGACATTTGGAGAGAAAGACATGGTAAAGAGCAAGAATTTACCTTTTTTTCAGATAGACACCGGTCATTTTCTAGAATCGACTTTATATTAACATCAAGTGATTTGCTCTTTAGCTTAAAGAAGGTGAAAATCCTACCCAAAGTTTTAACAGACCATAACCCGGTTTGGATGGAATTAAGGGTTGGACAGAGACCTAAGAGATCCTGGAGACTTACTGAAAACTTGTTTAAATACGATATAAATGTGAATGAATGCAAAAATGTTATGAAGGAATTTTTTATCTTAAATATGAACAAGGATACACCTATAGAAATGATATGGGACGCAAGTAAGGCGTACATGCGTGGGATTTTAATTGATATGAACAAAAGGCACCGTTGTAAACAAGAGCAAAAAAGGAAGGAGTTCAAAGAGGAAATAAGCAAGAAAGAGCAACTATTAATAAAAAGACTGGATGACAAAAACATTAAAGAGGGGGTCAAGATTTTACGGAAACAATTTGACTTGTTGATGGCAGATCAAGTTGCTAGGAATATACAACATGCAAAACATAATACATTTTTTAATTCTAATAAACCTGGTAGATGGTTGGCTTATATATTAAGGAAAAAACAAAAATCCCGTATAATTGAAAAAATAGATTATAAAGGGAAGGAAGCGTTTCAATAAGAAACGATCAAGAAAGCTTTTCTAGAATTTTACTCCAAGTTATACGCTGAAGTGAAGACACAAGACAACAAGATAGATAAGTTTCTGCAAAATGAAAAGGTATTGATAATTACCGATGAACAAAGAGACAGATTAAATGTATTGATCACATTAGAAGAAATAATTTCAGTGATTAAACAATTGAAAATGGGAAAATCCCCAGGGACTGATGGGTTAACGGCGACCTATTACAAGTATCTTCAAATGGAGATGGTGGAGAACTATTTGTCAACATACAAGAGGGTGGCCAGGTTCCACCGTCATGGAAAACAGCCTATATCTCTCTAATTCCTAAAGAGGGAAGAGACAATGTTCAACCAGAAAATTTTAGACCTATCTCATTATTGAATACGGATTATAAAATTTTTGCAAAAATCTTGGCTAACAGACTAATGACAGTGTTACAAAAAATAATTCACTCAGACCAAACTGGTTTTTTACAAGGAAGACAGATGAAAACTAATGTAAGACAACTTCTTAATATAGTAGAATACTTGGAAAAGCATATCCAGGTGCCCGCTGTTCTTATGTTTTTGGATGCAGAAAAAGCCTTTGATAGACTGAATTGGTTGTTTTTGAAAAAAATAATTGGTGGGATGAGAATGGGAGAACAGTTTATTAATTTCATATTGGCAATTTATCAGAAACAAACAGGCCAGATCATTGTGAATGGGGACTTAACAGATTCATTTAATATAGAGAAAGGTACTAGACAGGGATGTCCTTTATCCCCTTTGCTGTTTGTTTTAATGCTGGAGGTTTTATTGAATAAGATACGAGCGGCAGATGATTTAAAAGGTATACGGATTAGACAACATGACTACAGATTATGTGCTTTTGCGGATGACTTGCTTGTGACACTGACTCAACCAGCTCAGTCAGCCAAGAGATTTATGGAGATAATTAAGGATTATTGTAGGGTATCAGGCTTTAAATTAAATATATCCAAGACAAAGATGCTAGTTAAAAATCTAGATAATAACTCAAAACATAACTTGGAAAGAATAACGGGCTGTGAAATAGTTAAGAAAGTTAAATACTTAGGAGTTGATATTGAAGCTTCTAATGGGAAGCTATATAAAAATAATTATGAAGTTTTGTGGAACAAGATACAAATAGAATTGGAGAAATGGAAAAAAAACTACAACTATCTCTGCTGGGCAGGATAGCTGCAGTAAAAATGAATGTATTGCCAAAATTTTTATTTCTTTTTCAAATGTTACCTATACTTAAAAAGGATGTGAACCTGGAGGAGTGGCAGAAGGGTATTAACAGATTTATTTGGGATGGCAAGAAACCGAGGGTTAAATTAAAAATTATCCAGGATACAAGGGAAAGAGGTGGTTTAAAAATGCCCAACCTTAAGTTATATTATCATGCTGCGGTTCTAGTTGCGCTAAGTGACTGGGTTAATCTATCCAATGATAGAATACTGAATATTGAAGGGTATGATTTACTATATGGTTGGCACGCATATCTAATTTATGACAAAAAGGTAGATAAGAGCTTCAAGGAGCACCTACTGAGAAACTCTCTGTTGCGCGTCTGGAAAAAGTATCAGTACTTACTAAATGAAAAGATTCCTGTTTGGACGGTTCCCAGACATGCAATAGAGAACATGAACATAGTACAAGCTCAAGATGTGGTGCCCTATAGTAAACTCCTAATTAAAGAAGGGAATGTGTTACCATTAAAGTCCTCGAATATGCTAGGAGATGAAGGAATAGTTTATACTTGGTTTTCATATTTACAATTGCAGTCTAGATGGCAAAAACACTTGAAGATGGGTTTATCCCAAACAGATGAGAATTTGATTAAACAAGTTAGAGACCAAAGGTCTATGCATATCAAAAGATTGTATAATGTATTGATAGAAATGGACTCCGAAACTGAACTAGTCAAGGATTGTATGATAAAGTGGGGACAAAATTTTGGACAATCTATTATGATGGAAACGTGGGAGAGAATTTGAGTGGAAAATGTAAGATTTACGCAAGCGCAACATTTAAGAGAGAATTTTTACAAAATGTTTTATAGATGGCATCTAGACCCGAAAAAACTATCATATATCTACCCTGACCTCCAATCTAAATGTTGGAGATGTGAAAGTATGGATGCTACTTATTTTCATGTATGGTGGACCTGTAGAAAAATTAAAGCTTTTTGGAGAAAAATATGGTGGGCTCTTCAGAACATTTTGAAAAAGCGTATTGAATTTCTACCTCAGTTGTTTTTGTTAGGTATTACAAAAGACTGTACCACCTTGGAGACAAACTTAATATTGAATTTGATCACAGCAGCAAGACTGTTGGTGGGACAATACTGGAAGAAACCAGAATTACCATCTATTGAAGAATGGACCTTGAAAGTCATAAATTTGGCAGAAATGGCCAAAATATCTGCATATTTGAAGGATCACTCAAATGAAAAATATATGTTGGACTGGAAAAAATGGATAGATTACATACAAGGGAAATATCAATCTAAGAAACTGTATCTAGCCTATAGTTAAATGTTTTATATGTTGATTGAAAAATGTTTACAAGTAGAAAATGATTGTATTAAGTTGAGTTGCACTCAACCTGATTTTTTCTTTGTTCCCTCTGTTTACATTTACAAATATATAATTAATAAAAATTATAAAAAAAAGAGTTTTCAAGATCGATGCCAATAAAAATGAGAAATCAGTACATGTTTGGCAAACTGGTTGAACCCAATACCTGTCAGGAGGAAGGTAGTGATGTAACTAGACAGAGATATAATATTTAGTTTGGGACTCACCACCTAAAACTTTGCCTTGCCTTGTTTTGCCCTTCTTTGTGTCTTGGCAAAACTTAACAATCTGAGAACAGGGCACGTCTTGGATTAAATCAGACCCATAAACAAAGAGAAGGAAGAAATAGGGCAAGGAAGGTGAGTTGGATGGTTCTGGCACTTGATCAGTCATTAACAACAATTGTAGGAAACCTATAAAAACTTCAAACCTGTTCAGAAGGGTTGGCCAAGATGAGCTCAGGTTCACCTGTTCTGCCCTCCCCATTGGGCCAAGAGTCTAATCCACTGGACAAAAATTTATTCTGTGCCTTCCAGTATTTCACACAAATAGAAAGGTGCTTCTAACCAGTTATTTCCCCCAAAGAGAATCCTTGACGTACAGGGTGCTTCCCTTTTCCTCCATCTTTTGCTATTTAAACAGTTTGTTCTGGGGAGTAAATTCATTTTAGGTTTAGGTTTAATTTAGTTTTAGAGTAAGAATTTAACTGATCTCTTGCTATGTTTGGGAATACTACTGATGAGCATCTACTGGGAGGGGGGAATAGGATGTTCATAAAAAAATATGACAACTGCTGTCATTCTGTCCCTTTTTAAAGTGTGGCTTTGATGGTATTTTGAGATTTTTGACACTACAATTGACCTCTCAGTTACTGTAACACAGGGGTGTCAAACTGCCAGCCCATTTATTTATTTATTTATTAAATTTCTATGCCGCCCTTCTCCTGGGACCCAGGGCGGCTTACAGCAATAGTGCAATAACAGATAAGAAATTTAACAATAACAATTAACCATTTAATCTAAAACACATTTCATTTAATCTAAAACACATTCATACAACATACAATCAGAATCAAGATACAATCAGTGATGGGGAAACATTTCTAGGCCCAGGGGCAGAGTACAGTTCATACGCCCCAAACCTGTCGGCCGGATGCGCCCACCCCATTGCCGGCACTGGAAAAAAAAGTCACGATACGTTGCGACACATCATGTGACATTGCGAGTTTGACACCCGTGCTGTAACGGAAGCTCCACTGTTAAAACCAGAAGTGCAATGAATGAGGATGGGAGAGGCATATGTACAGTAGTTTGGCAGCATCTGTTGTGTGATTCCACTGGGTTAGCTCACCATTTTTGGTTTTCTCTATTAATTTTTGTATTAGTTTTCGAGAAGGATTCAGGAGTAATTTCCCATCTGTACAGCACCCCCAAAATGATTCTTAGTCTGCCCATTTTTAGAAAGGATTTGCCCATGCTATGGAAAGTCTGCAACAGTCCTTAAACAAATGAAATTGGCCCATCTTGGCTTATTATCCTTACTTCAGCACCAACAATTTCTTCAGCAATCTTCCATCTGATTTTAAAAGCAGGAAGGAGATTATTCTTTGTGTTAAAGATAAACTAGTAAAAAATGCCACTATCCTACAATGAGTTATCAACCATTCAACAAACATAACACAGCTCAATGGCCCATTCAGTCTAGCAAAAATAAACTGCACATATTTCACATTCACAAGAATATTAATTACAGGCTTCCGGTGGCACCGCCGGCATCGCTAGAGTCTCCTCTGTGAGGCTCCGTTCCCTGGGTTTGTAAAGCCGCAAAAAATAGCGAACACCAGCTGTTTTTTTGCGGTGAAAAATCCCCTCTTCGGGCGAAGAAGAGGTGAAAAGCATCAAGAGCAGAGTTGAGCTCCTCTAAAATCCCTGGAAAAAGTTTTCAGGGATCAAGAGTGAGAGCTCCCCAAGCTCTTGAAGACGCTCCTGCCCAGAGACGCTTCTGTCACCAGACAGAGAAAGACGCCGCGACCGCTTCTGCTTTTAAAAATAGAACATAAGAGAGACTGTTTGCAGACGGAATGAATACAGGAGTTCTTATTGGATTGCAAGTATTTTTTATTGTATTTCTGGCTATATATTTCTAACTTTTACAATCAACATAATGCATTCAAAATGGCGTATAGCTTTCACTGCTTTCACTGTTAAAGGAAAGTGCTTGAGAGTGAAAGTGAAATCTCCATCTTTTTTTTCCTTTTTCTCGTAAGCGAAGCTAGAGAAACCGCTGTAGGAATTTGAATAAAGCCAGAGTGATTGTTTTAAAATTTAAAATGGAGTGGAACTTACATTTAAATGTTAAACCTATTTTTGATCGTATTGATGACTTTAAAGAAGAATTTAAAAAAGAATTGCGTGCAATAGTGAAAGAATTTACTACAGAAATATTAACCAGACTCTCTCTTCCAAATAAAATTGACTTGCAACCGACTGCTGAGCATTTTATAAAACAACCCATACAAGAAGAGGACAGTATTGAGAATAAAGAGGATAAAGAGAATTGGATCTTGCTTGATAAACAGTTTATCTATGGAGTGGAGGAAGAGGATTTGTTTAAGATAGGAGGGGATGTCCATTCCTCTCAGATAAGCAGCAAGAAGAGGATTTAACTGAGAAAAAAGAGAAATTGACCCAGTTTAAGAAGCAATCTACTTATGGTGTGGAGGAACAGGAAAAGCAAAGACAGAGATCTGAAATGTTACTGCAACGAAATTCTATGGCTAAGAGAAGCAGAGGATTAATGCAAAGGTTAAGATGGTTTATATGGATTCAAATGATATTGCAAGTAAAAAAGAGAGACTTATTATTCGGAAGGGAGGCTCTGTTATGGAGGTTTACCTGGCAGAAGAAAAAACCCAGAATTCGACTGAAGAAGTGAAATTTAAAAAAGTGTGGACTGATTTAAGGACCAAGATTATGAGCAAGATGTAAGAGAAGATGAGTAACGGAAGAAATAATTAAATTGACTAAGAATATACTTGGACCGAAATGATTTAAGGTTTGACATTAGATCGATTGATAGATGAGGTAGATTTGCATTAAGTGATTTGATAAGGTTGAAGGAATGTAAGTTAGAAATGGAATTAATAGACTGTGTTTGTTATGGAGGTTTGTTTGATAGATGAGAAAGCCCAGAAGTTGATTGAAGAAGTGAAATTTAAAATTATATGTAATGAATTAAGGGCAATCTAAGATTATAAGATATATAGTAAATTGATTAAGAATGTATATTGATACTAATTGCTTATTTTTTTTCTTTCTTTTTTTTTTTTAAAAAAGATGATTCATCTATTTGATGTCTAATGGTTTGAAATGATTGTTTAGAATGTTAAAAGAGGGTGATTACTGGAAGATATATACTAAATTGAGCCGTTTGGGTGATTTTACATAACCTCTCAATGAATTGAAGTGATTTAAGGTTTGACTTAGATTGACGGATTAGATATGTAAATGAAAATTGCTATTCTTAATAAGATGATTTGTTTGTTTAATGTTTAATGGATTGAAATGATTTAAGGTTTGATATTAGATGGATTGATTGATGGATTAGTTATTTATTTGAATTGATAAGGTTGAATAAATGTAGGTAGAGATTGTATTTAGCATATAGTTTAAAATTCTTGTTAGGATTATATAATAATTTTGTCTGATGTATTGGGTTTTCTTTTGTTTTACCCTGTATTCACTCTGGGAAGTCGGGGGGGGGGTAGGGGGGTTTATAATTTTATATATTATGTTTTTCTCAACTGTAATTGGGGTTGGTGTAAGAATATATAATTATAGTTATTAAGGGTTTGCTCGGGTGGCCTCTGGGCACCACATCTGATGGAAAAAGGAAGGAGGAGTGAAGGCATATGTAAGTAGAAAGAAAGTTGGTAAGAGGGGGGATGAGTAGGGATAGGTGGGTGGAGTAAGTAGAGAAGGAAGGAGGAAAGTAAGTAGATAGTTGGTAAGTGAGGGGGGAAGGTTAGGGTTAAGGGGATGTGGTGGTGGGGGTACCGAGCAGCTATGTTATTTGTTTGGTAAATGTGGTTGATTAGTTTCAGTTGAGTTATTATTGAATTATGTATTTATGTTTTGTTTATGGAGGATTGTTTATATTAACACTATGATTTGACTTGAGCTTTTTTCCTTTTCTGTAAAAATTGATTGAATTATGTATTTATGTTTTGTTTATGAATGATTGTTTATATTAACATTATGATTTGACTTGAGCATTTTTTCTTTTCTGTAAAAATTAAAAAACCAATAAAAATTTATTAAAAAAAATTTTTGAGAAAGAGGGGGAAAAAAAGAATATTAATTACAGTTAGATGTAGAGTGAGAGACATATGTGCATTTATATACAAAACATTAAAATGTGCAGTGGTCAGTTAATGAATCTGCCAGAACTTTGATCGGTTACACACTTTTGTCTAGCTGAAATACATTATTTTTCTTATAAAAATGAAGGTGGCAAGTACTACAGGTTGGCCTCAACTTACGGCTGGTCGCTTAGCAACTGTTCAAAGTATGACAGACACTGAAAAGGGGTCTTACAACCTAGTTTCAAAGTTCTGACATTCCCCCCACCACAGTCATGTGACCAAATTTCAGGCACTCTCCAAGCAGACCACATTTATGGCCATTTGCAGTGTCTCACAATCACATTAACATTATTTGTGATGTTTTTGCCAAAACAGAGCATTTTCTTCCAGTTTCCATCAAAACCTTCCCAAGAACAATAAGTTTGCTTAATGACCATGGCGTTCACTTAACAGCTGTTACATTGACTTTACAATCGTGTTCACTTAATGACCACCATAAAAATGGTTGTAAAATTGAGCCCAGTCATATGGTAATTTATTTTATGAAGGTCATGACTTACAATCAAAATTGCGGGGCTCAATTGCAATTGTAACTCAAGGGCTACATATATAGCTTATAGTCAAAATAATACTACAAATGCAAGAAGCCTAAGCTCAGTGTCTGTTGGAAAATAGTAGTAGGTAATGGAAAAATCTCCACCTTAGACTTGGGCAAGACAGTGCCAGTCATACGTGATCATTTTTTATGCTGTAGGTATAAGAAATTTGAGAGCTTATTTATATGTGTCCCTATGATGATTTTATATATTTTTGAGATAATGTATTAATATAGGTTAGTACATTTATGGGAAAATCTTTAATTGTTATAGATGTTAATGTAATCTTGAATTATATACCAAAGGTTTGGAATTTGACTGTTTATCAGGAATTGCAGTTATATTGGGCATGGGGGAATGGGGGTTCCAAAAAAAATTATATTAAAATATTAGAAAAGCTATATATTCCAGATGACAAGAAATGTTTGAAAAAGTGTAATCTACAATATCTGTTTTGGAAAAAGCGACATTTTCTACCAATCAAAGGATATGTGTTGTTATGGTAGAGATTCTCTGATATCTTACAATAATAACTTGTATTGATCATATTATACTATGATAATAAATTCATTGGTAAATCAATGACTCTGTGGATAATTATAAAATACCAGGCAACCTATGACCTGTTGGGTCATCCTTTGAGACAAAAGTTATGCAGCCTGATGTGACCAGAATGAGCCGTAAATTTTAGGCCAATTGAAAATGACCGGTTATTATTATTTTTATTTACTATTTTTCTAGGGTGGCTACTCTCTCTTGCCAGTGATGGGAAAACATCTAGAAGACAGGTGGCAGCTCTCATGAAAAGATGATCCACTACCTAGGACTAAGATCTAAAAACAAAAGCATGTTTGTTGTTTCAGCTGCCCAGAGAATCTGCAGCTTAATCCCTTAATTGACCTATATATAGGACTTTGGTTCTTCGGGTTTTCTCCCATGTAGAATTTGAAGTGTCTTGGCGATGTTTTGATGAAGTCCCATTCGTCATCTTCAGGCTGGTGCTTTCGGCTTCGTGCTTCTAGGAGCAATGTGTGATTGTAGCTGTTTCTTCCTTTTAACTGCCAGTGGGGGTTTGAACTGATTGGCTGGGAGCTCGGCTGTGTTCTGATTGGGTGGAGGTGTGTTCTGATTGGTTACAGGCTTGGCTGTGCTCTGATTGGATGGGCCAATCGACCACGAACGCAGAGCCAAACAGCTATACAGTTCACCATCTCTAATCCCCTTGTAAATCAGACTAACCTGAGCACAACAAAGCCCCCACCCAAACAGAACACTCCCCCAGCCCATATATATATATGTTTTTATTTAAATTGCTAACAAAGAATAAGGGAGAACTGGTATAGCTATTTTGAGTTTCTTATTTGTTTTCTGAGGTTTTCGCGGGTGTTTGTATGTAGGTCTTTGGTTCTTCGGGTTTTCTCCCACGTAGAATTTGAAGTGTCTTGGCGACGTTTCGACGAAGTCTCATTCGTCATCTTCAGGCTGGTGCTTTCGGCTTCTGCTTCTAGGAGCAATGTGAGATTTTAGCTGTTTCTTCCTTTTAACTGCCAGTGGGGGTTTGAACTGATTGGCTGGGAGCTCGGCTGTGTTCTGATTGGATGGAGGTGTGTTCTGATTGGTTAGGGGCTTGGCTGTGCTCTGATTGGATGGGGGCTTGGCTGTGCTCTGATTGGATGGGGGAGTGTTCTGTTTGGGTGGGGGCTTTGTTGTGCTCAGGTTAGTCAGTATTACAAGGGGATTAGAGATGGTGAACTGTATAGCTGTTTGGCTTTGCGTTCGTGGTCGTGCCTCATCTTCATGGTGGGTGTCAGTTTGCTTCGTGTATGGATTGGAGGGGTTTAAGGTGGCTAATGATGCAGCTGTGGTCTGGCTTCTGGTTTGTGGTCATGCCTCCTCATCAGTGTGGGTTTGGGTTTGCTTTTTGCCTGGATGTGTGGTGGTGACATCCTGTGTGGTTTTTGTGAGTGTAGGTCTGGTGTCATTCCCCGTGCTATGGACTCGTCTGTCAATAAGGGCGGGTTTCCAAATGGCTGGTAGGCGGGAGGTATCATCTCGTTTGTTCATGCTGTGTGGGCGTTTTTCTATCTCGATGGCTTCTCTGATTATTCTGTTATTAAAGTGTTCAGTTTTGGCGATAGTTCTGGTCTTTTTGAAATCAATTTCATGTCCTGTGGCTTTGAGGTGTTGGACCAGGGAAGAAATTGGTTCCTCTTTTTTGACTAAGTTTTTGTGTTCTTCAATGCATGCACTTATTCTTCTGTTGGTTTGTCCAATGTATGTGGTGGAGCAGGCAGTACATGGGATTTCATATACTCCTTGATTTTCTAATTCAATTTTGTCTTTAGGGTTTCTTAGGATGGTGGATATTTTTCTGTTTGTGCAGAATGCTGTTTTGATATTATGTTTGTGAAGGATCTTGCTGATCCTGTCTGTGGTGCCTTTTATGTATGGGAGGAGGGCTTTGCCGTTTTCTTGTTCTCTGTCTTGGATTTTAGTGGGAGTTTCTTTTTGGATTAAGTTGGAAATCTTATTTCTTTGGAATCTGTTGGATGTAAGTACATTAGTGAGAGTGTGTAGTTCGTTTTTTAGGTGTTGTTCGTCAGCTAGGCATTTGGTTCTTGAGATGAGTGTCTTGGCTACGGAGTTGATCTGTGCTGGGTGGTGGTGTGAGAGTGCGGGCAGATAGCGGTTTGTGTGTGTTTTCTTCTGGTAGATGGTGTGTCGTAGGGACCCATTGGATTTCTTGTAGACTAAGACATCCAGGAAGGGAAGTTGGTTATTAGCTTCTGTTTCCATGGTGAACTGTATTTTGGGGTGTAGGCTGTTGAGGTGTATGAGGAAGTTGTCCAGTTTTTCTTTCCCATGTGGCCAGATTACGAAGGTGTCATCTACGTATCTGAGCCAGAGTTTGGGTTTGTGATCAGATTTTTCTAGGGCTTGGGTTTCAAAGTGTTCCATGTAGAGGTTTGCAATGACAGGTGAGAGGGGTGATCCCACGGGTGCTCCTTCTATTTGTTTGTATTTTTGTCTGTTGTAGATGAAGTATGTGTTGGATAGACAGTGGTTGGTCAGATCTAGGATGTGTTTGGGGGGGTTATATTTGTTTTGGATAGCTGTTAAGGCTTCTTTGATTGGCACTTGGGTGAAGAGGGATATGACATCGAAGCTAACGAGTAGGTTGCTGGGCTGTAAGTTTTGTTTCTTTATGATCTCTATGAACTGGAATGAGTTTTTTACATGTGAGGTGATGGATTCTGCATAGGGCTGTAGTTGTTTGGCGAGAAATTTGGCTAGGTTTTGTAGAGGTGAGCCTATGGAGCTGACTATGGGTCTAAGTGGGGTTCCTTCTTTGTGTATCTTGGGGAGACCATAGAGCTTAGGGCATCTGGATGATTTCTCTCTGGGAATGATTCTTTGCTGGATCTCTTCGCTAATGGGGGAGGCTTTTATTTTGGATCTAGTGGTTTTTTCTAGGTAGGTGGTGGGATCTGTGTTTAGGGGTTTGTATGTGGGGTCTTGGAGTAGGTTGGTGTGTGTGTCTGTCTTGAGGGTGGTCTGTGTTTCGGCTCTCCAGACGGTGAGTTGTTTGGATTTGTCCCAAAGTGCGGGGTGGATCTTGTTGCTGAGTTTGAGGTGAAGTGTGAGGAGATCTTTGTTGATTCGGTCTAGGAGGAATCTTTTTGTGTGAAGTTCATTTCTGATTAGGGCCAATTCTGTTCTTTTCAGGATGCCTTTGGTGGCTGCAGAGTTGGAGTGGAATTTCAATTGGAAGCATGTGGGGATTAAATTTTGATCTCTGCAGTTGCGTAGGAATGCAAGGTCACATAAAATGGAAGCTCTTTGGACTTCGAGTTTTTCATAGGTCCTGGTCAGATGGTGGATTTCCTCCCCGTAGAGGTATGATATTTGTTTTCTGCGGTTTTCGTGGGTGTTTGTATGTAGGTCTTTGGTTCTTCGGGTTTTCTCCCACGTAGAATTTGAAGTGTCTTGGCGACACTCATCTCAAGAACCAAATGCCTAGCTGACAAACAACACGTAAAAACCAAACTACACACTCTCACTAATGTACTTACATCCAACGGATTCCAAAGAAATAAGATTTCCAACTTAATCCAAAAAGAAACTCCCACTAAAATCCAAGACAGAGAACAAGAAAACGGCAAAGCCCTCCTCCCATACATAAAAGGCACCACAGACAGGATCAGTAAGATCCTTCACAAACATAATATCAAAACAGTATTCTGCACAAACAGAAAAATATCCACCATCCTAAGAAACCCTAAAGACAAAATTGAATTAGAAAATCAAGGAGTATATGAAATCCCATGTACTGCCTGCTCCACCACATACATTGGACAAACCAACAGAAGAATAAGTGCATGCATTGAAGAACACAAAAACTCAGTCAAAAAAGAGGAACCAACTTCTTCCCTGGTCCAACACCTCAAAGCCACAGGACATGAAATTGATTTCAAAAAGACCAGAACTATCGCCAAAACTGAACACTTTAATAACAGAATAATCAGAGAAGCCATCGAGATAGAAAAACGCCCACACAGCATGAACAAACGAGATGATACCTCCCGCCTACCAGCCATTTGGAAACCCGCCCTTATTGACAGACGAGTCCATAGCACGGGGAATGACACCAGACCTACACTCACAAAAACCACACAGGATGTCACCACCACACATCCAGGCAAAAAGCAAACCCAAACCCACACTGATGAGGAGGCACGACCACAAACCAGAAGCCAGACCACAGCTGCATCATTAGCCACCTTAAACCCCTCCAATCCATACACGAAGCAAACTGACACCCACCATGAAGATGAGGCACGACCACGAATGCAAAGCCAAACAGCTATACAGTTCACCATCTCTAATCCCCTTGTAATACTGACTAACCTGAGCACAACAAAGCCCCCACCCAAACAGAACAGTCCCCCATCCAATCAGAGCACAGCCAACCCCCCATCCAACCAGAGCACAGCCAAGCCCCTATCCAATCAGAACACACC